>JAJJWW010000515.1:0-203614 GCA_023531295.1 Papaver armeniacum
CCTACACAACCGTTCAAAGGCTATAGGGAAAAACAAATATTCATGATGTTTCTTAAAATCGGGTATTGATTGGGCTCACTGTTATTCTGTCGGTTTGATAAAATAAACCGTGTGTCAAATGGGGGTGTCTTGTCCTTAACTAAGCAAGCGTTTGTCCACCTTTAAAAAAGAATAAAAACAAGTGTTTGTCCAAAAATTCATTTTCTTCTATGAAGTAACTACAATTTTATGTATATCTATGTATAATCTAAAAATGTAGTGTATTCATGAGACAAAAATATAATATGTCATGACTTATTATGCGTATATGTACAAACTCCAAATATTTTTGTATCCCTATAATAACCTTTAAAACTAGAAAAAAATTGGGCGGCCTTTGGCGCTAAATAAATCAAAGTTATTATTTTCGATACGCAAATTATTCCTCCCTAATATTAGTTACAAGGTGAAAAAATTTGATTCAAAGCTTTATGCTCCAAGGAAAAGAGATCGTGTGGCATACCCATACTCAGCTTTAAGTATATACCGCAGTTGTCATTCTTGCAGTTGAGATAAATTAAGTTGAGAGTTCGAGAAAAAAAAAATTTAGCCCACCCAAACATAAATTCCTGGATCCGTCGCTGCCTTCCTCCTCGTGACATGGTTAGAAAGTTTGTCACATGCAAACCATTGACTATATTTCAAGTGTTTACATTTCTCTTTATCTATTACTCCCTCCGTTCTTAAATAATAGGCTGGTTTCCTAATTGGGAAAGTCAAATGTTACTTTATTTTTCTGGGACCATTTTTCTCTTTAACTTCTTTTGATGACAAGTGTCATGGGACCATTTCACTTTACTTTTGCACTCACGAGTGTCATGGGACCATTTCACTTCACTTCTTTTTATTGATAAGTATCATGAGGACCACTTTCAATGATTGGCTCTCTTAATTTCCTTAATTTTCTTAAAAAACAAAACCACCTATTAAAAAGAACGGAGGAGTATATTAGAAATCGAAGTTCAATTGATACCCCAAATGTGTCAACAAATACACCATCGAAAATCAAAAGCTACACTACTAGTCCATTATTGTTTTGTTTAACAGGATATGTACTAGTTAACCGGTACACTATCGAAATATCTTGTGGCCAAGCAACACAGCTAAAAGATCCTAAGAAATACTGCCAGGCTACTCCTCGTAAACTGAGAGGATGCTTATTGATCTTCCCACAAGTCGCACTGGTTTGGCTTTGGGATGATGTCAGATATGACATGTGCTTCCATGCTTAAACTTATCGTGCTCTTACTACGAGGGCCGTTGCAGGATAGAGTATTGTTCTGTTTGCATAAATGTGCAACGTGCAAAACCCACTTTCCCAATTCAGCAAATTTTCATTTTCTCCCTCTTACTGAATTTATTATGTGAAGTTACACCACCCAACTACCTACTTGACGAAAACCAGGCCCTCTTTTGTCAACTGTAGCCCAACTTTTCAGCTCATAAATGAATCTTTTAAATGCTAATCTCTTTCTCTCTGAAGTTCATCTCAACTCTTGCACATCTTCACATCAAACAACTCCTAGAAAGACAAAAAGAAAAAGAAAGAGCATCATCCATGCATTCAATCTCAGCCAATTTCCTTGTAGCAGTTTTGTTTATCACTGCAACCACTGTCACTACTACTACCGCTTCTGCAAACCAAGAAGCAAACCCGGCCTTCATGGAAGATGTAAAGAACCCCAGGATTCAGAAAAGAAACAACAAATTCCATCAAGAAAAGAGTAATGGTGGTGGGCAGGGAGTTTCCTTTGGAACCGCGGGTGATTTTGAAATCCCGGGTTTTGGTAGGGGATGGGGTAGTGATGGTGTCATTGGAAGTGGGTACGGTGCTGGATATGGAAGTCCTACAGGGGGTTATTCCAAGGGTGGAGTTATAAGACCAATAGTTGTGTGCAAGCAGAGAGGTCCATGCTTTCACAAGAAAGTAATATGCCCAGCCAAGTGCTCCACTTCTTATAGTCATTCTGGAAAACATCATGGTGCTGATGCTGGCAGTGGCAGATGCACGATTAATTGCCAATTGAAATGTATTTCCTTCTGTTGATCTTCTTCAGCCTATACTGGCGAGGTGATAGTTCGTATTCCTTTGGGAAATCTGTTTGAGCAAATCCGGTATATGAATAACAAAAACTTTTTGACAAGGACTTGCAAGATAAGTGAAGAAATGGATGCAGTGCAATCCTCTTACAAAATGCGCACCGCTCATTAGCATTAGTTATCCTTTATCATTCGAAGTAGAAAAAATTACAACATATTTTAAATTTTCTTCTTCTCTTGGTATCAGAATCATGTTACAGTAATATTGTGCTAAACTTTCATATAATCCTGCTCAGTAAATATGACAGAAAAATAGCGTACATTTTGAACATGGGAAAAATATGGTTTGGTCCGTTTTTAGGTGGGCTCATGTCTGTTTGGTCATTTGGTCAAACGTCTTTACTGTTTGGTCCATAATTATTTAAAAATATTAAAACTGACAAAAATGGTTATTTTTTCAGTGTTAAGATTTAGTTATTTTCTTGTAGCACTTCATTCCAGAAATGAAGTCCATATAAAAACCTAAAAAAACAGACTTCTTTCCAGAAATGAAGTCCATATAAAAACCTAAAAAAAACAGACTTCATTTCTGTAAATGAAGTCCATATAAAAACCTAAAAAAAACAGACTTCATTCCAGAAATGAAGTCCATATAAAACATAAAAAGCAGGACTTCATTCCGAAATGAAGTCCATATAAAAACCTAAAAAAAACAGACTTCATTCGTAAATGAAGTCCATATAAAAACCTAAAAAAGCAGACTTCATTCGTAAATGAAGTCCATATAAAAACCTAAAAAAGCAGACTTCATTCCGTAAATGAAGTCCATATAAAACCAGGACTTCATTAAAAAGTCCATATAAAAACCTAAAAAAACCGACTTCATTCCGAAATGAAGTCCATATAAAAACCTAAAAAAACCGACTTCATTCCGTAAATGAAGTCCATAAAAAACCTAAAAAAGCAGGACTTCATTCCGTAAATGAAGTCCATATAAAAACCTAAAAAAACGGACTTCATTCCATAAATGAATTCCATATAAAAAACTAAAAAAACAGACTTCATTCCAGAAATGAAGTCCATATAAAAACCTAAAAAAACAGACTTCATTCCAGAAATGAAGTCCATAAAAACCTAAAAAAAAAAAAAACATAAAAAGGACTTCATTAAAAATGAAGTCCATATAAAAACCCTTAAAAAAATATCTAAATCGATTAACACCATCGTCAACAAAGAAAGAAACAACAACATATCTTCATCTTCTTCATCGTTTTCATTGTCAACGCGAGAGAAAAAAGAAAAAAACCCTTAAAAAATCGTATTCAACATTATCAACATCATCGTATTCATCGTCTACAACTACCGATCTAAATATCTAATCGATTTCACCTTCATCGCCATCGTTTCTGCAGTTAGGAAGAAAAGAGAAAGAAAAAAATGGAGACACCATTAACAAGAGAAAAAGAAGAAGAAAGAAAAAAGAGAAAAATTCTAGATCTAAAAATATAAGAGAGAGAAAGTAAATCTGAGAATGATTTATTCTCTCTTACTTTTTGACTATATATATGGTCCTTATCCAAAAGGGTATTTCTGCCACTACAAGGTGACATTTACATCATCCATGACATCAGCCTAGGACCAAACAATAATTTTTAGGACCAAACTATAATTTATATTACCAAATAGGACCAAACAGACATTTGATTGGGTCAAATGGACTAGACTCTCTCTAATATATTATTCCTAGGACCTAATGGTATTTCCTACTTTGAACATCTTGTGTTGTACATAAAAAGATACATCAGCATTCACAGATGCGGCACAATTGTATACCACTAGTGTTCTGCACGTGCGTATGCGGTGCAAGGTGGGTCCAACGAAATTACTAATATGCCCTTCTTCTTATTTTTGCAAACCATAAATATTAGGTTGGCTTAGGGGCAAAAATATAATTTGACGTTAAATTTTGGGTATTACCATATTTGCCCTGTCATATTACCATTTTGCCCTCGAATTATATTTCCATTTTGGATTCTTATATGTGAACATAAGGGTAAAATCGTCAAAAAAAAATTGCAGCTTCAAAGTGCAACAGTAAAGGGTCTTCCCTTTATATAGTAAATAGATAGATAAGCAGCCTCCACGCACCTTGCGTCATGAATATGGTTATTTTGCTGCTTGTTTAATTGATATAGATTTTTTTCAACCTTTAGGAAGGATCCTCATTGATGGCGAAGAGAATGAAGAAATCTTTGTTCAGGAATATGAAATATTAAATAGACCAAGCTTTTGTGATTATTGCAAATCTGTTGGCCATAAGAAATCTGATTGCCGAGCAAAACAACTTGATGATTTGAAGGAGAAAGCTGAAGTGGAAACTGATCCTGATATCCTTAAAATTCTTGAAGAAGCTATTGACGATCTTAGGAATTTCTGGAAGAAGGATAGGTTTCCTAAGGACAAAGAGAATGATGGTGATGATAATAACAAGGTTGTGGATCAATCAACCAAGCCTGGAGAAGTTGCTAAGAACAATCCATCAATCCTTGAGATTGCAACCGGGAAACATACCCATTTCCCGGAAAATAGTGTGCCGCAACCTACGTCCAACAATGTTGTTATTCAATCAGAGAAGCACAATGATGGTGCTTCATCTGAGAAGCACAATGATAGTGCATCATCAGACAAGCACAATGATGGCGTTCCAACCGGGAAGCACAATGATGGTGCTTCATCTGAGAAACACAATGATGACGCTTCACCAGAGAAGCACAATGATGGCGCTACAACTGAAAAACACAATGATGGTGCTTCATCCGAGAAGCACAATGATGGTGCTCCATCAGCTCCCAATGATGTCGATCTTTCTGTGGCCAATGATAGTGAGGAGGTTGCGGAGAATTTACATAGAGAAGATGATGTAAATTTGGAGAATCAGGAGATGGAGGCTTTTGCGAAATATGAAGCCATGAAGGAAAAAGCTAGACAACTTGAGGTTGACGCTGAGGTTGCTCGGATTCAGAAAGAGATGGCCAAGACAAGGCTGGATAATTTGCGAATGAAGGCTATTGAATTGAAAAACAAAGTTACAACACCTACGCAGGTTAATATCCATGTAAGTGATAATCATGTGGTTCAAGAGGCGGAAGCTGCTTCTCCAATATTAATTATTCCAACGCCTATTGATGATGATGATGCTAGTTTTAGTGCGGCTACTAAAACTTCAAGAAGATCTACTCCAGTGCAATCTTTAGAGAACATTTCTCTTTCTAATAGATTTGAAACTGGGAATGAAGATATTGAGGAATTAGATGTTGCAATTGATGAGGAGGCTGCTCCAATTCAACAATCTACCAATTCTAACATTGCCGAGGATGATGCAAATAATTTGGAGTTAATTGCTTTGAAAGAAAAGGAGGATCGCGAGAAGATTGAAGCTGAAAAGAAGAAACAAAAACCAAAAAATATAAAAAAGAAGAATGTCACCGTGGCTCCTGCTAGCCAAGTTACTACTCGTGGTGGAAAAAATACTAGAAAGGGTTCGGCAAGCCCTATTAAAAACCGTGATAATTAATGCGAGTTTTCTATTGGAATGCTCAAGGCTTGGCTAAGGATGGTGCAAGAGCCAAGTTGGAAGAGCTATACCATTTGCACAAGCCTGATGTAATTTGTATTGCGGAACCACAAGTCTTTTGCAATATACGTTTTGTCAGGAAGATGAGATTACTTGATTTCAGTGAAGATGTTATTACCAATGAAGCTGGTGGAGAAAAAGGTAATATTTGGGTCTTGTGGAGAAATACTTTAGCTAGACCGAATATCCTGTCTTCTTCTAAACAAGCAATTACTTTAGATTTTGCCGGCGACTTAATCACGGCAGTTCATGCTTCTTATGATCCAGTGGCACGGCAAAGACTTTGGCGTCAATTAGGGTTGGGTTTCATAT
Source organism: Papaver armeniacum (assembly GCA_023531295.1). Taxonomy (NCBI): domain Eukaryota; kingdom Viridiplantae; phylum Streptophyta; class Magnoliopsida; order Ranunculales; family Papaveraceae; genus Papaver; species Papaver armeniacum. The sequence goes on from JAJJWW010000515.1 coordinate 6,026, forward strand.
CTATTCCTTGGCTAGTGTTAGGGGATTTTAACTGTGTTCTGCGTTTGGATGAGAAGAAAGGTGGCAAACCGATAAAAAAAGTCTATATGAATGAATTTCGAAGTTGGATTTCTGACAATGGTTTGGTTGAAGCTGACGATCTTGGAAAAAAATACTCTTGGTCGAATTGTAGGAGTGGTATTCATAGAATAGTTTCTAAGCATGATAGGGCGATTATCAATGATGCTTGGTGTGACAAATATCCTAACTGGAGGTGTAAGACATTGCCAAGGGTTTGCTCGGATCATTCCCCTTTATTTGGCTACGCCTTTGATAATCCAAGGCCGAAGAGGGTTCCTTTCCGAATTCAAAAAATGTGGTTTTCGCATCCCAGTTTTTTGAGTTTTGTGGAGGAAAATTGGAGATTAAGGCTGGACGGTGCTCCTCCATTTGTTTTTACTTCTAAGCTGAGGAGATTGCGTGAAGCTTTGAAGATTTGGAATAGAACAATTTTTGGTAACGTGCAGTATCGTTTGAAACAAGCTGAACTAAGGCTTGAATCGGAGAATGATCTTCTTGATCAAAATCCGAGAAGCGAGTACCAATTTTTGAAGGTTGCGGATGCTAAGAAGGCTGCTGAGGATGTGCGCATCGAATTGGCCACCATGCTTAAACAAAATCGAGGGAGTCTTGGTTGGAGGACGGAGATCAAAATACTCGTTTTTTCACAACAGCATCCGCATGAGGAGAAGTCACAACACTATTTCTGAATTGAAGATTTCTACTAACTCTACTTTGATTTTGTAGGATGATATAAAAAACTACATTGTTGATCATTATCAAGCAAAGTTCAATGGTGGAGAGGTCAATATTGATCCGGTTTTGTTTGAGTATGCACATGAAAGTATTTCGGCTGAGGAGAGTGCTTTTATGGATGCCATTCCATCTTTGGAGGAGGTAAAGGAGGCTGTTTTTGACTTGGGTGCAGATTCTGCTCCTGGCCCTGATGGCTTTACAGGTTCCTTTTATAGAACTTGTTGGAACATTATTTCTAGAGATCTTTTTAATGCTATTGCAAATTGTTGGGCGATGCGAAAAATTCCAAATGGCATTAACTCTAGTTTTATTGTTCTCATTCCAAAGAATAATAAGTTACGATGCTATCAAAGATTATAGACCGATTGGTCTAAGCAACTTTTTCTTCAAGATCATTACAAAGATTTTGTCTACAAGGCTTGGCACGGTGCTTAATAAATTGATTTCTGAAGAGCAAGTTGCGTTTATGAAAGGAAGAAATATTCATGAAAATATAGCTTTGGCGTCTGAGCTAATCAACGAGATCAATACTAAAAGAAACTTTGGGAATGTCGGCCTCAAATTGGATATTGCCCAAGCTTTTGATACGGTCAGTTGGGAATTCATTATGGAAGTTTTTAAACAATATGGCTTTTCCGAGAAGCGGTGTAAGTGGCTTCTCAACATCCTTAATTCTGCCGCCGGATTTCTATTATGATAAATGGTTGTCCTGAGGGTTTTTTCAGTATCTCTAGGGGTTTGCGACAAGGTGATCCTCTTTCACCTTTGATTTTTGTGCTTATTGAAGATGTTTTAAGTCGCAATCTTTCAAAATTGTTTTCCAACCGAAGTATGGATCATATGGTGAGTAAAAAGGTGTAGCTCCTACGCACCTTCTCTTTGCGGATGATATTCTTGTTTTCTGCAGAGGCAACTTGCATAGTTTGCAAAATTTGAAGAATATGCTTGGCATTTATCAACGTGCCTCTGGACAATACGTGAGTTATGCCAAAAGCAAGTTTTATTATGGAGGTGATAGAAAATCTCGTTCCATTGCTATTGCAAATTTTATGGGAATGGAAAGGGCTTTGTTCCCTGATAAATATTTGGGAATCCAGTTGAAACCTGGTATTGTGCGACATATTCATGTGCGCCAGGTAGTAGAGAAGATCATGGACAAGCTGGCAGGTTGGAAGGGTAAGCTTTTATCTTTTCAAGCTAGATTGGTTTTGATTAAATCGGTGATTTCAAGCTATGTGCTTCATTCCATGGCTGTTTATAAATGGCCATGTACAATCATTAAGCAAGTGGAGAGGGCCATTAGGAATTTTCTATGGTCTGGTGATGCTGAAAAACGTAAGTATTTTACGGTCCTTTATGATGATCTTTGTTGTTCGAAGCGTGAAGGTGGACTTGGCCTTAAGAAATTGAATGATGTAAATAGCGCCATGCTCATGAAGCTTTGGGTTTCAATTCGTGACTCAAACAAAACCTGGGCCAGATTTTTGAGGGCGAAGTACTTCAAATTAAATGGCAATTTGATTGATTATAAATTGGGTTCTTCGGTTTTTCCGGGAATCAGATTGGTTTACAATTTTGTGCAACGGCATACTCGCGCAATTATTGGTAATGGTGCTAATACTTCCTTATTCTTTGATAATTGGTGTGGTGATTTTTCGATTGCAGAGGCTTGGCATCACTTCCAAAGGCCCTAATGATTTTAAGGCCAAAGTAAGTGATATTATTGTTGATGGTGCTTGGTTTATCCCTTCGAAGACAAGAGATTTGATGTTGCGCTGCCATATTGACCTTGACAATTTACCTATTATTGCTGGTGGTGAAGATTACAAGATTTGGGATCTCGATATCAAGGGAGTGTTTTCTGTCAAATCGGCGAAGGCTGCAATTAAAGCTCCAGCGGAGATTGTGCCTGCGGCGGTTCTTTTCACGAGACAGGTTGTGCATCCTACCTTGAGTGTGCAATTCTGGAAGGTTTGTAATAAGCAATGCTTTGTGCTCTTCGAAGATAACATCACTAAGAAGACAGGCAGGGAGTTGCCGTCTATGTGTCGCCTATGTAGAGTTAGTTGTGAAGATGTTAGCCATATCACTTGGCATTGCAGAATTGCGAGGCGACTTTGGGCTTGGGCGGCTGGAATTTTTAATCTGCAAGCAAAAGAAGATCTTGTAGCTTCTTATAAAGTTGCAAAGGGGGCGATAGGATGGTGAAAGACCGTGGCTTGTTGCAAATCTTGCAATAGTTACAGAATTATGGAAAATGCGCAACAAGGCTTATTTTGATGATATGCGAGTTCGATGGCTTGGCCTCAAAGGGAGAGTTTATCAGGTTATACGTGATTACTCTATTAGATTAAAGGGTCATATGTTTAACACCATGGAGGATTGGCGCATTTTGGAGTTTTTCAGAGTTAAGCATAGATCTTGCAAGAACTCAACTCCACTTGAAGTTTCTTGGACGCCGCCAAATACTGGGGAGTTAATGATCTGTTGTGATGGTGCATCACGTGGAAACCCAGGCCAAGCTGGTTCTGGTGTTACTTTTCGAGACTCAAACTCGGCAGTGCTAGGCGTTCTTTGTGTTGGTCTTGGCTGGCAAACCAACTATTATGCTGAAGTGTGTGCGGTTATTTATGGTGCGATGGTTGCCAAAAGATGGAATATTGCAAATCTTTGTGTTAGATCGGACTCTATGAGTTGCATTCTAGCTCTTCAGAAGGGTGAGTTACCTTGGCAACTGATGCAGAAGTGGAAAATGGCGAGAAGTTTCTATACAAATATACGCTATGTTCACATGACTATAGAGAAGTTAATTTTTCTGATGACGCCTCGGCTAAGCAAGCATGTTTGTTAGCCGAGGATGAGTATGAGTTTTATGAGGGTAGGCCAGGTTTTATTCTTTCTGTAGAATGGCCTGGAGAGGTTTATTTTCGTTTCAAATAGGTTTTCTTAGCGTGTAGCCTTGCGGCTAGGCGCTAATTGGACCTCGCCCTGTATATTTCCGCTTTTTTACTTTTTTAATATATTGTTGACCGAGTAAAAAAAAAAAAGATAGATAAGCAGCCAAAATTACCACGCAAATACCGTGGCTCCAAATGAGGGGTGGAGCCATGTATACTAATTTCCTTCAGGTCTTTTTGGTGCCTTTCCGCTGTCATTTAACAAATTACTTGGGTGCCTAGTTCCTTGTAATTTCAACACACTTAAATTTCTTTTTATTCATCTTCACTCCAATTGTCGGACTCTGATAGCCTGTCTATGTCTTCAGAGTATTCGTCACTTTCGAAATCTGATTGCCCTTGAGACTCAAAAGCGAACTTCATTTCTTGTCTAACCAATTCAGCCAAATCATTCCTTTTGACATTTCTATAAGCATCTATAACGGCCTCGAAAAGAGATTCGTTTGGCTCAATCTCCCCATATTTCAATTGGCTGTGGATCCGCTTCACACCTTCCACCATTCCAGCTTTCCCATAACAACATAACAAATTGATATAAGTTACTAGGTCCGGTTCCAACCCTTCATCTTGCATTTTCATGAAAAGATTTAAAGCTTTAACAACTTCCCCACAAGTCCCATATGCATAAATTGCAACATTGTAAGCGTGGGAATCAAGGCCAACTTCAGCTTGTGTCAAAACCTCGCAAGCTTGTAATGCATAATCATGCATACCCAGAACCGAAAACACAGAGGTGATTATGGCCTGCCTTGCATAAGGTTTTCCCTCCCTGTAACAAGAATCTAACTGTGTGACAGCCTCTACAGGAAAATCCGCTTTCTTTAACACAGTAAGCATTACTTTGAAGGTACCAAAGTTAGGCAAAATTTTACGTGTTACCATCTGGTTCAACAGTTCACCGCACTCCCTTAACTGTCCATTTGTGGCGTAGGATGCCATTACTGAATTAAATGAAGCACAGTCCCTTAACAAACCCGACTCTTGCATTTCCTGAGCAACATCAATCGCTTCATCGAGCATTCCCATGTTCTTGTAGAGATACATCATTGTGGCAAATGAAACCCCATCAGCTCGTCCATTTTCTCTTAATTTATCAAAAATCAACTTTGCTTCAGAAACCATCCCAAGTTCTGCATAAAGACTAATCATACTGTTAGACGCCACAATATCAGGACCACCTTCCAGATCCTTCATCTTCCCATAAATCTCCTTTGCTCCCTCCATGGATCCTAGTTTACCATAAGCCTTGATTAGAGAGGTCAAGACTATCTGATTGGGGGAAATCCCGAGTTTCTCCATAATGTGGAAATAATGGAGAGCTTCTTCTACCTTGCCATCTTCTGCAAAACCATTTATTAAAGACCCGAATACAACCTCATTTGGTTCAACCCTTGCCTTTGTCATTTCTCTATACATATCAACTGCATCAGAAGCCCGACCTAACCGGATATTGCTAGCAATAACAGCAGAGAAGGTTTCACAGCGTGGTTTAAATCCAACCTCTTGCATTTCAACCAAAAGATCTCTTGCAGGAGCCACTTGATCAGCACCCGATAGCATTTGGATAAGAGAATTATAAGTGCACTCGTCTGGCCAAGTCCCGTTGCTTCTCATGCTTTGAAAGAGTGAAAGAGCTTTATCGTACAACTTCGATTTCCCGTATGCTTTGATCATGACATTATATTCTACCACATCTTTCTTATCTGTGACTAAATTCCTTTTCCGAAAGAAGATAGCCTCAGCTTCAGTTGAAAGCCCTTTATCTGCATACGCATCTATAATTGCAGCATAAGTTCTTGATGAGATCCCTCCAGCCAATTGACACTTTTCGAGAAGGATCTTTGCCTTGTCTAGTAATCTTTCACCAATATACATCTTCATAACAACAGGAATAGACTGCTGATCAATACGTATACCAAACTTCTCCATTTCTTCCATTACAGCCTCTACTTCTGTAATTCTGTTCTTCTCACATAATATCTTAAGAATAGCTCGGTGAGATACAGTATCCGGGAAAAGCCCCACCTCCCTGATTTTTCTATACCACGCCAGAGCCGCATCAATATTCCCAGTATTGGCATACAATGACAGGAAAATGTTATAAGTTTTGGTATCTGGACAGATTCCCCTTTCCTCCATCTTAGCAAGTAAAGTCTCTGCTTCTAACAATTGCCCATGAGTTCCGCAAGTAAAAATCATGGTATTGAAAGTGAATGTATCAGGAGCCACACCAGATTTCAGCATCTCTGAAAACGCATATGAAGCATCCTTAAGGCGACCTGCTTTCCCATACATATCGATCAACCCATTATAAGTGGCAGCAAGCCGAGGTTTCTGCACCGTATTCTCCATATCCATTGGAGAAACAATTTTTGAAGGCGAGATTCTCCCACCTGCTTTGAATAGCTCAGTCAATAAGAAATGCTTTGGGCTCATAGGACCCAAACCTGATTTAGAATCATCACCAGGCTCCAAATCAAGGTCATCGAGTTCAACCCTTCCAACACACCAATCTTTATAAATTTTATCCGCTCTATCGAATTTTCCAGCTTCTTTCAGAACTCGAACAACGGTTGTCATGGTGACTTCATCAGGGAAAACACTTCTTTGTCTCATGTGTTTAAGCCATAATAGAGCTTCATTTAAAAGCCCCGCTTTGGCATACACATCTATAAGCATACCATAAGTATTGTTAGTAGGGAAAACACCATCCCTTGCCATTTCAATCCAACAGAGACGTAACTCATCCCACTTTTTAGCTCTCCCTAGAACTCGCAGAACAACATTGTAATGAATAACATTAGGGATGTAATCATTCTGAGATTTCATCCATCGAAAAACACCAAGTAAGCGCTCCCAATTACTTTGCTCCTTTAGAATCACCGTCTGTTCTTTTGGACTAAGCTTTCCCACCCACAAACTTAAGGCTTTATCAATATCATCTTCATTTTCTAAAGAGTGTAAAACAGAAGGCAAGGAACCACCATATCTCTTCTTTTTTCCATTAATTTTATTATTAAATGTTCTTCGAGGAGGAACCACACTCTTTTGCTCTAACACCTTAGGGTTTTGGTTCTGCTTCCTAACAATTTGAGCTAAGGGTTTACTGAAATTATCCTTAGTTTCAGAATGGGGTGGAACTGAACTCAGAAAACTAACATTTAATTTTCTTGATTTTTTTTCATGTATATTAAACCCCTGAAAAACCCTAGCTTTATTATTACCATTATGAATACTTTCTCTAGGAAGCAATAGAGAAACCCTAAAAGGAAGAGAAGTTTGAAGCTTACATGGGAAAGAGATTGGAATTGAGAAATTTTCGTGCCCCAATTCTCCTGAACTGCAACCAGGTAGCATCATCGAGCTGCTTAGCTCCAGTGGTGTTAAAAAGGTTGCGGAATTTTTGAACGTTATGATAATGAAAATCCCGATATTTGGGCAACAGTAAGGCCTGCCGGTGTATTGCTGGGGAACTTGACGCGTCCAACCTGATTTGGTTAAGGGCCACCTAACATCATGGAAATCACCTGATTCACATGTATCTTGACACAATGTGTTTGAAATCACCTGATTCGTATGTATCTGACACAATGTGTTTGTCTGATGAGTCCGATCTGACTCAAAAATATGTGAAGGAACATTTTGTTACGTGACTCAAAGGGGTTTGATTGAGGAATTAAGTCTGAGTCATGTACCGAGTCGGATTTGACAAAAACTAAAAAAACAAACGGTCCGAGTTCGATATCTGACTCGCGTCGAGTCAAGAATCGATTCGGATCCAGATTGCGAGTCAGATGCAAACAAACATGCTTGAAACTGTGAAAGCCGTTTTTCTTTTTTGTCGGTCGATTTTGACACTTAACTGAAACTGTATTATCAAGGACTGGATACTACACTGGATGTTCAACTTATCTGACACCCTTGGTGACAAGTTATATCTTGAAGCTGAAACGAGCAAAAATGTATTAAAAGGTTACTACATGTGCATGTACAAAGTATTCGGTACAATAACAAGAAAAATACTGTCCCAGTATATGCTAATAGTAGGAAATACCATATGGTCCTAGGAATAATATATTAGGATGAGTCTAGTCCATTTGACCCAGTCAAATGTCTGTTTGGTCCTATTTGGTGATATAAATTATAGTTTGGTCTAAAAATTATTGTTTGGTCCTACTCGATGTCATAGCTGATGTAAATATCACCTTATAGTGGCAGAAATACCCTTTTGGATAAGGACCATATATATAGTCAAAATGTAAGAGAGATGGAATCATTCTCAGATTTACTTTCTCTCTCTTCTTTTCTAGATCTAGATTTTCTTTTCCTCTCAAATCTTTTTAAGTTTGCTTCTTTGACGGGTTCCCATCAGTGAAGAGATTATAGATCTAGTTTTTTTTCTGTACATTTGTGGTTAATCAAGAGGCAGCAAGCGTCTTGTTTTCTTCTGTACATTTGTGGAGTCACGATATAGTTGGAGACAGTGGAGTCACGATATAGTTGGAGATATATCGTGATTTGAGGCACCAAGCGTCTTGTTTTCTTCTGTACATCAGTGAAGAGATTATAGATCTAGTTTTTCTTCTTGTTTTCTTCGGTACATTTGTGGTTAATCAAGAGGCAACAAGCGTCTTGTAATCTTTCGGTCTCTGTTAGCTCTATGTGCTCTAATCAGCTCCAAAATTAAATGAACGATGCTGCTGTTGTTCGTTGAAGATGGTGAAGAAGATGAAGAAGATAAAGATCTGATGTTGCTTTTGTATGGACTTCATTCCTGGGAATGAAGTCTGTTTTTTAGCTTTTTGTATGAAGTCTGTTTTTTTAGCTTTTTGTATGGACTTCATTCCTGGGAATGAAGTCTGTTTTTTAGCTTTTTGTATGGACTTCATTCCCGGGAATGAAGTCTGTTTTTTTAGCTTTTTGTATGGACTTCATTCCTGGGAATGAAGTCTGTTTTTTTAGCTTTTTGTATGGACTTCATTCCTGGGAATGAAGTACATTTTTAGCTTTTTGTATGGACTTCATTCCCGGGAATGAAGTCTTTTTTGTATGGACTTCATTCCCGGGAATGAAGTCTCGTATTTTTAGCTTTTTGTATGGACTTCATTCTGGGAATGAAGTCTGCTTTTTTAGCTTTTTGTATAAACTTCATTCCTAGGAATGAAGTCTGTTTTGTTAGCACGGAAAATCTCTTACAAAAAAAATAAAATAAAATAACACGGAAGGGTATTTTTGTCTATTTAAATATTTTTAAATAATTATGGACCAAACAGTAAAGGCGTTTGACAAAGGACTAAACAGACATGGGCCCACCTAAAAAAGGACCAAACGATATTTTTCCCATGCTAATAACATCAAAAGTTTGCAAATAGCTCTTAACCTTTATTATCCAAGTAACTATTTTGTTCAAACTCAGAAAGAATGTCAAAAATGAAAGAATGATAAATCAGCCTCTACAGGAAGCATAAAAAATGGAAATTTCTTCTCAGCTTTAAACTTGTTTCTTCTAACTACCATCTATCCGTTCAGTCATCAGAAGTCTCTCTATCTTTGTGAAAGAAACGCCTTGACACTCCGGCCTATGGTAATGTGTAAGATGATAAGAGCTAGCCTGTATGACATTGATAACGGCAAAAAGTTTATACAGCATCAGATCAAATTATTGCATTGCTGCCCTCAGTGCTCCTCTGGTAGCTTCACGCTTCATCTCTGCAGCCTTGCCACTACCTCTGAAATATGAGTATACTTGCTGCATAACAACACCAACTAATTGTAACGGGCAATTTTGGAGGTATCGGTTGGAACAAAAAAAGTTGTAACTTTATGTGCAGAGAAAGTGAATGGGATTGGACCTGAATAACCCAGATGCTAATAAGGGATTCAATAGCAAAAATTCCAAATCCAATGAAGTAGAAAACCTGTGAAACCGAAGACAAATACAGTCAGTAGACCAGAACTTCCACCCTTACCAACAGACAAGAGTAAGTGCACGAGCTTGCATAGAATACATGTTGTATTTAGGGACCAGTGATTATAACGGAAAATTTGATATTGATCCACATGACAAAGAAATCATTATCTTATGAAGCTGACTGTTAGATCATTTCAATGCAATCACAAACAAGTGTAACAAATAGTAATTATAGACATGAGGAGGGATGAGGGAATTCTGGAAAAGATGCACAAGAAACAATCAAATGGCTTATTCAGAGCCTCATGGACAAGGTAAAGAAGATCTATTATGTAAAATAAGAAAGGCAACACATTTGGATAATAGAATTATATGCAACTTGTAAGAGACATATGGCATACCCCAACCAAAGCGCTCCCAGACATAACATCTAAGGCGGGCAGGATTCCTCTGTTCCACACAGTAAACGCAGATATTGTTAGAGGCATAAATTAGATAAGAAACCTACAGCAAAAGAAGCAACATTATTGAAATTTTTAACTGTTCTTTCTTCATCTTATGTTTCTACACACACTTACGTTAGTGATTTTCCTTTGAAGACAATTGGAGGGGCAACTGAAGCAAATACACAAAAGCATATATGAAGCTGTCATAAGAAATGACAGACATTAAGTAAGTCATCCGGCGAGAATATTGTTAAAAGATAAAAGAAGCTAATATCTGGCAAGAATAGGTAACAGAAAACAATGATGTGAAGCAAACAAATTCTTACAAAGTAAAACATGAAAAACCACCCATAGTTCAAAGCACTTTCAGTCCTGAAAAAAATGTCAAGATGCAATACAAGGTAAAAGAACATCGTAAATAAAATGCGTCAAGTTGAAGAGAAAAATTGAATAGTGCGACCTCAGTCTATTGTTGACCAACTTAACCTATAACCATTGTATGACATCAATAATTGTCTACAAGTGACTATTAGATTCTCCTCAGGGATTTACTAGAAGTGCAAAATCTTGAATAATTTTGCAAGAAGATATCACCTCATTGCACGATAAAGAGGGCGGTACCACAACACATATCCTCCGGGAACCCCAGATATAAAGTAGATACAAGCAAGCAACCAAATCGTTACACCTAAGGCATAAGAAGTGCAAGAACAAGATTAGATAATGGGAAAAAACACCTAGCTCATCATTAGATGATACATCTAAAAACTGGATGGATTAAGAAGCAGAAAGTAGCTATTATAAGCAAAAGTGTTGTTTTGTTTTGGTGCCAACCTTCTCCTTTGATCCAGGCTGTTGTAACTGCAACGACGTTCCAAGTAAGTGCAATACATAATCCTGGAAAACATAAAGATTAATATCCAACATTGGATAAAATTAAAATGCAGTTCAAACACTGAGAGCGAGAGACACTAATTTTTATCCATGAAAGTTCACCAAACTAAAGGCATTCCAAATATCCTTAGTGCGTAAAATGAATCTTTTTAGATGGCATGATAGGGGAGCAGATTATTGAGCACCCATACTACTAATACCGCCCATGTCTACAGGGTACGATGTGAATAGCAGAATCCTGGTTGGAAACAACTTAGAAATTAATCAATGATATTGATACTGCAAGTGGTTTCAAGCATTCTTTGGAATGCTCTTAATATAAATCAGTAATTTTAGTAGCCAATGGCTTACCTAACAAAGTCGTAAATGCCACATACTGTAACTGCTGTAAATGAATAGGTATTTCCTTTGCAATATCATGATGAATGAGAGGGAAAAAAGGCGGCCAGTTTTTCTCCTCTATGACAATTCCAGCTGCAAGAGAAACCCTCATTATAAAAATTGAAGGACGGTTAACAGAATAAATACTTCAAATTAGATAAGTTTAAACCAAGAAATACATCGTGCAATAGCATCTTCCTTCCGTTTTAGCTCCTGCATGAATTACAGAAAACATATCAGAGCAACGAAATTGGCAAACTACATTTAACCATGCGCAGGAAAATTAGAGCACTATCTCCTCACCACTTAGAAATATTGTTACCATGCACGTGAATGATTATCACAGGGATTTTAGTTTATAAAAGCTACAGCCTAAAATAAATCAGAGTAGACATAGTGCATGTACTTCATTCATTCGCAGTAGTACCAGAAATTACCTGTTCCCTTTTATTCAGTTCAGCCTCCTTAGCCTGGAGCTCCTTCTCCTTCTTCTTTAAATCCTACAGTACAACCAAACCAAATATAAATTTAGAAACCTAGCTTAATTCATACACAAACACAATGATATCAAATATAGAACACATGTCCTCTTGAATTTTTAGCCTACCTTCGTCGAGTCAAGTGGAATATCAATTGTTGCACCGCGATCATAGTCGGCAGGTTCATGAGGAAGAGGTGAAAGCTTTGAGTTCTGAACAGGAGGAACAGTTCCAGGATTCTGGAATCAATGTCAGAGTGTGAGATAAGCATAACAGTAGCAATCCACAAACAAATCAATGTCAGAGTGTGAGATAAGCATAACAGTAGCAATCCACAAACAAAACCTATCGTCAAGGAAGCAACCCAAGCATACTTAAAACAGGTGAAAGTACTGAAAAAGTCAATTGTAGTCTTAGATGCTGGCAGAAATGCCAAAATAAAGGGGGTCACATGAAAGGTACATGTTCTTTTTAGCGAATCAAAGAAACCAGAAAAGAAAAATGATCGATCGATGTAAGTTTTACCAATTAGGGAAATTTGAAACCAAAATACGCATATGATCTCCCGATTTATGATAAAGAATCCTACATTGTCTAAATTTCACAAGTTCTACACATAAAATTACACCAAATTTCGCGACAAATCTAGAAGCAGAATCAAAAACATGCAAAATTCACAGAAGAAAAAGATAAAAGAATCTAATAAATGAAGATTGAAGGTGAAAAACTCACAGCGAAAGGATTTACTTCCTCATCTTCAAACGGATTGTTTTCGTAACGCCCAGCCATGAAAACTCAATTTGATTTTAAGATTATTATTATTGATTTGTAGGATTCGAAGGAAGTGACATTTGAGAAATGAAAATAAAAATGAAATTGAATCCAGATTTGGAAATTTTTGGGGATTTTATTTTGCTTCCGAAAATGAAGGTTGATTTTTGGTTTTATTGTTGTGCAGTGGAAGAGAAATGAAAACCGAGGGAAAAACTAAAGCACTAACTTTTCGCGCGAGTTGGGAGAGTTTATCTTTGCTGCATATAAATATACTAATAATTGATGCTCCAACTTCCCAGATTTATAGCTTATACTAATCACCGTTCATTTTTTGTGCAGGCAGTTTCCAATTTCGATTTGAGAATCACAGGCGCTCAGGGCCCACACCTAATCCCGGTTACTTGATGTTCTTGCTCCACAGAACAGCGTGTTAAAAATGTTTCTTTTTATCTATTGTGAATCTCCGATTTGCGATTTACCTGTGATCTGAAAATTGGATACGAAAATGCAGTCATCTCAAGATTCATGATTTAAAAACTTCTTTGGACATCAACCACCATTGACAAGTGACAACTGTCATCGCAAGTTATACTCCTCGTATCTTCCTTAAAATTCGGTTTTATGCAGCTCTTAAAGAACCAACTCATGGGGTTCGCGACTATCTAAATGCTTGGCAATTTGGCATGCAAGGACTTGGGAAAAACAATCCATACACTCAACTTCCTCTCCGAGTCGGAGCAAGACATTAAAGAGTGTTCGTCTGGCAGATACCATCTCCGTTTCTAGAAAAAAAATACTACCAATTTTTTATTTTAAAAAATAAATCGGCATACTGAATAACCACAAAAGTATCATAATTTGCTTTTTATGATGTATGTAAACCGATTTCAGTGATACCCATTCTAAAGCGCCGGGGAGAGAGAGTGTGATCCTTACTCCTTAATCAAATTGTGTGATCCCAACCCCTCGAACCATGAATTTGACCTTTAGCCTGTGATAAGCGGTTTATCAATCCACTGCAGACACCAGCTGGAATTCTTCTAAGGAGCCACACATATAGTCATAGACACTCACAAGAATAGAGAAATGCTGTATACAATGTTTCAGCAGAACAGGATACATTTTGTATAAGATATGAAAATTGCAGACTACATAGAAGACGAAATAGTCCTATTTGTTCTTCAAACCGCAGGACTTTCTCGTGTTTTCTTCTATTCATAATGCGTTCACTAGCAGAAAAACATCATCCTCTAATTGTGCAACATTAAAAGATAAAAATTGGAGGCAATCTTGGTAAATGAGAACTATCTTTTTTATTAGAGGATATTATGGATACAAGATTTACATGAGAATCAGTCCCTGATCTATTTCCGCAGGATCTAACATCAACAGCAAGAATAGGCGAAGTTCAGGACATGACACGAGACATGGAAACCCTTGAGATTTTGATACATATATCACTAACACCAATACTTCCTATAAATCAGTTACTGTAGCAACTGAAGCTGATGCTGCCAATTCAAGCTTCACTTGGAGATCTCATGGGTGCTGGGCAGAGCAGCAGTAGAATGTCAAAATAATCGTGAGGCTCAAAACAGCTATCTCACAGCAATGAAGTACTAAGGTTCGAAAGGGTACACATACCAGGTGCCAAAAAGGATGCAGTTAGAGTATGTTCTGCTAGAAGTGTGAGAAAGGAGCTAGCCTGAAACCCCTGGTCAGGAAGTCTTTTCTTTTACCATTCTTCTTGTTTTAGTCAGAGAAACTGAAAGCTATAGTTATTGAAGAACTAAATTCAATTCTCGAGCACCTTTTGCAACTGAACCACCTCTCCTATACCCAATCAACAAAAAAATAAATATACCACCAATTAAACCTAAATTTTAAAATAGCACAACAAATGCTATACGTGAATTAGCTGACACTCATCAGAGGGTGGACTAGAAGACCAACCTAGTCACTGAAGGAAGAAGCTGTTTTATTTTTTGCAGGTGTATAGAGCATTGCTTGCACAATCCACGCCTGAACTCAGTTATACAGTTATAAAAGTGAGAAAATAAGTGAAACATAATTCTCAACCACGCCAAAAAAGAAATAATAGATTAATAACACACCTCCGCTCCGCCTGAAGATCGACCCGTACAGATGGAGAAGATGACATGGTTGACCGAATCACTGGTCCAAATATCGCCACAAGCTTCAGTAGCATTTCCAGTGAGACATTTGTGTGCCTGTACATTTACAGCACAAGTTAGAATCTTCACAATCACTTCCAGTGTTTGGCTGATACCTAAAAGTCCACTAGTGTTTCTTTACTACTCATCTATGTTCCTAATTTTTGTTGTTTACCAATAAGATACTAGACCAAATGAACTTCTGAATGTGTAAATAAGGTGTAGAAGAGCTAACAAGTGAAAGCCAACTAGCACCAAGGTCCTGCATGGTTTACATAGCTGGACAAATCCACAAAGATAATACATAGTTTACTTAATATTCTTTTGACCAAATGAGCTTCTGAATGTTTAAATAAGGTGTAGAAGAGCTAACAAGTGAAAGCCAACTAGCACCAAGGTCCTGCATGGTTTACATAGCTGGACAAATCCACAAAGATAATACATAGTTTACTTAATATTCTTTTCTCTGATATATTCATTCATCTAATGCTGCTCTCTATCCTTAACTTGAATAACATCAATAAAAGTGATGATTAATAGTATGGTGATAATCCTAGATTCAGAAACTTTCAAACCCCGGGGAAACATATATGACTCGACCTTCACAAGACATCCCCAGCATGCAAAACAGTACCTGTCTATGTTGCTATTTAGTAAGCTTGTAAATAAAGGAAGCAGGCAAGTGAACAGATCCAGGGTTACAATTTCCATTTTGTCAACTAGAACAGCAGCCACATCAGCTTGAATCTGCATGAAAGCATTTAAACACCTATCAGTAATTATCATGGAAGGAAACAAACTAAGTAACTGGACTATTTTTACCAGTTAGAACAGTAAACAAGACAAACAAGCAATAAATCAATTGCTTGAATAGTACACATACACAGTGATCAGGCAACTTCCCAACAGCATCAATGCCACCTTTGACGTCATTCCGCAGCCAAAAATGCCGCACCACCTGAAAAACTTGGTCAGAATTTCTTACTCTCCAAGACGGTGAGAAAAAGATAGTTTCCAAATGTAATATACAAGAGAAAGCAAGAATGCCTATACCAACAGTATAGATAAAATAATCAACTACACAACTATTTTCAAGATATTATTGAGAGTACCTGTAGTTTAGTTAGGCGGGACCGGAGATCACTTAAGAATACATCATGATTTTGCATTATCCCATCAATAACATCCTCATTGTTTCTACGTGATGCCTCCCTTTCTTTTTCAATAGAACGTGATCTTTCCCTTTCTTTTTCATTGATACGTGATGCTTCCCGTTTTTTTTCAATAAGACGTGATGCTTCCTGCTCTTTTATACGACGCGATGCTTCCCTTTCTTTTTCAATGCGGCTTAATGCTTCCCTCTCTATTTCAATAAGTCGGGATGCTTCTTTTTCTTTTTCAATAAGAGCCAATGCCTCCCTTTCCTTTTCAAGAAGAGCCGATGCCTCCCTTTCTTTTTCGAGAAGAGCCAGTGCGTCCTTTTCCTTCTCGAGTCTAGCTAAAGCTTCCCTTTCTTTTTTGAGAACAGCTAACTCCTCTCTTTCTTTCTTCAGAAGAGCCAACGCCTCCCTTTCTTTCTGCAGAAGAGCCAATGTCTCCCTTTCTTTTCTGAGAAGAGCCGATGCCTCTCTTTCCTTTTCTATAAGACACAGTGCCTCCCTCTCCTTTTCTAAAAGATGTAATGCCTCCGTCTCTTTTCCTGTAACAACTGATGCCTCCCTCTGAGGAACTGGTCCTTTATGCTCCTAATGCAAGATCATAAGGAATGTTATTCACTGACATGAAAACATGTGATGAAACTCTGAACACGACATAAAATTAGAAAATATAAATTACCCACCAAAGTGGGAGTTAGATCTTCGGATAATGCATTCTTTGTCAGATCTTCACTGTTATTACATTTATCTCTGCTCTCCCATCTCTGAACTAGAGACCGTGTCCTTCCTAGCTGAACTGCCACTGCAAACCCAGAAATGTCAGGTTCTATCCAAGTAACTCTGAGAAATTAAAGTAAACATTCTGTTAGCATACCTCCTCTAACAATTTTAGTAGAGCTAGTCTCCCCGTTAGAATTTTGTGCCTGGACGTCTGAATAAAGCCCAAGAAAGTAAAGTCAGCAACCATTAAAATTTGAAATTCAGAAACAAATGCTAATAACAACACTTAGGTAAGAATTCTAAGATAAAATGACTTAAAACTTAACGATTCTCGCAGCTGGAGCTCAAAGGCACATCCGGTGATGGCGCTCTTTCAGTTTTCTCAGCAACCTTGCTGCTGATACTGCTCTCCTCCTTACTGGTTTTTGTAGGTTCATTTATTGCTAGAAACCTAAAATGGAACTTTGGTTCTTCTGAAATGTCTGAACCACTTTTCTTGCTGCTAACAAATCCAGGTTCAGCTGCCGTTGACAACTTAATGTCTGATTTTCGGCTAGATGGCCTACGTGTGAGAGTTGGCTCACGCCGGATACCAGGACTGCCTCTTTCACTGCTGTTAGCTTCTCTCCTAGGCCGGACTGTACTCTCCGCATTGTTTCTAGGTACAACGAGGGGAGGTGTGAAAGATCTACTTTTTGCATGGCTACTATTTCTCTCACGAGACTCGGGTTCAATATTTTTTCTCGGAGATGATAAATTGTATTTGTCAGCAGGGTCCAACATGCGTACCGCCTTCGGATCGTTATCCAGGTCAATTCTTTTAGGAGCAACTTTTCTGCTGTCAGTGGCTTTAGAGAAAGCAAACAAGAAGATAAAGTTATGAAGGAACAAGATTAAAGATTGACTATAATTGAATTACTTAACATACTCAAAACGCACAGTATGCTACAACATTGATCATGTGATTTCTAGATATTTTATTACAACATCATCCAGGTTTTTTAACTAGCTAATCATGAATTTTTACCCCCTGAATACATGGGGACCACATGTCATCATATCCTACACGCCACAATATGGTGGCGAGGCAAACCACCAAAAAAGAATTTCTATCAAATATTCATTCAACCATTTCATCTTGACAATCTGAATTTTAGCTCTGCTAATAGAAATGATTTTACTATGTATCCTAACTCTTAACCATGAATATCAAGATAGAGAATTGGTGGATCTTCGTTTAAGTTGCAACTTTGAAATATTAAAAGTCAAAAACAGGTACGAGTCATGAAACAAGGGATGCTACAAAGAAGAAAAGGAAAACTCAAAACTCATATTCATATAGATGACTGACTTGTTGGCCACAAAATACAGTATCCAACATTTAATAATTAGTACAACCCACTCCTTGTGTTGAGAGACTATCTCTTTAAATGAATTACAGTTGACCTATACAATAAGCAATTAATAAAATCATCTAGTATTTGATGGAAAACAAAACTGTCTCCATCTCTAAAATCATCAACAACTAGACATGAACTGTCATAGTGGCTTCAGCATATACACAAAGATTAATTAAGAATTCAGAAGCCGTGACAGTATAGCATTGTATCTAGATTAACATCAGAAAAGAGATGACTTACTATCAACATATATGTTTCTGTACTCTGTAGCCTCGTATGCACGTGGACTGGTATGCCTCTCGGTACTAGACTGTACAATGCCCTCCTGAATATTAAATTTCTGCTCCTTGTTACCAAATGACTGGGGTGTACCACCAACTCTGTGTGGCTCAATTAACTGGCAAAAAAGTGAACACAATCTCAAGTCTGTAAATTTTTTAGCCTAAGGGTACATCAAATGCATAAAAAGAACAAGAGGAGGGTAAAATTTGTCTCACTGAAATATCTGCAACCCACACGTCAACAGAGTTGCGGTAGTGAGAGCAGGCCAAAAGCTTTCCATCGTGAATACTAAGGTCATCCAATGTAGACCACCCCATATCAACAACATCGTGACACTTTATAGGCTCCCATGAGAAAATCTAGGGTTCAAGAACAAACAGAAAATGTGTCATGTAGTGTACTTTTGAGACATAATGTTACAGAATACTAGGGTACGCCCATACCTTCAATTTATCGTCCAGTCCACAAAATAGGGTACGCCCATCAGGGTGGAATGTCATAGAGCGAAGCCCAGAAGCCTGGAAAGGAGCAAAAGGAATCAGTTTCTGGAATGCAAAGTAACTAATACATTTTGTACACTATGTATGCAGAGTTGCGGAAACATATCCTAGCTAGACGTCCTTATGCCTCAAGCAGGCATGCGGGCATAGACTTCTAAAACAGCGGGTTGCTATACAGCAAGTGGATACCTAATATATTCGTAGGCCACCATATCCTATTCCTATGTTAAAATCAGTTATGCAAGTCTAGGAGTTCTAGACATATATGGTGTTTATACAATGGTGCTTATCAGAAAAGCATGTATACTTCTAGGATCTAGCCATCAAATGAGTTCCCCACTGTGTCTAGGTTATCCTTCCAAGTCTAGCTTGAAAGATGATCCTTAGCTGTTAACTGAGCATTTTATGTTTGTAACATACACAGTGGTTGCCTATATGGTGCTTTTCACCCTTCATGTAGCAAGTGAAGTGTATGTAGAATATTCAAAATCTGAGTGGACCAGAAAGGCATGCCACATTTACAAATACCTCGTGGCTTTGACCATGTCCGTGTAATCATTAAGCTGGAAGTTACTGAATTTTAACAAGCAATAGCATGCATAGGCGGCTGTTACCAGTATTTGTTTAGAGATCTTTAAGCAGGTGGAAGTATACTACTAAGGTATTGCTTTGGAAGTGTACTGCTCTACAGCCTTGTCTTTGAACTTCTTTACAAATTACTTTCCAAGCATGTCTAAAACAAAATATAACTAAATATTTCATATCTAATCTTTTCCTAGGAACTCAGCCACCAAGGGACCATGAGAAACCTGGTGCTCATAATCATGCTCCACTTGTTTGTCCCTTTCTAGAGAAGATTTAGTCTGCGTCTGGTAAATGTTTGTGTCCACAGAGACAGTCCAACTTGGACAGAGAAGTTAAGTCAAACAGCAACCAATTATGGAAGCGAAAACGGATAAAGCCATAACGGATATCTTCTAAAAAGGGAACAGAAAAGTACATACCTCTGGTCCTGCAGATCCAATCAGTTCAAAGGTTTCTAGATCCCAGAACTTTACAGTTCGGTCTGCAGAGCCTGGAAACCAGTTCATGTGTTACAATTTATCAACATGGTGAAAAAAAAAAAAAAAAAAACACATAATAAGTTGGGCTTGGTGCCATATATATGAGATGACCTATTATAAGCAGAGCCAACCATAACACTCAATATATTGCTGGAAGGAAGCTTAATTGCCTCAATAACACATAATCTATCTTCCCAAGTGTAAGAGATATTTGAAATAGAGTCATCTCAAAACATGTCCTAGGGAAAATGTTGGGTCTTGTAGACCATTATACTAGTGTTATTGGACATAGCATCCTCTCATAAAGATAACACGGAAAATTAAGAAAACTAACTGGTAAGCAAAATACCTGTGGCTAGAAGGAACTCCATAGGATGAAACTCTATGCTCCGAATTTGCCCCACGTGATATTTAAACTCTTGCAGAAGCTTTCCAGCAGTTAGATCCCATATCTGCATATAGTATGTAAGATGATTATCAGCAAAGAAGCTTTTATCCAACAGAGAAATGCATAATGTAAATAGCGCATTTTCTAGAGCTGAAGGCAAGCTCCGGTATTACCTTAACCACATTATCAGCTCCACCAGAAACAACCCAACGACCATCAGGAGAAAACTTAATTGTACTAACTCCTTGGGTATGACCCTTATAAGTATGAAGGCATCCCTTCTTTCTGATATCCCAAATCTTAAGATTGGCGTCAGAAGAGCCGGAAGCAAAGAACTCTCCAAAAGGATGGAATTCAACAGCAGTGCAGTTCAACCTGTGTCCCGTTAAATTGCGCACAACTACACTTCAACGACAACAATAAGAACAAAACCTAATCAGAATTTGCCAATCATGCCACAGTAGCTCATATTCCAACAACATAGAATCATGATTAAAGAATCAAATGCAATCCTTCACACTTGCTAACAGATTTTAACTTTCTAAATAATATTGTATGTGTGAACTAGCCAGGTTTATGAGAGTTTCATCAATTCACTGAAGAAACGGAAATAGAAGTACTCATCACTTCCCTTAAAGATAGAACAAAAAATACTAAAGTAAAAAATCAAACTCACTCTTTCCCTCTTCCAAGTCCCACAACTTTATTGCACCAGTAGAAGCTCCAGAGAGAACTAAAACCTCCGCGGAATCAAAAACTACAGTTTCAATTGCACTCGTGTGACCAGATAGACTCTGCATAATCATCCAAAAAAAAATGTATATTTAAGTTTTCGTTTTCACGATCGTGTAATGCTGCAAATAGAGAAGTTAGTACAGAGAATTCTATCTCTAATTTACAAGAAACAACTTGTAACAAACGGAAGATTTATGATGAGCGTTTGTGCACTAAATTTTTTTAAGCTTTCCAATTCAAAAGTAAAATGCTTGTGGAATTACAAATCTGCATGTATGTATACATCATTTACACAAACTCATAGAAATTACTGTATTTAGACTTCATATAGTGTTATACAAAAGACATGGAACATTACAACTTTATGGTTAATGCAAACAAAGATTTGATTATACAGGATCAGGATCACATGTACAGGAGAAGTATAACCAACTAACAAAATGCAGTAGTAATGAAGGTGCAAACAAATACTAACCAGCAAAGAAGTTGATTTCCCAACCGCCCATAGATTCACCTTGTAATCATCTCCACCTGTTATAAAAACTTTACCAGTCTTCTTTCCAATACTTAAACAGTTGACATTTGACGAATGCGCTACAAATTCCTCTAATTACTTTGGTTAAAGAAAAATTAACACCATTTCAATAATCAAAAACTTCTTCAAAAATGAACTCACAAACTACACTTCCATTTCTAAAAAAAAACTTACAAATTACAACTACGAAACCCTAGTCAAACTAACCAACAAAAAAAATGAAAAAGTACTACCAAATCAAAGGATACGTAGTCTATACGCTCGTTTCTCCATTTCCAGTAAAATTGAGAGATACTTGAACAGATCTTCTTCTCATTAATCAAACTTCTTGATCAAATTCAGTAAAACCAAAACCAAACTGATTCTTTAGAAGAACAAAAAACCTCAGTTCAGATTAGGTAGCAGAGAATCACGAATAATCGAAAACTCCAAGAAATTGTTACTAGAAGAATCCAATTCGAAGAAGATGTTGAGAAGTTCTTCAGAGAGATTCGTACAACAAATTTTGTTACAGTTTCGCCACAGACAGAGAGAGAAAAGTAAAGTTTTATTATTAAAACTTTTTCTTTATTTTAGAGGGAAATGGTGTAGAAAGGAGGGAAGAGAAGAGATAAAAGGTGATTCACTGAATTGGTATGGAATGTAGAATTGTACTGGACAATGACTCTGTCGCAGACAATTCTCTATTTGCTTCATGATAAGATTATTTTGACCAAAATACCCTTCATTTTGAAAATTGTGTGGTGGATTACTGAAATGCCCATCTAAAAGACAAAAAGTCCGACATTTCACCGACTTGAGATGCCAAATATCCAACGGTTTAGAAAATCAATAAACCAAAGGTGGAATTATTTTTATTTTTCTGTTATTTTATGTGGACCGGTGTGTCGTATTTTACTTGGGGAACTTGGACCATTAGATGGCTGCGTCCTGCGTGGGTTTTTATTGGCGGACGACACGTAATGGTTAGTTGGACGTGGTTTTGGGTCCTACTAGTGAGGTGGTGGATTCGGTATTGGGGATGCGATTGTTATTGTTAATGTTGGCCGTGGAGTTTGTTGTAGCAGTTGTGACTCTAGAAACGCCGTGGTGCTAAATCATTCAGGGTGTTTTGACAATTGACAGTAACTTACAAATTTGAGTGAACGAAATTGCGCGACCAAATGAGAACACATTTTAGATAAGGAGGTCGACTGTTGGTTGGAATTCCAGATATGGTTAGTTACAGTTGGTTGCAAAAGCCACTCTCAAATCTTGTGTTCATAAATCTAGGCCGCGAAATTTAGACCCAGATGCGCGGAATGTGGCGCTGGGAGAACTTGCTCTTGTGTCAAAAAGGTACAATAGCTATCCTACCAGTCTATGCAGAGTGTATAGCTATTACGGTACTGCAAGTGAAGCACAATGATTGTGCGTCACAGAGTTGCAGGCCAAATCAGTACTCCGCTGTAATGGTGCAATGCGAAGCTATAATAGCGCAACGCAAGCCATAATAGCGGTATGTTGTATAGACCTTCAAGCACTAAGATAGCGGCACCCTGCAGGGCCAGTGAAGCGCAAGAGTGGCGCTATACTGTAAAGCACATTGGCTAAGTAATGAAGCTTATTGGCCGACACAATAAGGCTTCATTGAGGGATTGGAAAGACGTGGCCAAAGTGACATATGCAACATGCGATGTTGGCATCGATGCATATCCATGGAATTGAGTTGGCCCAAGCTCAAGGAGGATGCAAGAGTGAAGAGTAGACTAAGAGTTGGTTTATGGCATTAGTTCAAGGCTGGACAAAGCTTGAATAATGTAAACAAGTTGGTAATGCAAGAGTTGCATTGCTATTGTCAAGCTAACTGGCGAAGTGAAGCATATATGACGCATGAGTAACTAGAGTGAGCTTAAGGAGCTGGCATCGATGTTTGAAGCATAAGGATTGTCCGTGCATGAGTTTGGAATGATAAACATGCAGGGCCAAGATAGTTGAACGTTGGTGCAAGACATAATTCCAGTATGGCACAGCAAGTGTGCAATACGGCTCAAGTGACGGTTATAAGTTGGTTATTGGCTTTGCGAGCATTCCAATGAAGTGAGACAAGATAGAATGGTTATAAAGGAAGTTTATAACCATGTGGAGTGTTCATAACCACCAAGAACAGATGTGGCATCTGTTGGCTTGGCAACACAAAAGGTGACAGTTGGAAAAGCAAGATGGCGGTTATGGAAACTACCTGATGGGACACATCGCTGTTCCATGCGTGTGCAAGTGTTGTGCACGGTTTTGGCTAGTGAGTTTGTTATATAAATAGTCCTAAGGAGTGGGAAAAATCAGTAGGCTTACATAGGAGAGTTAGTCTCATGTTTGAGATAGTTAGGCATTCACCAAGAGGGTGAATGGCCTGTTTTTGGTCCATGTGATGGACGAGTTTTGTAATCTTCCTTTAGTGTAATAAAATGGGTTTGTTGCAGTATATCTTTGTGTTTATTATGTTGTTGATGTTGTGTGAGAATTGGTTAAGTACATGGCAGAACCTCTTATGCTTATGGGGGCATGAAGAGTTAGAGAGAAAGAAGAAAAGAATTCTGTTGTGCAATGCCTTATGAGTCAAGGCAGGCTGAATGATTTTGGGTGAAGTTGATTCACTGAACCACAATCATTGCCGGTCATGTCCCATGAAAATTTTAGGCGATTAAATGGGCATGTGACAATAAGTTGGCCTCTGTTAGTGGCGGTCGAGATTTGTCCTACAAAGATAAATCAAGGGCTGTGGTTCTCCTGACCACCCCCTACAACTCGCACGCGTGCCATTAGTTCCAATATTATGAATGAAAAATGAATAATCAAGTCAAGATATGGATTTTCAAAAATATAACGGCGAGGTTCGAACTCATGACCTATTGTGTCATAAGAGTGACCTCTAACATTTATTAAAACTTAGTTGGAATTGATAGGAAAGATAAATCAACGGTGGTGGTTTGTTCAACTTAAATATCATAATTGCTTTATTAATTAGTATTTCACTAATTGCACATAATAAATAATATATTCATTATAAAGTGTTTTATAAATATGTGTTTCACTAATTGCTCATAATAAATGGCTAATTATTTTTTAATTATAAATGTTTTTTTAATTAATTATAATATGTATTTCTATTAATAAGTAATTTTGATAAATAATATCAATAGACATTTTTGGCGACAATGAGTAGTAGAAGAGGTGGTAGAAAGATTAGTGGTGGTTAAGGCGGCGCCAAGCATAATTATATTTATTTTTGTTCTTTTATCATAAAATGGGATACGAAGTCCATTTTTCACATGTATCCAACTTGCCAAGAGTTTTTCTCCTCTTTCCTCAAAATCATGGCTTCTCCCCTGGTTTGTTGTGGAAGAAGTAGTGACGGTGAGTCTTTGGTGAGTAGTGATGGATAATATTAATTTTATGTTGTCGTTACATCATCGATAACATCGTAGTGTGGAAGATGTGGTTGGTTGTTTTTAACACTTTTGATAAAGGTAGGTACCATATATTTAGGGATGATATCATAAAAGATAATATTTTCATGATCGTAAGTGGATCACCCAAATGGTACCCCTGTTATCTTTGGTACTATATCGTATAAATCATGATTTTTTAATGTTAAAATAAAATTGATTGCAATACAAAAAAAAGAATATATACACGGAAAAAAATAATGAAACCAATTAATTGGCGACATTTTGTTCAATCTAAACCTCATACATGGCATTTGTGATTGAAAATTAGAATTGCGTCCAACAACCTACATGGGGTGGGCGCGGTGATGGTGGCGGTGGTGGAGTCAAAAATTGACATTGAGGAGGCCTACTTTAAAAAAAAAAGAAACATGTAAACTTTGGTGGACTAAACTATAAATATATATGGACAAAGTACTATTTATAAAATAAACTAAAAATTCATGTAGTTATTAAAAATTAAGGGGTTGGAGCCGGGTTAGTCAACCCTTGATTAATGTACTAATTGTTCACAATGATTAATTATATTTCTATTATAAATGTCCCTTTAATAATCTAACATAAATACATAATTTTATTAATAAATAATTGTACTAAAAACTATATTAATTCTAATGGTGGTGGTGGAAGTAGGGTTAGTATAAACGGTGGCGGGTGTTTGTGAATGGTGGAGGCGGTAACATTACTATTGGTGGAAGAAACAGTGGCGGTGGATGGTTTTATGGTGGTGGGTGTTGGTAATAGTTGTGGATAATAATAGTTTTTGCTTTTTAGTGAGTTTTATTGACCGAGTAAAAAAAAATCTTCACAAAACATGCAACATTGTATTGTGAAAGATGTAATTGGTTGTTTTTAGCACCATTGATAAGGACAAAAATCAAATATTTCGAGGATGATAGGAACGTATAAGGCGATATGATCATGATGTTGTTGGATCAACGAAATGGTATCCGTAAGTATTATATAAAGGCAATTGGTGTGCCTGCGTAAGAGAACATTATCGCTCTCTCAAGTACTATTACATATTTTTTTCTGAAAGACCATCAATGTCGAGTTGTTTCGCGACAACTACCTACAAAGACAACAACTGTTTGAAAATATTTGTTTGTTCATCAAAATCATCATAAAAACTCTAAATCATAAATCTAAATTTCGCCTCCGATGTTTATAGAATATTTTTATATTTTACATTCTCAAATCATGCGATCTCTTGATTACAAATCAACAATAACAAATTACGGATCAATATGTATAGGTTTCATTCATTGGGTTAGAAGGTAGAGTAGATACAAATGGGTAGATGATACAAAGCAAAACATGGTGAGAATACTTCAATAATTTGGTCAAGAAATAAAGGTCAAAAATTTAAGATTAACTTTCTATAGGACTAATTAGATCGAACCCGATTGGAGCCGACTAAACTATTTCAAAACATAGTTTGGCTAACTCTGCCTATGTAAAGAGTGGTCAAGATTTGTCCTTCCTCAATTGCTATGTTATGTGAGAAGAAGGTGATATCTAAGATTGAGGTACAATTCAAATCCATTAGATTCATACCATTTACAACTGGACGCCTTAAAAAAAATTGACGTGTTGTTATTATTATTACAGGTAAGGGATACACTGACCACACTTGCGCAAATAGCTCACTTCACAAATGATTGGTGTTGCATGTACTGTCTAGAATGCAACGATGAATTTGAGAAAACAAGGCACCAGAAGCAGTGTCCGGAGTATTTTGGATATAGTAACTTAGACCCGATGAAATACTTATGTTTTTTTTTTTTTTTTTAGTTTTTCCACAATCTATTTATTTAAGAAAAATGAACATTGCAAATACATAACATCAACAAAAATTAGACAAATTGCGTTTGATAATAATGGCTACCGATGGTCCGGAAACGGCAAAAGAAAGGATCTATTGAAAACCAATAAATTTGAAATAGGATCAGGGAGTACAATATGTGTTCAAGGTTCTTTATGAGGTAATGTGTCGCCAGATTGTATTCCAAGTGAAGGTAGGAACATATGGAAGTGACAAAATGTCCAAGACTTTTGAAGTTACCAAAGCCTTCGTTAAGGAATCTGTTGGGCACAATACTTTGTTGAAGATTTAATGGCCTAGGTTTGCATATATACAATCCCTTCGAAAAGGTAATTGGTACACATTTTAAACATTGTCATCTCGATGGGTGTTAAAAATTACAGGAAATCATGTCACATTGGAGAGTTTGTATCATCCGTTCGATGCAAAAAAAATATTATTCTCTCGCCTATTTGGAGGATCGACAACATGACCATGATAAATGAGTCACCGAAACGAAATAGGAGCATGGGGAGACTTTTATGGACGATATTGATTAGTTGATTTTCCGAGATGAGCGCTGCTGACGACATATTTCAAAAAAATATTTAAACTTTCATGTTCATGTAGAGAATTATCTCATTATAAGCAATGAAGCTAAATAAAAAATTGTCTGGAAGTTAAGATTATATTTCTTTGTTTGAGCAAATCTCCGACGGTAAAATATTAAAGGAAAAAAACAAGAAAAAAAGAGAGGAAAATCCCGACTATTTTTATGACAAACCCATATTAAATCATAAGGGAGTTGATAAGTATTCGGGACACAAATTATACGATATATTAAAAATGAGCCAACATCATGGCCCGTGCCGTTACGGCACGGGTTAAGGGCTAGTTTTCTCCTTCAAAACTTCGTTATCTTCTCCATTTCCACCATTAGCATCAAAAACCCATCGAAACCAAATCTATTCTTCTCTTTCTCCACCAGCACCACCACTCTGGTTCCCTAAGAGTTACCACCGGCACCACCTTCGCAAACTCTCCTCATTGTTACAATCACGATCGTCAACAATTCCAATACCACTATCATGGTTTTCAATAAATTTAAAAACCTAATCTCCATCTATTATCTTCATTTGGATTCTCGAATTGCAGATTACAGTTTTAAATTGATTGATCCATGATTTTGTTTGAATTGAAAACACCTCCACTGACATAGAACTCCACCATCATATAATATTTTTAATGCCCTAATTTCGTTAAAGTTTCTCAATTTTATCATCATCTCATAAGTTCAGGAAGATAAATTAGGTTTTAAATCCGTCAATTCACAAAATGGGAACTCGAAAATATGGATTGGTTCTTGATAATCCTTGAACACGTAAGTCTCCTAACCCTAATTTTATTTTTATTTCTATTTTCTGAATGACTTGCATTAACCTGTGTAACAGGTGAAAAATGATTAAATTTGGTTTGGATTAGACTGGTTTCATCTTGGTTTAAGTTTTGTAAAATCCAGTTTAAAATTCATTGAACTTGGTTTGGATGAAACTAGTTTCATCTTTCATCTATGTTAAGCTTATGTAAAATCTAGTTTGAAATTTATTGAATTTGGTTTGTATGAAACTGGTTTCATCCCATTTCTGATTGAGCTGAAATTGTTTTCATGAAACACATATGAAACTGGTTTTTTTGGGTTGTATTTGGTGGGAAGGATGAAATCAGTTTCATCTAGTTTAGACATTGATATACCCTAATTTTCGTCAAAATACTCAGGGTGAAACCAATTTCATCTAGTTATAGACTGTCCTATAACTGTATTTTCGTCAAAATATGCATGATGGAACTAGTTTCTTATATTTTATACATTGATTTACCTTAATTTTCGTCAGAATACTCAGCTAGAAGCAAATTTCATCTAGTTGTACACTGTGCTATAAGTATATAACTGTATTTTTGTCAAAATATGCAGGATGAAACCAGTTTCATATAGTTTACATATTGATATAGCTTAATTTTTGTTAGAATACTCAGGATGAAACCAATTTCATCTAGTTGTAGACCGTGATATAACTGTAATTTCATCAAAATATACATTATGAAACCAATTTCATCTAGTTGTAGACTATGATATATAACTGTATTTTTATCGGAATATGTAGGATGAAATCAGTTTCATCTAGCTAGTTTTAAACTTTGATATACCTGGATTTTCGTCACAATATGTACGATGAAACTAGGTACATCCTGCAAATGAACTAATTAGTGCGCCGATACAACTTCTTGAAAGCACTACATGAGAAGATTCATAATATTGTATTAGATTAGTTGTAGGTAATATATAAATGAATGATTAAAATTTGCTTCTCTACTAGCTCCACGAGATAATTGTGGTGATGTAAATTGTTTAGATAGCAACTGCTTGTGGTATTGATTGTTGAGATGGATGGTGGTTCTTTAGAGTAATAAATTGTTGGTGTATTTCGTGTAGAAGTTACTGATGTTGTTGGACCCGAAGTAATGGTGGTCGTGGAAGTAGATGAACTGTTGTACTCTCCTTCTTTGCTGCATTACCTAGCTATGACAGCTAGCTCTCAGCCTCTATCTCTTTAACTTTCTTTGTCATTTATACCATTTGGTCCATTTTCCTGTGGTGGGGAAAGAAGGAATCTTAAGGAGAGAAATAAAGAATAGAGTTGTATCTTTTGAAGGCAAGAGCTGTTAACTTTGTTTCGTTGTCTGCTAAAGAAGGTGTCATGTTTTAGCTTTTAGTACATAATTACTGTGTTCATAACTAAATCCTGGCTCTTGGGATCTTTTGGTAGGCTAGTTAATCATCATTTGCTTTCTTTGCTTTCCATTTTTTTCTGTATACATTGTATATTGCAGTAATAATATTATCATTATTAATAGGACGATGATGGTAATGGTTTTGAAATTGACTTGACATGTTTATGAATGAAGGGTTGGTGTGTGTTGATTGATAATGTTCATGAATTCTTGATCAGAGTAGTGTAGGGGTGGAAATACTTATTGTATAGAGAAACCAAAAGCTATGGGTTCATGAAGTTGATTCAATACATGCGTCAAGCGTCATGCATATAGTACAGTGGCTAGCTAGCCCAGCTATGTAGCCAGGGACCAAGTGTTGCATGTGGGAATAGTACCAGGAAGTACTGCAGCTACTGCTTAGACAAGCACAACACACATTTTATACTACTATTTAATTTATGATTGTTAATTATTGTTTAATTATTTGGTAATGTGCAGGAGCTAGAATTTTGCATGAAGAAGATTTGATTAATTAGAGAGAGAGCGGGGAAAAATGCACTCAATATGGTTGTATTTGAAAGAGAACGTGAGTTGCGTGTTTATTTTCACAAGTAGTAGATTAGTAGTGTGTTTTAAGGGCAATTTAGGCTAAAACATATAGCTTATTTACATTTTTCTGGGAAGATTACCCAAAATGGATAATAGAAAAGTATCTTTTTTATTTCTGTCCATTTCAACAGTATCAAATCTTACAAGTCTTTTTCACCCTGAAATTGTTGATTTTGGTCTTTTTAACCAATTTTGTGTTTGTGAATTCGTCTATATCATCCGTACGTTTAGAATTTGCGACCGGTCTAAAACGAATTACATGTATATTTACGAATTATATAATTATTCAACCCGTAAAATACTTGTCATGTCACCACTGAATCAGCATCTTGTATCATATTTTTTTACTTTTAAAATCCGATAGTATAAATCAGGAACCCATATTTGGGAACACCCAGATAAATTGCGGGATAGTTTTTGTTGCAGTCGGCATTGAAAACAATGTTGAGTGGAAAATAAAATATCCCCAATTTCACCACATAAATCAAAACTTTGAGTATTTTCAAAGAAGGAGGCCCGCTCCTAATACAACCAGAGACCGACCAAGTCCTACTATACTAATTCCCAATGCCTCGTGCACGTGAATATTAAGTTATTTAGGTCTCCAAAGAAGAATGGGATTGAAACAGAATACAGAAAGGCAGATAGAAAATAAAGGGAACTTAGCTCAAACTGGGAAGTTCAAGCTCATGATTTACAAAAGCAGGAACGAACATGCACCTCTATCTCTATAAAGTTGTGACCATGCCTAGGAAAGATCACGGCTGTTTGAGGGTGAAAATGGTTTCTGCTAATTTCGGTAATTTCGGGTGTGTGGGTGAGAAACGAATTTAAACCCTAACAATGTACTGCAAGGGAGTACTTTAGATTCGAGAGATCAATCTGTACAAATCCGGCTTAAACCAAGAAATGGCCGTTCCAGACTTGCTTCAGTCACAAAAAGGAGGAGAATGGGTTGGTTTTGGGAGGGAAGCGAAGAAAGTGTTGAGAACAAGTTGATTATGGAAGAGTAGTGGTTTCACGACTTGTATCAGAAAATGGGAAGCTAACAGATGGAAAACTAGCAAATGTTTCTGAGTGTTGTATTGCTCCTGACTGAACTTGTTGTTTGGTGGAAATAGGTAAGACTTATTTATACAAGTCAAAGTGAAACGTACTCTGGTCTCATTAAGGAATGGAAAAATGGGTGAGTAAATGGGAGGAGGTGGTAACCGTTAACACATGGAATTGATGTTCCATAAAAAAGAGCGTTTCACCATTACTCCTTGTATTTACTAACCGCCTCATCCTTATTACACTTCCTTATGACGGCGTAGTGTACGCCTCATGTCGTAAACCGCCAAACCAATACCCAAAGTGGATCCCCCGGTTTGTGATATGTATTGATGTCTCGAATGTTTTCGTGGAAAACATGTAGCATGGTTGTTGCCTGGCAAGTCGAGCTTGGGAGACTTGCTAGCTTGGTGACCTTCGACGGTCGAGATTTTGTATCTTAAGAGGAAAGATAGTCGTTGATCGTTGCACGCTTCCGTTTTTGATAGCCGTGTAAGGAAGGCCAGCATGGTGGCGCCACAGAGTTGGCATGCCATTGGCATGGCATGCCTTGGCGCGGCCAAACTAGGGTTTTGGGTCAAAGGTTACCATGCGTTGTCTGGTAACCTTGGACGGCTAGGATTTGATCCTGGGATTGAAGGGCGACCGTTGATTATCGCACGCCTTCGTTTTAGTAGCAGTATAGGGAAGGCCAGCATGGTGGCGCGGCTAGGTTGGCATGCCTTGGCGCGGTTTGGCGTGGCCAAACTATGGTTTCGGGCCAAAGGTTACCTTGCGTTGTCTGGTAACCTTGGACGGCTAGGATTTGCTCCTGATATTGAAGGGCAACCGTTGATTGTCGCACGCCTTCATTTTAGTAGCCGCATAGGGAAGGCTGGCATGGTATAATGGGGTCGCGGGTTTGGCATGCCGTTGGCACATGGTGCGGCTAGCATGTCTAGGGCCACGGCAAGGTTTGTTTGGCTTGGCGAGGTGGGGCCAATGGTTTGGCATGCCGTTTGGCACATGGTGCGGCTAGCATGGCTAGGGCCAAGGCAAGGTGCGTTTGGCTTGGCGAGGTGGGGCTAATGGTTTGGCATGCCGTTTGGCACATGGTGCGGCTAGCATGGCTAGGGCCAAGGCAAGGTGCGGTTTGGCTTGGCATGGTTTGCTATTGGCGCAGTAGTGTGGCTGGCATGGTTGGCATGCCTTGGCATGGAGATGTGGCTGGCACGATTTGCCATTGGCACAGTGGTGCGGCTGGCATGGTTGGCATGCCTTAGCGCGGTAGATGTGGCTGGCACGGTGGTGCGGCTGGCATGGTTGGCATACCTTGGCGCGGTAGATGTGGCTGGCACGGTTTGCCATTGGCACAGTGGTGCGGTTGGCATGCCTTGGCGCGGAGATGTGGCTGGCACGGTTTGCCATTGGCACAGTGGTGCGGTTGGCATGGTTGCATGCCTTGGCGTGGTAGATGTGGCTGGCACGGTTTGCCATTGACACAGTGGTGCGGCTGGCATGGTTGGCATGCCTTGGCGCGGTAGCATGCGGGTTTTGTACAGGTGATGTCAATCAATGTTAGGGGTTCTGCCGTGGAACATGATACATAGAAAGAAAAAAGGTACCCTGGTAATTCTTACGTAAGCATGCTGATCGATTCGATAAATGTGCTAATGGTCATAATGACGTCATGCCAGATGTGCGGTTTTACGATTTTAACCCTAGGATAAAAGCCACCATCAACAACGGCTTATCTCATGCCAAAGAAAAATCAAGTTCATAGTAGTTTTTGACGAAAATACCCTTATTTTCAAAAGTAGGTATTTTCTCTAATAAAGAAGTGTCTAATTGGTACAAGGAATTAAACATGCTCTCATCACACAAGGTGTCGACCCCAAAATATATATGAAAACCTTTCAAACCTCATCAAGTCTCTCCAGAGTGTCTGAAAGAGTCAGACGCGAACAAAAAAAAAAAGGGTTTAGGTACAATAAAGGCCTGAACTCATAATCTGTAGGTGATAAGGGCTCCGCAACTCAAAAGGGAATGTCTTTCTTTTCTCATGGCTCTTCACCAATATCACGGCCATCCAGAAAACGCTTAAAACTCTCTCTTCCACACATACTCGCATGTACAAACTCGGAAGCTCATGGATGCACAAAGAGAGAAAATTAGGGTTTTGGCTAAGAAAACCCTAATTAGAAGTTCCATTCGATCAAGACAAATTTTTTGTCTCATCAAGTCTACATTATCACGCCCTCCCAATACCCGGAAGGATTCCAAGTTCATAGTCGATTTCAAGTTTGGCGACTCTGCAAGTCTAAAAGAACGAGTGGATTGTAATTTCATATCTGAATGATTCGTCACCATCTATATACTCATCATATAACAATCAAGGTTATACTCTAAGTAGGGGACTTAATGTAGATGGTGAAATTTGGATAAGGGGTAAAAGTATCATTTCAAGACCATAGGATAAACTCAACTCTCGTGGGAGAGACTAAACCCTTGGCCCTCAAGGCACCCATAGCCACGATTTCTAATATACGTCCCCGCGAGACATTGCTGGTCGTGATGCCATGATTCCTAGCGCACATCCTCGACAACATACTACTGGTCACGTAGGTTTTGTAGAGCGTAAAACGTTCCCGACAGACTTATGAACCAGAACATGCCACAATTCCAACATGTCTTTGCGGGATGCAACTGGTTGTGATGTCATGATTCCTAGTATCCTCAACGAGATATTATTGGTCATGTAGGCTCCGTAGATGCATAAAAACGTCCCCGACGGACTTATGACCCAGAACGGAGACATGCATGTTTCCTGTAAGCACGACTCACCATATTTGAGATCAAGGATTGATTCCTAGTACGTCATCGCGAGATATAGTGGTCCTATCTACTATAGACTCTGACTCGACTTACTAAGGCTTTCGAATAATTCCTAGGACATTCCCGCGAGATACACTGCTTATTCTGCCTCTAGGCCCTTTCGACGGACTCCTAAAACATCCTTTCGGGATACACTGGTCATGTCGGCCCCACAATACAGACACAATTGATTCCCAGCACATCTCTGCAAGATACGTTGGTCAAATACAAGTGAGCTGAAGTCTCACAGAGACTTTATTAGGCGTGCAAGCGTTCCTTTCTCTCCCGAACATGTCCCAGCTGACTTCGGTGAGACTCAATCGCGCCATCCAAAACTCATATGTCCTCAGTCGCGTCGGCCAAGTCTTAGACAACCCCAGTCGCGTCGGATAAATCTCAGACCGCCTCAGTCGCTTCAGCCAAGCCTCAGATGTCCTATTCTGAGATCAGTTAGCTCGTCTGAAGAGTCTTATACAGGGATAAACCTCACATATGGATCAAGCCTATTTCTCATCGTCTCAAACACACTCATGGCTAGTAAATTGGGCCTGAACTGCACATGTCTATCCAAAAACGTGGATAAGCTCCCTTGAGCTCTGCATGCTCAACAAATGGACCCAAAAGCAACAATACGGTCTCCACATGACATATGTGACCAATCGTGGATAAAGGGATATCAACCTCAACTTCTTTCACACTCTACACACGATTTCTGAGGCATTCCATATCTTTTCGCGTGACTCATCCTAGTTATTTTCACAAATCAGAGAATATCTTTCTATCTTGGCCAACTCGGCTAAAGAGAATATATTTCTCTCTCTCAAAACATCATCATAAAGGCTGACTCATCTTCACAAAAATGGGGGGATGTTAATTAGGGTTTTGGTCTGGCGGTCTACGGCATGTGTAAGAAATACCCGGCATATTTCCCACCGCAGAAGAGATTAAAGGCGGTGGAATAATGATATAAATTCAACCTAGTTTATCTCTATATATTTATTCCTGAAGAGTCACGAAAACTGCACGACACACAATCCCTATCTTCACCGACCTGAGATTAGAGAATTCAACTATAAATAGGTCCTCTATTTCTCCAAGCTAACACACAACTTTCTCATAAACTCTCAGAGAAATTCTGATTAAA
The DNA here is from genome assembly GCA_023531295.1 of Papaver armeniacum. Lineage (NCBI taxonomy): Eukaryota > Viridiplantae > Streptophyta > Magnoliopsida > Ranunculales > Papaveraceae > Papaver > Papaver armeniacum. The sequence continues at coordinate 41,338 of JAJJWW010000515.1, forward strand.
ACCCCAGAATTCTTTTATCTCTCTCTTCATCTGCTTCCCTCCCTAAGACCGACTTTAACCTCTCATGTGACTGAAGCATCCTTTGAACGGTCATTGTGCGTGGTTTAGGCGAAGACTGTTCATACTCAACCTCACGTAACTCACTTTCAGAAACTCTAGAATCCCACTTTAGCCTCTCACCGATTTTAGTTAAATGCAACAGAAATAACACAATTTGTTATGCTTCGACCTGAACCCCTTAATCAAGACTTTTTCCACTCCCACCTATAAAAGAAAATGAACGAAATTTGGAGAGAGAGAGGGAAATTTGAGAAAGAGAAATTAGAGAAGTGAGTTGTGATTCTTGCTTACCTTCCATTATTGTTATCATTATGAGTTAGATATGAGATGAGATGAGGATGAGAGGAAATTGGGATTTGGCTATTAAATTTGCAGTGAGTTATGAATTTGACGATTTTTTATTTTCAACCTTGTTTGTATTTAGGTTTCATTTGGTATATTTTATGTATATTACTCTGGAATCACCTCAAACTCTACTACCATTACCTCCTCCAACTCAGCTTTGGTAGCACTGATGCAGACACGTGATACAAATTCATTCCAAAGAAACTAAGACGGTGACATATTGTGAAATCAATGATATTTCCCACTAAAATGTATATATAATGAATATAATTTCTCAATAATGCTAATAAATAATTAATAAATAACAAGTTTATGTAGAATAAATATACCAATGAAATAATACGTACACAAAAAATTCAGGCATTATTCATATCGAAATAGTGTGTGACATGTGTATATGATATCACCGATGTGCCTGACATGGAGACGCGCGATAAGCACGTAAGTGCTACATTTTATACCCATATTTATACTAGTTAGAACTCGATATTTGGCTAACAATACTATTTTAGTGCTTTTGTAGAAAGTACAAGTAAATTCGATCATCCAAGAAATAAATGCTTAAGTTACAACTTAAACGGCGTTTGCGGCGAAAATCACAAAATATGGCTAGCCTGGTATCTTCATATATCAGTAACATATAAATCATCTCGCGGCCAGAGAATGATACTAATGGAAACAGAGAATTATCTTTGTTTATTTGGTCAAGCACACGTCGGGTTAATATATAAATGGGAGACGTGCCCCATTCTCTACCACATCCGTGTGTCTGAAGGCATACTCCATCTTTTATCTCATTTCTTGAGAAGCAGGTGGAACTCCTACCAATAGGAATGATGAAAGACATGGACAGACAGGGTGGAAATGAAGACATTGACGACCGCAGCAATTAATCACTTCTGGCAACGACATCTACAGATTTGAGAATCTTTGGTTTATCGGTCGAGCTGGGCAGTTGAGAAGTTGGAAGTTGCAGCTGGACGCGGCTAAGATCTGTGTTGAATGATGAGGATTACTACTGGTAAAATAGGGAAGAAGAACCGGTGGTTCTCGACATTGAGTTGTGGGGTTTCTACATGGTTTGTTGTGGTTTGACCTTGGACGAGTTGTCGCAGTCGTCGAAGGAAGGAGCTGTAGCCGAGACTTAGCCTGCAAGACGGAAGTGGAGATGTTTCAGAGACCAAGACGAAGATGCATTGAAGCTGTAGCGAGTACATGGGTGTTTCGCAGCGATGAACTTAGGTGTTGTAGCTCGAACTGGAAGTTATAAATGGCTGTGAATCAGTTGAGCCTATTTCAATCACTGCAGCAAGGGCAGAAGAAAAGCTCGGAGGTATAAGAGAAGACTGGGTTCAAGAAGGCAGTGGTCGTTGACTTGTACAGCTGCATGAGATGGATGAATGTGCTTAGTAAGTCGAGAAAAGATGGTGCTGGGTCAGGCTTAACAAGGAAGAAGACGAGAATGTTAGGCTGGTTTGAATCTCTTGTTTTTAGACTCGGAAATAATGAGAAATTGAGGTGTATTTGCTGAGATGGAGACTCTGGATATGAACTGCATATTTGTGGCTGAATTGAATCAAGTTATTTGGCTGGAGTTGGGAATTAAGATGGTCTTAGCTAGTGTACTTTGCAACAACGAGGAGGTCGAAGCTGCTGGCAATGGTGGTTGTGCAGGTGTTGATGGAGAAAAGAGGAGTTGAACTGGAATTCAGGGAGTTGAAGTAACGATGCTGGTGTTGCTGTGGTCGACGGAGAAGATGCTGAGATTGGTTGGTAATGAAGATGAATCAGCTGCATGGAATTGCAGTTTATGGCTTGCATTTGGAAGAAGATAGGTACGTTGGCTGGGATAGTCAGTGGTTCGAGTGGAGATGGAGCTACAGGCTAATCGTTCAGTTGGCTGGATTTCCATCGAGAGAAAATAGATGGGAGGTTCGATTATGTTGCGAAGGTGGTGAACGGTGAGAATAAGATTTGGCTGTCGTGGTGGTCAGTGGTCAGACGTGCAGGGAACAGAAATTGGAGTTGGATTTTGGAAGGCGCTGAGAGCTCTAGTACTGGGCTGGGCTTTGGCAATTGCTAGGTCTCAAATTTGGACTTTCGGATTTGCGACATCAGAGAGATAAAAACGAACAGAGAATAATTTTGAGGGAGAGAGGAGGCCGGCTGGACGCCGTTTTGGAGACGAAAAGAAACAAAGGAGGCGCAGCTACTGGGAAGAAGAAGAGGATCGATTGCCGGGTGACAACGGCAATAACGGTTTAATTTATCTTTCTCTTTTAATTCATTTTGATGGATTTTGAGAAATCCATAACCATGTTTTGCTAGACTTTTTGTAGCTAGGGTTTTTGATGAAAACTACTTTAAGCATAGACCATTGTGAAATAAATTGGAATTATTTTGGTATTAGGCTATAGAAATGAATCTTGAAGTCTATAATTATGTTTATTGATTTTATTAGAATACGAGTTGTTGCACACCGGCTTTGTATGATACATTAGCCTCTATTCATAAATTCATATAGTTTGCAATTGTATTTGTTAGTATTTGATAATTCATGCTTAGGTTAAATCTTTTGATGGGTTATGCTTAGACGAAGCAAATAAAATTACGAATCTAAAAATATGTTTTCGATAATTCTCTCGTCATTATAATTTGATAGGTCATGCTTAGATAATTTGATGGGCTATACTTAAGAGATGCGAGTTTATGATCAAAAACATATACCAATAATAGGTGTTGCAATAGAACAAAGACGTATACATAAATTTGGATTTGAATTCTTTTGATTGCAAAGTATAAATAGTAGTGGAACTCATAAGCCCCAGTTACCTCTCTCTCTGCGAGTTTTACGCTACGAGCTTAGTTTGTTTTCTTTGTTTTTATAATTAGAAAATCCGAAAACATTATTGTTGGTTCATTTTATTAGAGATATTGATTACGATATTTCCACCGCTCCTTGTGGGTTCGACCCGTACTTGCCTCTCGTCTACTTGTTGGACACTAAATTGCGGTTTATTATAAATATAGGCATCTCCCGATCCTATCAATTTTTGCCTTGAATTCTTGGGGAGCGGTTGTGAATTATTGTAATTGGTATTTTGTAAATAGTTTTATTTTTCTTCTGTACATAGTTTTTTTTTTTTTTTTTTATTTTCTTTTAGTTCTTTTTACGTAGCTTATTTGATTTTTCTCAGGTACTTTTGTCTGAAGAGCGACGATTGGAATCAACAACTGGCCTAAAGTAAGTACTTGATATTCTCACAAAGCTTTTGCAAGGTGAGTTATTGAGAAAATTTTACTTTGTATAATGGTTTCCAGTGAGTTGACTTCTTTTATAGCTTTTTGGAATCTTACCAAAAGAGCTGAGATAGAGGAGTCATTTGATATTTCACCTGAGGAGTATGCATATGCACCTTGTCATTATCAAGAACCTGCCGAGTGTGTAAATAATGATTGGAATTATTCTCATAGGGTATGATCATTAGGACCTTGTGAAGGTTATGATCATTACCAACCTTACCCTGGTTATGAGCCACAATTTGTTGATTCCGGTTATTATTTACACACTTCTCCGTCACAAAGTATGAGAGAGATGATCAATCTTATCGTGACCAATCTGCATCACAACTATCTTTGCTAGAACGTCTCAATATTGACATTCTTGAAGCAGGACCAAAGCTAATGAGTTATTTTTTTTGCCGAGCTTAGTAAATCCCATGCTCATATAGCTGAACTTCATTTGAACAAAATGCTTTATCGATTGCTCAACTAACGCGATCGGTAAAAGATTGTGGTCTTACCGAGGAGACAAGTTCTAATTTTTCTAATACTCGTTGATATTTATGATGAAATCGCTTTAACTAATGAATCAATGTGTATGGATAACGATGATGAACTTGATAGTTGTGATCATAGGAATAAAGACATTGTCATACCAAGTGAAAGTGGTGTATTTAGTCCAACTCCTGATCGTGTTAATGATCACTCGCCTATTCAAAAGGATGAGTTTAGGATTGAGGACACCATTCTTTTTAGACGGTGTGACATATCGGTCTTATAACAATGATGCTTATGAAGAATGTGTTAATTCCGAAGAGACCGTAGTAAAAGTCTAAACGACTTAGAGACATTACACTCTATCTATAAGGTTTCTTTAATCATCTTTATTGTGATATTCCTATTGATTCCCGGTTGATGATGATTTAGTACGAGGTTTGCAAACCTAGTGGAGAAGTTAATACACCTAGAATTATTAGCACAACTTTTGGAAGATTCCTAATTTTGGATTAGAATCGCGTGCTTCTCCAATATTACTAGATTATTTTGCATCTCGTGACTTATCTTTGCCTGTGCATGATTCCCAGATCGTTTGATTCTTATCCCAAAGTGAACCACTTGAGTCGGTAATTCTTGTTCACCGACGATATATCCTTTGCAAAAATTAGGTTTGGGGTGGCTATTTCCTTTTGATAGTCTCTACATCTTTACGTTGCTTACGCAGCGAGGATTTGAGGTTGTCATTGTTTGTATATATTGTGCTGCGGGTTGATCCCCAATTATTTAGGTTGTTGATATATGGAGAGTCTTGTAAGTATAATCCAAGAGGGTACGTAATTCTATTTTCTTGTTTTATTTTTATTTGTTTAATATTTGAATATTATGAATTTCCCACCTTAATTTTTACGTTGGATGACTCCAATTACATTGAGGACAATGTAATGTTTAAGTGTGGGGGAGTGGTTAACTTTTTCCTTTTCTTTTTCGGGAATTTTCCTGCAATTTATGACAGTTTGTTGAGCGGGTCTAGAAAAAAAAAATATTAATAATAATAATTTTGACCCGTGTTGAGCGGGTCTATTGTTGGGTTCTTATGACCAAGTTGCTGAGCAGGTCTACTCTTTTGTTTTCATATCATTATCGCAATTTATGACCAATTTGTTGAGCGGTCTAGAAAAAAAAATATTATTAATAATAATAATTTTGACCAATTGTTGAGCTGGTCTATTGTTGGGTTCTTATGACCATTTGAGCGGGTCTACTCTTTTTGTTTTCTTATCATTATCTTATGACCATTTATTGAGCGGGTCTTAAAAAAAAAAAAATTATTATGACCGGTTGTAATGGTCTAACTTTCTGTTATGATATGACCAATTGTAGCGGGTCTATTTTTGCATTTTGCTTGAGGACTAGCAAAATATAAGTGTGGGGTGTTGATAAGCACGTAAGTGCTACATTTTATACCCATATTTATACTAGTTAGAACTCGATATTTGGCTAACAATACTATTTTAGTGCTTTTGTAGAAAGTACAAGTAAATTCGATCATCCAAGAAATAAATGCTTAAGTTACAACTTAAACGGCGTTTGCATGCGAAAATCACAAAATATGGCTAGCCTGGTATCTTCATATATCAAGAATATATAAATCATCTCGCACAGAGAATGATACTAATGGAAACAGAGAATTATCTTTGTTTATTTGGTCAAGCACACGTCGGGTTAAGATATAAATGGGAGACGTGCCCCATTCTCTACCACATCCGTGTGTCTGAAGGCATACTCCATCTTTTATCTCATTTCTTGAGAAGCAGGTGGAACTCCTACCAATAGGAATGATGAAAGACATGGACAGACAGGGTGGAAATGAAGACATTTGACGACCGCAGCAATTTATCACTTCTGGCAACGACATCTACAGATTTGAGAATCTTTGGTTTATCGGTCGAGCTGGGCAGTTGAGAAGTTGGAAGTTGCAGCTGGACGCGGCTAAGATCTGTGTTGAATGATGAGGATTACTACTGGTAAAATAGGGAAGAAGAACCGGTGGTTCTCGACATTGAGTTGTGGGGTTTCTACATGGTTTGTTGTGGTTTGACCTTGGACGAGTTGTCGCAGTCGTCGAAGGAAGGAGCTGTGGCCGAGACTTAGCCTGCAAGACGGAAGTGGAGATGTTTCAGAGACCAAGACGAAGATGCATTGAAGCTGTAGCGAGTACATGGGTGTTTCGCAGCGATGAACTTAGGTGTTGTAGCTCGAACTGGAAGTTATAAATGGCTGTGAATCAGTTGAGCCTATTTCAATCACTGCAGCAAGGGCAGAAGAAAAGCTCGGAGGTATAAGAGAAGACTGGGTTCAAGAAGGCAGTGGTCGTTGACTTGTACAGCTGCATGAGATAGATGAATGTGCTTAGTAAGTCGAGAAAAGATGGTGCTGGGTCAGGCTTAACAAGGAAGAAGACGAGAATGTTAGGCTGGTTTGAATCTCTTGTTTTTAGACTCGGAAATAATGAGAAATTGAGGTGTATTTGCTGAGATGGAGACTCTGGATATGAACTGCATATTTGTGGCTGAATTGAATCAAGTTATTTGGCTGGAGTTGGGAATTAAGATGGTCTTAGCTAGTGTACTTTGCAACAACGAGGAGGTCGAAGCTGCTGGCAATGGTGGTTGTGCAGGTGTTGATGGAGAAAAGAGGAGTTGAACTGGAATTCAGGGAGTTGAAGTAACGATGCTGGTGTTGCTGTGGTCGACGGAGAAGATGCTGAGATTGGTTGGTAATGAAGATGAATCAGCTGCATGGAATTGCAGTTTATGGCTTGCATTTGGAAGAAGATAGGTACGTTGGCTGGGATAGTCAGTGGTTCGAGTGGAGATGGAGCTACAGGCTAATCGTTCAGTTGGCTGGATTTCCATCGAGAGAAAATAGATGGGAGGTTCGATTATGTTGCGAAGGTGGTGAACGGTGAGAATAAGATTTGGCTGTCGTGGTGGTCAGTGGTCAGACGTGCAGGGAACAGAAATTGGAGTTGGATTTTGGAAGGCGCTGAGAGCTCTAGTACTGGGCTGGGCTTTGGCAATTGCTAGGTCTCAAATTTGGACTTTCGGATTTGCGACATCAGAGAGATAAAAACGAACAGAGAATAATTTTGAGGGAGAGAGGAGGCCGGCTGGACGCCGTTTTGGAGACGAAAAGAAACAAAGGAGGCGCAGCTACTGGGAAGAAGAAGAGGATCGATTGCCGGGTGACAACGGCAATAACGGTTTAATTTATCTTTCTCTTTTAATTCGTTTTGATGGATTTTGAGAAATCCATAACCATGTTTTGCTAGACTTTTTGTAGCTAGGGTTTTTGATGAAAACTACTTTAAGCATAGACCATTGTGAAATAAATTGGAATTATTTTGGTATTAGGCTATAGAAATGAATCTTGAAGTCTATAATTATGTTTATTGATTTTATTAGAATACGAGTTGTTGCACACCGGCTTTGTATGATACATTAGCCTCTATTCATAAATTCATATAGTTTGCAATTGTATTTGTTAGTATTTGATAATTCATGCTTAGGTTAAATCTTTTGATGGGTTATGCTTAGACGGAAGCAAATAAAATTACGAATCTAAAAATATGTTTTCGATAATTCTCGTCATTATAATTTGATAGGTCATGCTTAGATAATTTGATGGGCTATACTTAAGAGATGCGAGTTTATGATCAAAAACATATACCAATAATAGGTGTTGCAATAGAACAAAGACGTATACATAAATTTGGATTTGAATTCTTTTCGGGTGCAAAGTATAAATAGTAGTGGAACTCATAAGCCCTCAGTTACCGTCTCTCTCATGTAGTTTTACGCTACGAGCTTAGTTTGTTTTCTTTGTTTTTATAATTCCGAAAATCCGAAAACATTATTGTTGGTTCATTTTATTAGAGATATTGATTACGATATTTCCACCGCTCCTTGTGGGTTCGACCCGTACTTGCCTCTGTCTACTTGTTGGACACCGTGCGATTGCGGTTTATTATAAATATAGGCATCTCCCGATCCTATCACGCGCATCTAAGTATCGAATTTGAGTCTGACGCGGAGTCGCGGATACATGACCATTTAGGAGCGTCTTTGTTATATAGAATTCAGCTTCACACAATTTTTTTCCCATTATTTTCTTACTTCCCAAATATTTAATTTCTAGGATTCTCAAAGTCCTTCAAATGTATAGTAAATGATAAATATTTGGGCACCCTTTTCTTTTCTTTGAAGTCAATTTCAAACCCATACTTCCTCTCCAAGGTCGAATTAAAGCTCTTTCTTTGGCGGGAAGAATCGCCCTCATCAAATTTGTTCTCTAATTTGTCATGGAAATCTATTGTAGAAGAACACTGTTAAAGATTGAAGAGAGATGAAGGAATGTGTATGCTTCTTGGTAAGCTTTCTCTCAATATTTTTCCGAATGGATTCTCAAGTGTGCCTTTGAAGCTGGTGAAAGATATACATGAGAAGAAAAAAATAGACTCTTAGAAAGTGTGGAATTTCTTTCTTGTCTAAGATAAAATCTAACAAGAAAGCTGAAAATTTGAAGTTATCTAGAATTGACAAACTTCAAACCTATTATATATTCATATGTATTCGGGCAGGGGGAAAATAGGGCATGTTGGTGGTCTTTTGGTGAAGCCCCATAATTGTTTGGCATTAGTCACAAATGTAAAAATAACAAACTTTCTACACCAACTTCTACCCCAAAGACTTTCCTCGACTTCTTAATTCAAGACTACCACAACCCAAAATTTTCTCAAGGCTAACTAAAATTGCTAATATTACTATCTCGAGTAAAAGAGACTAGAATAATGTTGCAAGTTAGTGAAGAGTAACTTGAAGAGAAAAGTTTTTTTATTTTTTTTTGAATTATCTGTTACTTCAAGTACTTTGATACATTCTTATCAACTAAAAAAATGGTTAAGACTTTGCAGAGGGGTACAATGAGAGAGAAAAGATATTTCCTTTAAACTCATGAGATAGAATAGTGAGTTACAAGACAAGGTTGAGGAGAGGAAAATAAACTACATCATCCCTATGGAGAAAATAGCTAAAACAAAATGGCTAAATATCCAGGATCTACTAAAAACCTTGTGGTCTCAGAAAAACTTGTCTCTGATGGGTGAATCTCTGGAGGTTTTGGCGAAATCTCAATAGAAATATTAAAAAGGAAAACCTTAAAATTCTCTATGATTTCAGTTTATGAAGATTTCAAGATCACACCGGAGGTACTATCTATGGATACAAAAGGATCACCGATAATACTAACAGTGAAATGGTGAATGAGTCTGATAGGATATGGGCCAGAAAAAGTAAGCAATTCAAATTTCAAATCAACTAAGATGTCTGCTTCTCTACACAATAATATTCAAAATTTATATGCAACAAACAACCAAGAATAAAAAAAAAAAGGATGAGGATGCAATTAAACCTGAATTATTAACGCGTTTAAGTGATACTTCAACACTTTTCATTTCAAATATTATCTAAAAGGATGACATACGTTTATTCCAACCAAACAATTGAAGGTATAGAGAAAGTAAAAAAACACTTCTAAAGGGAATCTGAAACCAGATGATACATATATATGTAGTATGAATTATGAAATATGAAATATGAAAGATAAGGGATATCCTAAAAATTCAATCGCTCATGTAGGGAAAATTTTATGGATGATATTAGAGATTCTCAAACTAAGAATTTGAATCTTGACTCAATTAAAAGAGAACATGGTGAAATTCGCACTCCTACTATGGTTGTTGAAACCAGTAAGTCTCTTTCTCAATCCTCTTCTATTCTCTTTACTAGGAATTCGTTTACATTCAATTAGTTCGAACATAAGGTGTAAGACCATTGCTCGGTTGAACCCACCAAGTATTGGTATGTCAAGTTTGGTTGTCATATTTTCGCTCCAAAACTCGAAGTTGGTTGATTAGACTACTAGAGTCAACTTCGTTAGGTTAGAATAGGAACATTAAAAATATGAGACAAGCTCGTGTTACTCTGTAGAACCTGAAGACGTATAATGAACACATTATCATTCTGTTTGAGATTAGTAATACAGACTTGACTTGTTTCCATTTCCATATACATTTCTTTCAAGTCGTTTAGATTTAAAATATATCATAAAAAGTATATTATATATATATATCTCTAGTATGAATGACTTGATCATTCTTTATGATCAAAGTGTCAAGGAAGTATACACTAGTTATTTTGCACAACTTTGGTATGTTGGATTATAAAGTATAACGTTTATATTTTTAACTTCATAGATGCGATATAACATTATTTATGTAATTCGTTACTAGTTAGTGTGATAAATTTTATGGCTGATTCTATGCCTAAAAAACTATTTTAACTACATGAGTTTAAGGAAGTAGACTTGCGAACCTGTTTCATAGTTGAGAGGATTCAAAGGATCTACTCTAGGACCGATCCCTTAAACAAGGATCCATACTAGGACCGCTCTTGTTAATACCAAAAATTTACTCCTACGTAAAACAATGTATTGTCGAAGTACTTTCTTTAGGTTCAAAAATAAAAATCGTACAAAACGAGCCTAAACCAAGAAACTGGACGTTCACGTTTTGCTTCGGTTACAAAGAGAGAAGATGGGTTGATATTTGTTAATTCCACAAGAACAAGCATCATGGGTTATTTCCACACTGCATGTTATTGTAAACCACAAGAACAATACCCATGAATAATTCCCCATGTAACATATTTTGATTTCTTATAGGAATTAGTAGAGTCATGGATTGTCTCTTGTCTTGTCTAGGTTTCCACGATATACTTGACTGAGTAATAGCCTAAGCCAATCAGACTTTGTTGAAGTGACATAGCTTAAAGAGACAACTTATCTGTGAACAATAAGAAGTTTGCCGTAAGATGGCATTGTAAACATGCCATAGCCACTTAATATGCTCATGGCATATTTGTTGCTTATTTGTGGCATGTTAGTAGAATATTTGTGGCATATGGCGTATTTATGGCATATCTGATTATGCTAGCAATAATAATACGCGAAGATGCTGTAGCAATAGCCATGTCCTGGGAGGCACGACCAATTTTTCCAAGTCGACTTTGGAAGTTGGACAAGGTGGCTTGGGAAGTTTGGTGGCGTAGAGCACCAAATTGATATCTATCCAAGTCGTGGCTCAGGGCACGACCGATTTGGCAGCTAGCAAAGTCGTAGCACAGGTAATTCCGAGTTGGTATCTATAGCCAAGTCGTGGCACAGGGCACCAAGTCGATAGCTAGCCAAGTTGTGGCGCGGGCTACCAAGTCGATAGCTAGCCAAGTCGTAGCGTGGGGCACAGCCGAGTTGGCATAGCCATGGGACGCTAGCTATGTTGGTTCGTGACCACGGACACAAACTTTGGTGAAACATACAAGTTGGTGGCCACGGCCACAAATTTTGGTGGGACCGACAAGTTGGTGGCCATGAACACGAACTTTGGGTGTAAGATGCGACTACGTTGGCATGGCTATGAGCCTCGGCTATGTCGGCCTAGCCATGGGACGCATCCATGTTGGCTTGGATATGAGGCGCAACCATGTTGGCCTGAGACGCTAGCTCTATTGATTTGGAAAATCATTTTGGTTGCTTGGCCATGGCCAAGTGTATTTGGTGTTATCACTTTGTTTATAAAACATATTCAAGGAATTTAGCACGAACTTTGGGTGAAGTTTGGCATGGCTATGAGCCTCGGCTATGTCGGCCAAGTGATGTTCAATGTAATTTTGTACTACATAGTATGTTTCTAATAGTACTTTTATTCAAGATGGCATATTAGCTCATCCTGAATATTTATAACTTGTACCATCAGTATACACTGATCAATACATGATAATTCGTATGAACGTGCATAAAATAATGATAGTTCAGTCGAGTGAAGCTTTAAAAGCTTGCAGACATATTTAAGGCCAGCGTGGCCTTTACTGGATACATATTCTCAATTCTTTTGCGGAATATGATGCAGAAGTAAGAATCTATTATTCAAAGCTGCAACTATTAAGAGCACCAGCAGCAAAATCAAAACAAGCTGGGTTGGTCTTGTGGTCATGAATCTATTCTTGATAATATGCAAAAGAAGCAAGAAAAAAAAAACAGTTCCACATGAAACAATTAAACACATACCCATTCATCTTTGTAAAGCAGGGAAATTATTTTCACAAGCACCGTGTATATGCACCAGTGAACAGTCATACCAGCGACAGATGTGAGTTATCATGTAATAGGAAACATCACTAATACTACGAACCTCAACTCAACTCAACTCAGCAAAGCAATGAATCCTATCAGAATGCATAACCTACATAAACATGGTTGAGCAGATGAGAAGCCAAAATATTCACAAGAAGATGATACTGGGTCAGAAAATTCGCACATATTTATAGATATATATAGAATACTGAGAGTTCAGCTGGGTGAAGCCCTAATACATATATAATTATAGATATGTCTTTGATACAGGTTCAGATGCGATTTTACAAGTTTTTCCCTTGTCAAAAAACCACCATTAACATTAAGTCCCCTACTTAGCACGGAACAATAATGTTTCGGGGTAAGCACTAGATGGTGACAATGACGATAAAGAATTTTCAAAATGTAAGAGTCAGTTGAAGAGTAGTTACTTAGCTTTTATCTCTTCCAGGAAATGTCCTTGGCGCAGATTTGGGATTTAGAATTAGACTCTTTTGTAAGCAAGTAATAGACTCCCGTGATCAGGATTTGATTATATATTGACATGTACTAGTGATAACATCGGTGAGTTAGCGATACACATGTGATGTGCATCTATAAATGGAGCCTAAAGTGATAGCCCGTTGTAGCAAAACTGGAAATAGCGAAAGCCATCATGAGGAGTTGATGACAGACCGGAGGTTCAGAAGTTTACATAATAATAGTTACATAGGTGAATCATTGATGACATAGGGTTGGTGACGTCTTTTGATATTGTGAGATATTTTAAGAGATGGCATATCACCTAAGATGGTGGTCTCTTTCAGTAGGTGATGACTTGTAGGTGGATGAGGTCTATCTGAAGCTGAGTTTGTCAAATCCAGTATGGAAACCCTTATTTGCACGACATTCGCTCCAGAAGCCTTAGAATATCCATATGATGTCGGTTTCTGATGTTGGACCTCAAATTTTGAAGCTAAGAGATTAAGCTATCATGTGCATAAAGAATCACCTGATTCAGATATTGTATGGTTTGTCAACCATGCATGCACATTTGTAATTTGTAATCCCGTATAAAATTTTTAGTCTCTACTGATTTTAGTATACCAGCCATATCTCACAGCCCGTGTATCCGTTTTATGCGCCATTTCGATATGTTGTAGCAGAGACATATAAAAATACTTTTCGTTAAGCATGCACAGCCCTGTTCCTCATTTATTATTGTCAATTTCCTAGTTTTTGGATTATGTATGTGATGGTAGAGGTAGCAACGACGAATAGGAGAGATTGTGATGATAGGTGCTGGCGCAGTGCAGATGATAGATTCTTGATGATGCTGACTCTACAAATAATATCTCAGATTCATGGGAAACTCTAGTTCCATGGAATATCCATCATTCCGTGACTCATCCTTTGCTATGTGGAGAGAGCTAACGCTAGAGATGTTGAGAAGTGAAGAACTCATAAAAAACCCGCGATAATCGGTGAAGTACGAAGTCTTAATGGAGATGAGGGCTTCATGAAGGTAAAGAATTCAAGGCTTCATGGATCTTCAAAAGGATGTGACGCTCTAAGAAATATGTGAGGACCCAAGTAAAGGTTAGGACTTCACGGTAAGCGATCCCTTGGATGACTTCATGTATGACAACCTCGGGACATGCTTCATGGCTGACAACCTCATAACAAACGGTGAAGGCCTCAAGGTTTGGAGTTTTATTACAAATCTTAGAGAACTTCTGACTCAGGAATGATGTTGACTTATCATATAGTTATGTTTCTGGTGAAGACTGTAAATTTTTTTGACAGCAGCTTGTAAGCCCGTATTCCAGATTTTGAGAAGGTAAGCCTAAATCTAAAATGGTCAAGCATGTTGAATGTTCATTATATGCTTGAGATGTTTGTGGCTGCCTCGTTAACAGTGATAACTGAGATGAATATCTCGACCACGGGTATCGTATGCTAGAGATTACTTGAAGAATGAGGCGACTTGATGACGTCACCTCGAGAATTCCAAATTCAGCATGTAAGAGGTATGAGGGTTCTGATATAGAAAGGATTTGTTGATGATGCTTCGATTTCTTCAGCACTGACGTCGGGTTTCACTGTCTTGAGTCTAAGAATCATGTTGGTTGAAATAGTTTTGAATTGAGATTCTTAACAAGATCAAATCCCCAAGTTCAAAACACCTAAGAAGTTTTTATTCACTAGACAAAGGGATACATATCGAACGGTTCTGTGACACCCCATAATTTTGTATCTACCTTAGGAGTCTACTTCAACAACATTACGACTTTATGTTTCTCAGAAGGTTGTGATGCGGTAGCCTAATATTCATCCTCCCACGAGGGATAAATCTATGCTATGTAATATGTGAAGGTGAACCAGATTAGATGTTACCTCATTAGGATGGTGTGAGTGGACAATCTTGTTGTTAATACCGGTGTTGATCAGATCTTCTGGTTAAAGACGGTGATTGCGTTTAAACTTTTAAAACTGAAGGAGCCTTCAATCCCCAAGTGTGTCTTACTTTGATTGTATCACCATGAATCCATGCCTCAAGGATTTGATTTTTGTTGGCGTCTGGGATGTTGAGCCGCAACTTGGATGCTTTCCAAACCCATCATGAAGTCGTATATTTTCTTGACTCTTAGACACACGAGCTTATTGTACTCTTCTGGATGTGATGATGGGATGCTTGGAACATCATATGGACGAAGTCCTTTGGAGAACATAGAGAATGAAGAGGTAGAGGTGAGAGAGGTCATGTTTCTAGTGTGGCTCTCGTGTGTCTTCAAATAAGTTTCCAACAACGTTTATTGAGCTATCTCCTGAATATTTGATTGTAAACATGCCCATAGCCACTTAATTCTCATGGAGTATTTGTGGCCTATTTATGGCATGTTAGTAGCATATATTTGTGGCATATGTCGTTTTTATGGCATATATGCTAGCTATGACATGGATGCAAGTGTCGCACAATGATTGCGCGTTAGAGTGTTGCAGGCCAAGTCAGTACTCCGCCGTAATGGCGCAATGCAAATCCATAATAGCGGTATATTGTATAGACTGTCAAGCACTAAGATAGTGGCACCCTGCAGGGCCAGTGAAGCGCAAAGGTGGCGCTATACTGTAAAGACATTTGGCTAAGTAATGAAGCTTATTGGCCGACACAATGAAGCTTCATTGAGGGAAAGGCAAGACGAGGCCAAAGTGACAGATGCAACATGCGATGTTGGCATTGAGGCATATACATGGAATTGAGTTGGCCCAAACTCAAGGATGATGGAAGAAGGTATAATAGACCAAGAGTTGGTCTATGGAATTAGTTCAAGGCTGGCCAAAGATTGGACAATTCAAACAAGTTAGTAATGAAAGAGTGGCATTGCTATTGTCATGCTAATTGGCGAAGTGAAGCATATATGAAGCATGAGTAACTAGAGTGGGCTTAAGGATCTGGCCTCGATGATTGAAGCATAAGGATTGTCCGTGCATTATCTTAGAGTGATAAGCATGCAGGGCTAAGAGAGTTGAACGTTGGTGCGAGGCAAAATTTAGTAAAGCACAACAGGGGTGCAATACGACTCAAGTGACGGTTACGAGCTTCACAAGCATGCCTGTTAGAGCACTGCTCGGTCGAACTCGCATGTGTTGCTATCTCAAGCATGTTTGTCAATGTTAGTGATCAAAACTATAAGTCTTGATTTCTAGTCTACTATAGCTAAGTCTCGGACTAGGATAGAAAGTGTAGTTGAGCTCAATAACTCCATGGCGATCATCATACAAGACGAAGAACTACTCAAGGAACTGGTAGAACTTCATCGACTAAAAGGTATGTGGAGACTTGAACTTATCTATCACTCAAAAGTCTATCTACTCTATCTCCTATCTTGAGACAAAAGTCGTTTTGCTATATAGACTTTGATTATACACATTTGCTATTTCCAGCCGAGTTTATCTCGCTTATCTATTTCTCGAAATATGTGTTGGTAAGCTTTCTCTTTGGTGATAGACGCATTTATGTGTCTACTTTGTCTCAATTTTCTATATTGTTAGTGCTCATTTTTGTACTTATTTTACTATTTTTTGTATTTGTAGGTGTTTTTGGGAAATAAAGCTCAATGGACTAAAATGTGGAATTTTGCTCGTAAAATGGAGGAAATGAAGTGATTTATAATTTAATGGGCTACGCCCAAAAGGAAGAAGATGTAGAATTATTTCATTTGTCCAATTATTTGGATATGAGAGTGTGGAAAGTGTGGAACCCATTATGTCGACATCATTTACAAAATA
This sequence comes from Papaver armeniacum, assembly GCA_023531295.1. NCBI lineage: Eukaryota > Viridiplantae > Streptophyta > Magnoliopsida > Ranunculales > Papaveraceae > Papaver > Papaver armeniacum. The sequence goes on from JAJJWW010000515.1 coordinate 58,039, forward strand.
TTAAAAAGATATATGAAGATATTTATTTTTATGAAGAAAATAAAAGTGTTAAGTAAGAAATCTACATGGATTAATTGATGGGAATTAAATATATAAAGAGTATGGAAAGAATATTATTCTTTATGGTTGGAGTTAATAAAGAATAAATAATTCCCAAATAAGGAAAATTGTAAATGCATGAGAATTATATTATTTGACGCGTGGCACATTCTTATTGGAGGATTTTTCATTGTATTGACATGTGGTGTATTCTCATTCGGTGATGATGTGGTAGTGGTGAATAGAAAAGGAAAGCGGATTCCTTTGAAAGCTATAAATACGCTGTGGATACAAGAAAAAGGGGAGGTCCGGAGAGTAGAGTTTTTATTTCATTGTTTTAATTTCTCTTTTGTAATAATGGAGTAATTTCTCCGCTAGGGTGGAGGAAGAAACTACTTCTAGCATGTAAGTTTTGATATTAAATTTTCTTTTAATTATTACTCTCCAATTAGTTTTAATTGTCTAAGAATTTTCTCTTCTTTATATGCTTCATAATAACCGTTTTGGGTAGTTTAGCTACCGATCTTTTATAAGCGAAGGAAAAATAGGCCTTAGATTATCGACTTGAGTCGAATTGATATTTTATTAATGATAAATTTTCCAAGGCATGAGATTGGGTTCAAAATTGCCTTGTGTAGTTTTGAGAGTAAAATAGAAAATTAATTGTTACAACCGTTAGAAGTAGTGGAATCCGAAACCCTAGTCTCTCTCTCTCTTTGGTCAGCAAAATTAGTTTTTCCTTAAAAATATTTTCTTTATTAATCTTAAAACCAATCTTCATAAAAGTCCGAGCAACGAACTTCTACTTACCACCTGTAAAACTACATCAGTTTTTGGCGCCGCTGCCGGGGACTTGTATTTAGGTTAGGTTTAGATTTATTTTTGTAAATATTTTGGTAGTTTAGAATTTATTTTATTTTATTTTCTTTGATTTTACGTTGGGTATCTTTTTAACTTTTGTGTGCAGGTTTAATTTGAGATTTATTGGAGAATAAAACTGGACAACCAAAAAGGTAAGTAAAGATATTCCATTTTTTTTTCTTCTTTTTCCTTTTTTGTAAATATTGGTATTTGGTAGATTTTTATTTTTTTAAAATATTTTTCTTAAAAAAAAAAACACCTGCACACACCAATTGCATCGTCAGACACCAAATTTTAGGAAAACTTGTGGTTTAGTACGGTGAACCCTCTGGGCGTTATCATCCGAAACACCACAAGCCTTAGCCTTGTACCTTTGACCAGTTTTTGAATGTAGGTATATTTTGCTGAGGTAACCTGAGCCTACCTATTTTAGTCGACCCTGCATTTGCATGTGCACCAAGAGAATGTCGAGCTGGTATTATAAAGACCAATATAATGATTATCCGACCGAGTATCTTAATGGACAATATCCGTACTATGATCATAGTGTGGATAGTACTTGGGACCACTACCGACCTTCTGAAGGTTATGGTTCTTACCACGGTGATCCCAAATACTATTCGCACGTCCACCAGTCATATGAACGGGTAAGTGAGCAATATTATAATGACCAAAATGTAAATTCTCCGTCTTTGGAAGATTTGATGAAACAGTTGCAACAAAATAATTCTTATGATACTAGCTTTTCTTTAGAAAAATCACTCAAGCAGTTGACTGAATATTCAAATAAGAGAGACATACTAATGGAACAATTTTATGAAGAGTCACTAAGGCATGACTTAGATACAAAGGAAAGAATTATAGCTAATTATAGTTTTTAGAACTAAACCTAATTATGTCAAAAATGCTATTAAGGATAGTCTTAGATGGAGTATAGGAGATGGCACTAAGGTTGATTTTTGGAGAGGTAAGTGGTTAGGTAGCGCTTCTATTGCTTCTTTGTCTAACTTGGATACTTCTAGCTTTCCTTACGAGACAGTGAGTTCCTTCATTGTCCCTGACTCTAAGGATTGGGATTCCGACAAGATAGGAAGCTGCGTGAGCCCTGACATAGCTGAGTCAATTATGTCCATCCATGTTTGTAATGCTACAAACTTGAGTGACATACCCATATGGTCTGCTAGCAAGTCTGGCAACGTCACTTTGTGTGAAGCCTACAAATATATGCAGGTAGTTAAACATGGCAGTCAACAATATAGTAAGGATTGGAAATTTCTTTGGACATTAAATTGTCCTTTTAAATATAAGTTCTTTATTTGGCAACTATGTCACAACAAGCTGCATGTTAATGAATCTCTGTACAAGAAAGGGGTTACTAATCATCATGGTTGTCGTTTATGTAATAACGACATTGAAACTTGTATGCATTTGTTTTTTGGGTGCTTTGCTGTTAGCCCTATTTGGAGAAAACTAGGTGATTTGACAGGTATGCAGGTTGATCTAGGTCCCTTATCCCCAAAATTTCTCAAGAAATTATGTCTGTATAATGGGTCTGTTAGTGGTTTGAAATGGAAGGATATTTGTCCTTTCGTTCTCTGGGGTATATGGATAAACAGAAACAATTTCATTTTTGAGAAAAAGAAGTTTAATGCTTTATGGGTGCTGGCTAGGGCTTTGAGGATGGCAAAGGAGTATAATCATGTTAAAAATACTCTGGACCATGGAAGAAAAATGAAGGAAGAGATCTTTATTGCTTGGCAGGCCCTTAATAGTGGTTTTTATAAACTAAACACTTATGGCTCTTCTAATGCTTATGGTTTTGCAGGAATTGGCGGGATCATTAGAGATGAATCTGGAGCCTTTGTTGCATGCTATGGGAAGCACATTTTTAAGAACAACAATAATGTGGATGAGGTATGGGAAATCAGAGATGGTTTGCGTTTGGCTATGGACCTGGGCATACATTATTTGGAAGTGGAAATTGATTCTTTCTATGTTGTTCAATTATGCAATGGAGAAGTCCTACCCCACTGGGATACCGTCGGGCTTGTCAAAGAAATTTTTGAACTAAGATACCATTTCAATGACGTGAAGATCAGTCAAAGATATAGAGAAGCCAATAACATTGCTGACAAATTAGCCAAAGGAGGAACTGCAAGGGAACATGAAGGCATTTGGATTAGCAAACTGCCAGAATTTTTATCTATTTTGTTTAATTTGGATGTAATGGGTGTTACTACACCAAGACTTATTACTAGCACTGTGTCATATGCCAGCCATGACAGCCCTGAGTAACTTGCGGGTGTAGCAAGAATGTATTCGTACAACAGTAATAATTGTAATTTAAATTTAAATTATCTGCTTTTGGACGTGGGAGATGTAACCACGTGTAGGTCTGTTAGCCGCTAGGTCTTAGACTTTAGGGTTTCAGTTGCTTTAAATTCTGTAACGAATTGTAAGAGAGGCAGTGAATGAGAAAAATAGATCTGAAGCTGCACTCATTGAGTGTAAAAGTGACTAAAAGTACCGTGTCTTCCCTGTTCATCTGTGTATTTATCTTTGTGTTGTCAAGATCAAGTACGATTCTTGATAGTTGGTATCACCCAGTCGATTTTGTACCTCCACCATGACTGGTGCTTTGAAAGATGTGGATGCTAGAACAGTAGAGATCTCTCTCATGCTGCAACAGCTGAAAGATCTACATCATAAAGAAGTTGAAGCTCGTCAGGCGACAACAACAGCACAACATGAATCATTAAATGCTTTGATAGCTTTATCCACATAATCCAAGATACAGTTTCAAAATTTTTTCACCCACCTAACCAAAGCCTTACCTATTCCACCTTCACCTGAAACACCACAAAACTTTAGCCGTTCTGGTCACTCAGAAAACAATAATCATGAAGCTACAAGTCATAGCAACTTCTTAAAAAACCCCAAAATCGATTTCCCTAAATTTGGTGGTGACAACCCTAGAGCTTGGATCCGCAAGTGTGATCGTTTCTTTCAGCTCAAAGATGTTCCGGAACCACAACAACTTGAATTTGCAGCTATTCATTTGGAGGGCAAAGCATATTCTTGGTTCCAAGATTTCCAAACTGGTAAACCCACACTTTCTTGGTCCGAGTTTTGTTTTGCTATTTGTGAACGTCTTGAAGACTTAGCTAGTGAAAATTTTATCGGTTGTTTTAATAAATTATCCCAAACTGAATCTGTGGAGGATTACTTTGAGAAATTTGAACCCCTTAAGGATTTAATGCTTCTTCATCAGCCCCATCTGAAAGAAGACTACTTTGTCATGAGTTTTTTAAGTGGATTAAAGGAGAACATCCGTGTTTTTGTTGGAATGCATAAACCCATAACTCTTTCACAAGCATTCTATCTTGCACGCTTACAAAAGACTACATTGAACCTGCATCAACCACAACCAAAAAAGCCTCCCTTCTACATGTACCCCACCACATCCACTTACATTAACAAATTCACACCCACTCCACAGAAATCTACACCTATATCAACAACTACTACTACTTCTGTGTTACCAATTCCTCCATCCAATTCCACTCAACCCACCAAATCAGTGTATGTCCCACCACCAATAAGAAGGCTTTCAAGGGACCAACAAGATAAAAGAAGAGCTCAAGGGCTCTGTTATAACTGTAATGACAGATATTCACCTGGTCATAAATGCAAGCCATATCACCTTTTTATGGTCATCACTGAGGATGTTGAGGACTCTCCACAACCAGTATCTTCTTCAGAAATTACTGATTCATTAATGGAGTCAGATATGGAGATTTCACTATATGCCTTAACAGGTACAATGAGTGTGGATACTATCCGCATTCCAGGATTTCTTAAGAAACACGTTGTTACCATTTTGGTAGACACAGGCAGCACTCATAGCTTCATTGACTCAGCCTTTGTGAGTCAATTAGCTTGTGAAGTTGTAGGATCAGAATATCGCGACATTAATACTTCGCGAGATTAATAAATAACGACATTGCGAGGGAGTCGCAGGGTAGTAAAATAAATGACGCAATGAATGACGACAGCCAGAACACGAGGAAGATATGAAGACTCAGCGAAATTTAGGAGTGTCGCGAGATTGTATACTTGTACACTTGCAATATCTCGCAAGCCATTCCCTAAAATAAAGGACAGCTTAGCTGTCATCCACTGTGTACTACCCTATATAAAGGGTTGAGTCAGTCTGTTGTAGGAGAGGTTCTTTTTGAATTGTTAAGCAAGTCTTGAGGAGAGAGAAAGTTTTAGAATGATTGTAATTCTTTAACTCATTTCTATTTCCTATTGTAAAGATTCAAGTATTCAATCAATAGAAATCATAATCATTCATCTTAAAATGACTTAATTGTGTAAATTCTAGTGAGGGGTGTAGTGTAGGATTTCCTGCAACTACATAATGACGCTAGAAACAGGGAGTGATTGAAGATAAAAGATTGGATATTGTCATTAAAACAGTAAAAATCAAGAGTATGATGGATAAATTGAAGAAAATTAGAATCAGAGAGAGTAATGAAGAAATGGAATGTAATATGATTTCAAAATCAATGGTTAATGAATTTCATGAAAGTATTAAAGGGAGAATACATAAAAGAGATTTTGAAGGAAAGAAAATCATAACAGCAAAGGAGGTGTTACCCTTGAAAGAATGGGAAAAACAGAGAATTATATTCACGGCAACAGAGATGTCAGGAGAGAGCTTAAATCACACATCTCCTCTAGTTGTGGAATTGGCGAAATTAGAGGAGATACCGATAAAGGAAGAATGTATCATCATATCGAAGTAAAACATTATGAAGAACGTGTGAAGAGGAGAAAAGATCGCAAGAAGATGGCAAAAGCAGCAAAAAAGGAAGAAGAATTTAGAACATATATGATAAGAGCGGAAGAAGGAAAAGGAATATGTGGTGAAGAGAGTGATCTCGCAAAGGAAATAAGAGGGCCAACGCCCATGGGAGAAACGAAGGCTAGCTACGTTGCGGCAGAACCAACAAAGGAAGTGAATATTGGAACTGAAGAAAAACCCAAGATGTTAAAAATTGGAACTAAAATGGAAGCAGATGAAGAAAGAAAGACCGTTGATTTGTTGCGAGACTATAAAGATATCTTCGCATGGGATATGGATGAGATGCCTGGAATAGATCCATCTGTAGCGTGTCATAAATTAGAGATTGATAAAAATGCCAGACCATTCAAACAAAGAATTAGAAAGATCGCGACAAAGATATCATCCTCAAATAGAAGAAGAGTTGCGAGAAGATGCTTGATGTTGGCATTATTAGGCAAGCAAAATACCCCAAATGGATAGCGAATATGGTCGTAGTTCGGAAGAAGAAAAAAGGAATAAGAATTTGCATAGATTTCACCGATTTAAACAAAGCTTGTCCAAAAGATAGTTTTCCCTTACCAGATATTCCGCAGATGGTTGAATCAGCAGCAGGAAATGAAAGGATATCTTCCCTGGATGGATATAAGGGATACAATCAAATCCCTCTCGCCCCAAGAGGATTATACTGTTACACAAAAATGCCATTCGGATTGTGAAATGCCGGTGCGACGTATCAAAGGATGGTGGAGAAAGTGTTCGAACAATGGATACATAAAACATTAGAGGTATATGTGGATGACATGTTAATAAAAAGCAAAGAAGCAAAAGATCATGTGCGAGATTTGAAGGAAATTTTCGAACAAATGAGACGTTTCAACATCAAAGTAAATCCAGAAAAATGTACCTTTGGAGTGGCATCTGGAAAAATTTTAGGATACATTGTATCAAAAGAAGTAATACAAGTTGATCCGGAGAAGGTACAAGCAATTCGAGACATGCCAACACCAGCAACAGTGAAAGATGTGCAAAAGTTAAATGGATTATTAGCTTCGCTAAGAAGATTCATCTCCAGATCATCTGATAAATGCAAACATTTTTTCAACATACTTAAAAAGGGAACGAAATTTAGATGGACGGATGAGTGTGAAAAAGCATTGCAAGGAATAAAAGAACATCTAATGGATATATCAATATTACAAAAAGCAGAAGACGGGGAGGAATTACTAATTTACCTCGCGACAACCTCACATGCATTAAGCGCGGTATTATTGCGAATGGACGCAGGGGTGGAAAAAATAATCTATTACATCAGCAAAACATTCAATGTTGCAGAGAAAATTATTCAAAAATTGAAAAACTAATTTTGGCATTAGTTTACGCAACGTTTAAACTTCGCATCTATTTTGAAGCGCACACGGTAAAGGTAATGACAAAAGTACCAATTGAGTCAGTGATGAAAAATTCAAAAAGATCAGGAAGGGTTGAAAGGTGGAATGCTCAAGTAAGTCATTGTAAACTCAAATATGAAGTGTTATCCTCACCAAAATCGCAAGTTGTAGCAGATTTTTTAGCAGAATTTCCATTAGAAGAAGATGAGGCAGTAGAAGAAATGATGGATATAGAAGAAGAACATGGAAATCCAAGGGATTTATTAACAGAGCCAAATAGATGGGAAATATTGGTAGATGGATCATCAAATGGAGAAGGTAACGGAATTGGGATCATTATAAGCCAGAAGGCAATAAAATGGTTTTTTCTTTCAGATTGGAGTTTGTATCTACTAACAATGAAACAGAGTATGAAGCTATAATACATGCTTTGCGATTTGCAATAGAAATGAAGTTGGAGAATGTAAGAATTACCAGTGATTCTCAATTAGCTATTCGTCAGATAAAAGAAGAGTATACTACAAATGAAGCATCCTTGAAAAAGTACAAAAAGCTTGTTGATGAATTGTCAGCGAAGATACCAAAAATAAAATGGAGACACATATCAAGAAAAGACAATAGGCTCGCAGATGCTTTTGCTTTCATATCGAGTATGATGACAGATCCATCTGCGAGATGCATAAAAATACAGACACTTCAATCACCATCAATCAACAAAGAGGAAGAGGAAGAAGCAGAAGTAATGCTCATAGAAGAGGAAGCACAAAGATCCCGTTGCGAGGATTGGAGGAAAGAACTTCATGCTTATCTAATGAAAGGAGAAACACCAAGAAATAGATTAGAAATGCATAAATTAAAAAACCGTGCAACAAATTATGAATTAAGAGACGGAGTATTGTACCGAAGATCCTTTAATGGACCCTCGCTCAGATGTTTAACACGAAAGGAAGGAGAAGCAGTGTTAAAAATGCTACACAGTGGGGATGCTGGCAATCATAGTGGCGGAAGATCTTTAGCACATAAGGCGAAAATGCAAGGTTATTATTGGCCATATATGCATGAATATGCGAAGCAAATATCAAGACGTTGCGAAGATTGTCAAAGGCATGGAAAGAAAATACATGCACCAGGTGCACCGTTAACTTCTCCAACAAGTGTATGGCCTTTTGGAAAGTGGGGATTAGATATTGTAGGACCATTTCTACCAGGTACAGGGCAAAGGAGATATTTGATTGTCGCAACAGATTATTTCACAAAGTGGTCAGAAGTAAAAGCGGTACAACACATTCGCGATAAAGATATTTTTACTTTCATATTCGAAAACATAATATGCAGATTTGGAATTCCAGCACAGTTGGTATCTGACAATGGGAAGCAGTTTGAGGGACAAAATATAGAATTATTGCTTAATGCATTTCAAATAAAATGTGGGAAATCAACTCCTTTATACCCGTTGAGCTAATGGACGAGCAAAAGCAACAAATAAAACAATTGCCGATATATTGAAGAAAAAACTAGAAGGGCATAATAAGGCATGGTGTGAGCAAGTGCATAATGCGGTATGGGCTTATAATACAACAAGGCGAGAAGCTACAGGGATGTCACCATTTTGCCTAACCTATGGTGTTGAAGTTGTACTTCCGACAGAGGTTATTATTCCAACAACAAAGAGAGAAGCTTGGGAGAAAAATCTTAGTGCGGGTAACATTTTAGTTAAATTAGATGAGTTAGAAGAAAAAAGAGAAAGAGCACTACATCATATGGAGAATTATCAGCGAAGATTGGCCAGAGAATATAACAAACGAGTCAAAACACGCGAGTTTCAACCAGGTGATATGGTGTTGCGAGAAACACCAATATATCAGCGAGAAAGTGGTGGCAAGTTAGCAAAAAAGTGGGATGGACTTTATATCATCAAGGAGATAGTTGGAACAGGGGCATATAGATTAATAGATCCAGAAGGCAAAGATGTGGGCCAGAGATTGGGTAGACCATGGAATAGATTATATCTCAAGAAATATTACCCATAGAAGATGGAAAAGAAAGAATAAATTCTGAAATGTTAAATGAATGAAATGATATGAAATGTTCCCGCGACAAAGAGATTGCGAAATCAAGAAAGAATGTGTGAATATCTCGCAAATGAATTGACAAATATTTACCAAAAATGAATGATTGAACGAATGGAAAAATATGAATGAGTGAGTGAATGGGACAAACCTTTATGGTGTACACCCTAGTTCGCGAATGATATTTCGCAAGAGGCAAATGTAAGACCTAAAGTGCGTCATATAAGGGGGTATCTCTTGACATGGCTCAGTGAAAAGGTTACACCGCTCCCGGAACTCGAGTCATGGAGATTTGGGGCCCATGAAAGCCTATCCGGAAAGATACCTTGGATTTCCAACTATATATATAAGGTTATACCCTGGTTGGACGCCCGAGGGTCTCTTCCAAGGAGTCAGTGTATGCTCAAGGCGCCGGGGTACACGGTTGAGCCAAGAGTGCCTGGGGCATTTGAAGTGTCTCGGCCATTCTTGGCAAGTCTTGGCATATGTTGCACTCGGCCCGAAGAAAACTCCACTTAGGGTGCAGTCTCGTAACCATAAACCCTATAGGTATAAGGGATAAGAGGCTGCGAAAACAACTGGTTGTTGTTAAGACCGGATGGGAGGAGCTAGTCTTGTATGGCCGATGTACGCCTCCTTGAAGGGGCAACCAGGGAGATGATAAGGGCGGCACCCTCCATTAGGGAGCTGATAAGTGTCACAAGACGGCAATGTCATGGGGTTTTATATTCGCAAGAACATTTAGGCCTTTCATATTGTCGCAAATGAAACATCCTGCAGAGGAAAAAATACTAAAGAAACGATAAGACAAGATCAATGGGTCATTACATGAAAGTGTAAGGGCGTCCTGCGATCTTGTCGCAAGACGTCAATATCACGGGATTTTATGTTCGCAAGAATGTTTAGACCTGTCATATTGATGCAAAATGAGGGGTGGCAAAATAAGACCTTTAACTAGGAAGGCAAAATAAGACCACACAAAAACAATGATAAGGCAATGTCAATGGGTCAATACATGAAAATGTAAAGACGTCCTGCGATTTTGTCGCAAAAATGAATTTCAACATAAAGGAGAAAGAAGGAAGAAGCACCAAAAATTATTAAATACTAAAAATTATACTTGTTAAAAGAAAAAAGAGTAACGCAAACGAGTACATACATTAAAAAAGATGATAGAAGTACATAAAGGAGCAAAAGTACGAGAAGAAAGATTACAAGAGAAAATCATTTCTCAAATAGTAGCTTTTTCACTAGAAGGGAATGTTGGGTTCTCTTCAGCGACTTTATCTATGTTTTCGCTAGCTAATATATTTCAAAGAGATACTTCTTCATTGACAGTTTCATTCGCGACATCATCATTGATGACTTTATTGGGAGAGACAGGTTTCTTCATTCTCGAGTTCTTCGTAGGTATTATAATCAAAATCGCTATCGTGGGAGAATTAGGAACTTCATCATCACTTACTTCTAGAGGTTCAACAGACACATGATCAAGATATTTAGATAGTAAAACATTATTCACAAGAACTTCTGCTCTAAGATGAAATTGACGAAGAAATGCTTTCTGTTGATTTTTACTCTCTATATCTTTCTGATCACGCATGTAGTCGAATTTTCTTTACGCCCTATCGCGAGAACGCGCAAGAGAAGTGATGAGTATTCCATTCTCCTTGCGAATTTTTGAGTAATCAGATTTCAAAGCGGTAATGGAGGAGTGAAGTTTTTCTCGACTCGCAAAACAAAAATAAAAGAATTATACAAACAAAAAATATGAAGGCTTGATAAAGAAAGAATAGATGAGGCAGTCAATTTCTATGACTACCTTCCTTCTGCGAGGTAAGATGTTGGATTAGAGCTGAACAACTATTCTCCAAATGATCCATAGCATTGTCAAAGTTATCTCCAATTAAACCTTTCAGACGTGATCGCCAACTTTTTTCGTTGGAAATAAGTAAAGCATTTTCTTTTGTAAGGGAAGAGTTGGACTTTTCTAGTTTGGAACATTGATCCTTGAATTGGTTTGCTTTTACACTTAAGGTTATTCTACCCTGCATTAGTTTATCCTTCTCGGCAGTAACTTCTTCAAGTTGATTTCTCAGCGAGCAAAGAGATTGTTCTTGCTCTTTACATAATTTTTGACAAACATCATACTGTTGCGAGTAAATCGCCACCTTGTTTAATAGAGTTCGCTTCTCTTGAGAAAGAATTCCATTCTAATCTGATAAAGTTTCCAACTCCAAATTAGCTTTGGTCAAAGAATAAGAGAGGCGAGATAAGTCATTACTTAATGAGTCTTGTTTCTGAGTTAAATCAGCATTTTCTTTAGAAAGATTATCTATTTGATCAACAGAATATGTATAAAGATTATCTAATTGGTTATATTGCTCCATCCAAGCATCTCTATCAACTCGAACTTCTTCAACAGTAGATTCCAACTGATATATCTCCATTTTTCGTTTCTGGTTTAAAGCTTGAAGGGCGAACAAGGACTTGAGTCTTAAAAAAAAAAAAAAAATGGACAGTACAGAGGCAAGAATATACCTTTCAGTTCTTCATTCTTATTGCGAAGGTTATCGCGATCCAGTGAAACATTTTGAAGTTTTTGATTCTCAAGATGGAGAGTATTACATTTTGCAGTCATAGCTTGGAGATCATTCTTCAAAGTGTTAATTTCTTGTTCCAAGGATGTTTGCGAAACTCTATCGGCTCCAAGGTGTTTGTTAAAAATCTCGCAAATATCAGATTGGACAGGATCGACAGAAGTATTCTTAGCATCGTTCACAATGTCTGATAGGACTTTGAAGGCTACCTCTATTCCTTCTAAATTTTCTTTAGTAAGTGGGATCTGCTCAGAAAAGGAAGTAATAGTGATAGAAGAAGGGATAGATGAATCATCTTTTACTAAAGAAATATCACGAGAAGAAGAAATAAGCTCATTCGCAGTGGGACTATTATGAGGGAGTTGATCTATGAGAAATTCAGACATAGAAATGTTATCTTTGGAAGACACAGTAGGGATTTCTTGCGAAGCTGTCGCAGCAGGAGTTGTAAGTTTGAATGAAGGAAAAGTGACGGAAGGAGCAACGGGTTTGGAATGGCGAGGCTTCTTGGGGACTTATCAGCGTTTTGGTCATCCTGCGAATCACAAGCTAAATAAGAAACAGAGGCAACAATATTGTTATTAAGAGAATAAATGTTTCTTAAATACCTTGTTACTCGCAGGCTTTCTTTTAGGAGCAGTGGGTTTCGATTGCGAGCTTAGAGAGACATTGGGATTCACAATGGTGAACTTGGTGCTAGATTTATTTTTGCTAAAACAAAAATGGCAGAAGAGTCGTTAAAAGAAGAACAGTATCAAGATAAAATAACTTCAATAAGAGAGATCAATCATAAAGTGATCAAATTCAGCAAAATTAACAAACCTTGATGCCATAGAAACAGTAGCAGAAAAATAATAGCGGGAAAACGATGAAGATGATGAAGAAAAGGAGCAGAAAACAGTTGCAGACGATGAAGAAGACGAAGTAAAAGAAAAGAAATGCATTCACAAGGAATCCTCCTTTAAATAGACGAGAAAAGAGTAACCGGGTAACATTAAATGTGCCGGTAAAAAGGGAAGTTTTAGACACGTGTAAACAGTCATTCCCGAATTCACGGAATCTTATCGGCAGAAAATTGATGGAAAATCAACGATTGCGACATCTCAAAATATTGGTTCTCATGACATTCTCTCCTTCGCAGAGAAGACATGAGAAGAGGCAAGATGTAGGATCAGAATATCGTGACATTAATACTTCGCGAGATTAATAAATAACGACATTGCGAGGGAGTCGCAGGGTAGTAAAATAAATGACGCAATGAATGACGACAGCCAGAACACGAGGAAGATATGAAGACTCAGCGAAATTTAGGAGTGTCGCGAGATTGTATACTTGTACACTTGCGATATCTCGCAAGCCATTCCCGAAAATAAAGGACAGCTTAGCTGTCATCCACTGTGTACTACCCTATATAAAGGGTTGAGTCAGTCTGTTGTAGGAGAGGTTCTTTTTGAATTGTTAAGCAAGTCTTGAGGAGAGAGAAAGTTTTAGAATGATTGTAATTCTTTAACTCATTTCTATTTCCTATTGTAAAGATTCAAGTATTCAATCAATAGAAATCATAATCATTCATCTTAAAATGACTTAATTGTGTAAATTCTAGTGAGGGGTGTAGTGTAGGATTTCCTGCAACTACAGAAGTCCAACCCACGGCCCATATGCTTGTAACAGTATCAAATGGTGCCAGAACTACAAGCACTGGAGTATGCCCTGATCTACACTGGCAAATGCAAGGTCATGATTTTATTGGAGACTTAAGGTTACTTCTACTAGGTGGATGTGATATTGTTTTAGGAGTAGATTGGCTCAGTACCTTTGGGGATGTCACTTTCAACCTAGCAAAGCTTTCTATATCTTTTCTCCATCATGGCCAGCAGATTACACTTCAAGGAGCTACTTCAAAACCGTCACTCATGATGATGAGTGGATCTGCTATGAAGAGGTTTCTCAAAAAGAACACCCCAGCCATTGTTGGTCAGTTCTTTCATATATCCATCACCCCAATGCAAGAATCAATACCCACTGAAATACTACATCTCCTTGATGAACACACAAATGTATTTTCTGAACCATCTCACTTACCACCTCAAAGACATTTAGATCATAAAATCCAGCTTAAACCAAATGCACAACCAGTTACACTAAGGCCATACAAATGCCCCTACATCCACAAATCAGTAGTGGAACAATTAGCGAAAGAAATGCTTCAAGCTATCATTCAAGAGAGTCAAAGTCCTTTTGCTTACTTCTAGTTAAGAAAAAGGATGGTACTTGGAGGTTTTGTGTGGACTACAGGAAACTCAATGACATCACAATTAAAGATAAGATTCCTATACCAATAATTGATGAGTTATTGAATGAATTACATGGAGCTGTCATTTTTACTAAACTAGATCTTAGGTCTGGTTATTATAAAATCAGAGTACATGTACCTGACATTCATAAAACTGCATTTAGAACACATCATGGTCATTTTGAGTTCAAAGTCATGCCTTTTGGCTTAACTAATGCTCCAGCCACCTTTCAAGCATTAATGAATTCTGTTTTTGGTCCTTATCTCAGAAAATTTGTTCTTGTTTTCTTTGATGACATATTAGTTTATAGTGCTAATCTCAAGGACCATATTCAACACTTATCAATAGTCCTGAAACTCCCCATACAACACCAACTTTTTGTTAAATTTTTCAAATGTACCTTTGCTCAGACATCATTACAGTACTTAGGTCATATCATTAATGCACAAGGGGTAACAGCTGACCCATAGAAAATTCAATACATGCTAGACTGGCCAGTACCCACAAATTTGAAGCAACTGAGAGGATTTTTGGGCCTCACTGGATATTATAGGAAATCTGTGAGAGGATATGGTACCTTATGCAAGCCTCTCACAAAATTGTTGAAAAAGAATGCCTTCCATTGGTCTCCTATGGCACTTGAATCCTTCAATACTCTTAAAGCTGTTATGTGCACAACTCCTGTATTGGCATTGCCTGATTTTTCTAAGCCATTTATTGTGGAATCTGATGCTTGCACACATGGTGTTGGAGTTGTTTTAATGCAAGATGGCAGAGCCACAGCTTTTTTCAGCAAGCCTCTTGGACCCAAAAAATTGGGATTATCTACATATGAAAAGGAGCTCCTAGCTGTGGTTATGGTTGTAACAAAATGGAGGCATTACCTTCTAGGCCATAAATTCTTCATTCATACTGATCACCAAAGTATCAAATACTTCATGGAACTGAAGATTACAACTGTCTTACAACAAAGATGGTTGATGAAATTGTTGGGCTTTGATTACTCCATTCATTACAAGAAAGGTTCTGAAAACAAAGCAGCTGATGCACTCTCAAGACTTCACTCTGATATTACCACAGCTACTTGCAACTCTGTTGCTCTTTCCACACCAGTATGGGCCCAAGATATTATCACCAGTTATGAACAAGACTCAGTGGTTGTTGATATGATACCTAAACTTCTCCTCCAGCCTACTTTCATTACCCACTACACTTATTCATAGGGCATTCTAAGATATAAAAGGGAGAATTTATATGGGAGAATCCAACCAGCTGAGAAAGAAATTGTTAGAGTCCATCCATTCTTCTGTTGTGGTGGTCACTCAGGTATTCAATGGAGCTATCAAAGGGCTAAATGCTACTTCTACTGGAAAGGCCTCAAGAAAGACATTACCCTATTTGTCAGCCACTGTGACACTTTCCAAAGAAATAAAGTGGAACATGTTCACCCTGCTGGCCTTCTACAACCATTACCAATTTCTTCTCAGCCTTGGAAGCACATTTCTATGGACTTCATTGAAGGCCTCCTAAGTCCAATAAAAAAGATGTTATCATGGTCATTATTGACAGACTTACGAAGTATGCACATTTCATTGCATTATCACACCCACACATTGCTCTTACTGTAGCTCAAAAATTCTTACACCACATTTTCAAGCTTCATGGCTTGCCAGCTTCCATTGTCTCTGACAGAGACAAAGTTTTCACCAGTGCTTTCTGGCAAGAGCTCTTCAGATCATTGGGCACAAGATTGAATATGAGTACTGCCTACCATCCACAAACCGATGGACAGACAGAAAGGCTTAATGCTTGCTTGGAAAGTTATTTAAGATGCATGTCAGGCAACAAACCAAAGAATTGGAGTAGGTGGCTCTCCATTGCAGAATGGTGGTACAATACCAATTACCATTCTAGTTTGAAAATGTCTCCTTTTTCTGCTCTGTATGGCTATGCACCTCCACATTTAGCTTTTCCTGTGGAAGTTACTTCTTCAGTAGATGCTGTTGAGAGTTACTTGAAGGACAGAGATGCATGTTGGATCTTCTCAAGGAGTCTCTTCATAAATCTCAGGAAAGGATGAAGTTTTTTGCTGATAAGAAGAGATCTGACAGGTCATTTGAAGTGGGTGACCAAGTTTTTCTCAAATTACAGCCATACAGGCAATCTTCTATGGCTGTAAGGAGCAACTTCAAACTCTTAACCAGATATTATGGCACTTTCCAGGTGACTCAAAAAATTGGCTCAGTTGCCTATAGATTAGCTCCCTTTGTAGCCTCCAAAATACATCCAGTTTTCCATGTGTCTCAGCTCAAGAAAAAATTGGGAGCAGCTGCCATCACTGCCCCTTCTCTGCCACTCACTGATGAAGAAGGTGAAGTTGTTTTGATTCCAGTTGCTGCATTGGATTATTGCCAGGATTATCGTCAAGGAAGAGTAGTCCAACAAGTTCTTATTCAATGGTCTCATACAACACCAGATGATGCTACATGGGAAGATGTTTCCAATGTCCAAGCTCATTTTCCTAAGTTTAATCTTTGAGGACAAAGATTGTGTGAAGGGGAGGGTATTTGTCATATCCCAGCCATGACAACCCTGAGTAACTTGCGGGTGTAGCAATAATGTATCCGTACAATAATAATAATTGTAATTTAAATTTAAATTATCTGCTTTTGGACGTGGGAGATGTAACCACGTGTGGGACTGTTAGCCGCTAGGTCTTAGACTTTAAGGTTTTAGTTGCTTTAAATTCTGTAATGAATTGTAAGAGAGGAAGTGAATGAGAAAAATAGATCTGAGGCTACACTCATTGAGTGTAGAAGTGACTAAACGTATTGTGTGTTCCCTGTTCATCTGTGTATTTATCTTTTGTTGTCAGATCAAGTACGATTCTTGATATAATGCTGCTTAGTTTTTGTTTTCTACTTTAAAAAAAAAAAAAAAAAAAGTCAGAATCTACTCTCCAACCTGGTACTGTTAAAATACAAAATTTTATAAGTATATGTCCTGGAAGTAATCGGATTATACTTTACGAAACTGGTTGTCGTATATGAGATGAAGATATTTCCATCATAAACAGGGGGAGACTATACTAATAAGTTGGCATTAATTGATTCTAAAAATTTATACTCCCTATGTCCTGAATTACTTGTCATATTAGAGTTTTTTAGCAAAAATGTACAAAAAAATTTCAATATTTCCCACTAAAATTTTCTGGTTATCAAGAAAGAAGTAACAACTAGGATGCGAAAACTAGTATATTAAACAAGTAATTTGAAAGATTGAGGATGTATGTGAAATAATTTCAATTCCTTAATATTTTTGAAAAACCCTAGTTAAGCAAGAATTCCTTAATAATTTCTCTCCCGTTATGATCAAAACGAAAAAAGCTGCCATCAAATAAACGTAAAAAATATCCATTAGTTTTTTCATAAGCTTGATCCGTTTCAAAAGGAAAATTTGTCTCAAATTTAATATCTCCTCGCTTAAAGTTGAGGAGATTATACGCTCGTGGGCATTGGTACCAGTAAATTTTAAATTTTTCAAAAGATGCATACACTAGAGAACTGTGTGGGATCATTGTAAAATAATGATTTTCGAATATTCATTTACAGTAGCTACTAATAAATGATGGTGGTTGCAAACCCCTCGGCAGAGAAATAACAACAAATGTGATTGGTAGGCGCACAATCCAAATTATACTGGATTGAAATCTCTTGAATAACGCAATATTTGGATCTAAGACTTAGTAACTTCAACAAGCAAACTTGAATTGTGAAAATTACATGTTGGTATTGTTAGAGCATTGCTCGGTTAAACCCACCAAGCATTTGTATGTCAAGTTTGATTCTCATAATTTAGCTCTAAAACTCGAAGCTGCTTGATTAGATTACTAAATTCAACTTTGTTAGGTTAGACTAGGAACATTAGAAATGTTGAGACTCGCTCGTGTTACTCTGAAGAACCTGAAGACGTATCGCCATCAACGAACACATCATCCTTCCGTTCGAGGTTAGTAACAAATACTTGACTTGTTCTAATTCTGACTACATTTTTTCAAGTCGTTTAAATTGAAAACATGACATACAAAGTATGTTTATGTATTTTTAGTATTAGAGACTTGATCATTTCATTATGATGAAAGTGTCAAGGAAACATATACTAGTTTTTCACACAACTTCGATATTGAGTTATGAAGTATAGTGTAGCTAGTTGGACTTCGTATATTTGACATAACACTGCTTTGTAATTCGTTCCTAGTTAATGTATTGAACTTTCAGGTTGATTCCATACCTCCAAAACTATATTTAATAAAATGAGCTTAAGAAAGTAGACTCACGAAATTTATTTCGTGGTTGAAAAGGAATCAAGGGATTTATTCTAGGACCGATCCCTTGAACAAGGATCTTTATTAGGACCGATATAAGGATCTATAGTATGACTGATCCCTTACTAAGGATCTCTACTAGGACCGGCCCCAAGGATCCCCAGCATGACTGATCTTTCGATTAACCAATATCAGTTTGTCTATTACTGTAGGGTTTGCATAGATACTGAAGTTGTGTTTGTTTAATATGGAAAGTTCAATATATGTCAACATAATATTTTGAACATGTTTAAAACTTTTATTACTCAATGTTCAAGTATTTTCTTGATATTCAAGGTGATATCTCGAACCAAAATATTTTAGATATCTTTGTGATATTCGAAATTTATATGCTATTCATATCCCAGTGGATTAGCAGCGTATCTCTGGTTGCTATATTAGTAAAGTATATGTTTTATGCTAGATAATATTTAGTTGTCATGAAAGATAGATTTCAGTATATTAGTTGGACTATAGTTTGAATATTCACAAAACTGAAAATAGGTTTATTGTGTATCTATTGTATTTTTCAGATTTGGTAATTCCTTAATGTCCAAACTACATTGGTCATTACAATTAGTGAAGTTTTATTTTCTTGCAAACTCGTTATGTATTTTCCTTTAATGTGAACAGGTCCACTAGCCATATTCTCGTAATACGCACTGGAGAGGAGAGTATCCTAATAAGGTGAAATCTCTTACATGCGCTTCATTTAAAGACTTCTTTGGGATCAAAAATCTTCTAATAGTATCGTTGGTGGGAAAGCAGATCATATTTTTTATTTAGTTTTCGATTATTGATACTTGGTAGCTACTTCTCAACAGATTATGGGGCTGCCTATCAGTCGTCTTTTCAGAAATTCATTCAGGTATGTGGTTTGCCTTCCAACTATTGCGTCAATGACACTGCTCCCCCTTCTATGCACTCCCTGTCGGTCACTTATTTTGATGCGGTTAAGAATCAAATCCCCAACCAATTTACTTTATATGCAAGAGACTCCGTTCTTTGGCAATGCAATCAGTTCAAACATGCTCAAGACTATCTTTTGGCTGTTCCGATCAGCGATTTAGATCAGTGCCTTGGTCCCATACAGTTTAGAGCAGTAGTTTGTTATCGCCTTGGTATCCCTTTATTTGTTAAGGATGGGTTGTGCTCTTGTTGCAATAGGCCTATGGATATATTTGGTGATCAAGCGCTTCATTGTGCTAATGATGTTACTCTAAAGTTCCACCATGACTTGGTACGTGATGTAATTGCGAATATTTGTTTCAAAGATAGTGTCCCTGCTCGCAAGGAAGTTGCTTTGGGCTTTTTGTCTGAGAATAATAAGGATTTACGTCCAGCAGATATCCTTGTTCTCAACTGGGAAAACGGCCAAGATGTATGTATGGATGTCACATAAGTCTCCCCCTTTACTGGAGATGGTTTTCGTACTTTCGTCCCAGGCCAGGCTATCTCCAAAGCAATCTCGTGTAAACGTTCAAAATATTTGAATGAATGCACTTCGCATGGTTATAATTTGGGTGTGCTAGCCTTTACCACCTTAGGGGAACTTAGTGATGATACTGTTCGTTTTTTCAAGCGTCTGAAAAATTGTTTAGTTAGCCATGATGCTGGTAGTGGTCTTGGTAGTTTTATTTTTCACAAATTAGGTGTTGCTATTCAAAAAGGGGTTGGTGCTCAGCTTGTTGCTTGGCTACCAACTAAAACCTCTTTTGTTAAAAATTAATTTATAAATACATTTACTAAATGGTTTCTAGTATTTTTATTTCCTAAAAAAATTTATTATTGATTAGATTGACTAGTGGTGTGTTGAACCTTGATAGATCTAGTTTGTTTATTCTGTGATCCTTCTCTTCTGATATAAGGTCACTCGAACTAGTTCAAGGATCAATGATTTCCAATGTGCTTTATTGTATCTAGATCCGAAGATAGGACTTTCGATCATTCATTGTTAACAGACTTTGTTATGTGCGTGATCGATCATTAGTGGGATCAAGTTATTTGTGCATATACTTTGAAGATTGAGGATTGATTACTAAAATATTTTCTTATTGGTATTTTGATATTTGTGATAACTTCGTTCACACTTGATTTATTGGTATCCGACAAGCTTGTTTATCTCGTATAGACTTTTTAAGCTTATTGTATAGATCGACAATCTATCATTGTGTATTTGTGTTTGAGATCTACTTTGAAAGTTTGTGAACTAAGATTGATTATTTCGGTAATCTTGATCTTAATTAATCTAACCGATACAAAGGAGTTTACATTTATTAAATGGAAGAACCTTTGTAACTCAACTACATCTTTGATTTATTTTCTGAGATTGGTAGAGAAGTTACTGAAAAAGATTAGTCATTTACTGTTTCGGAATACGATCCGAGTTGAGTGCTAGAAGTCTTCACAGCAAGCGAAGCGACTTAAGATAATGGACTTTATCTTAGGATTCACGTGCTTATACCAGATTGGTTGTAGGCGCAGAGATACTGAAAGAACTGAGTAATTTGGAGGTAAGTTACTTGATCTTAACTATACAAAGTAGTAGTAGTCTTTGTATATCGGATTTATTATATGAGAGATTCAAAACTAGACTAGGTCCCAGGTTTTTCCTGCATTTTGCAGTTTCCTCGAACAAAATCTTTTATATCGTGTGATTTCCTTTACTTCCGCATTATATTGCTTTGTCTTTATAATTACAGTAAATACACTTGTACGTTAATACGACACTTGGTTTGATCCTATAGTTTGATTCGTTTCGAACTTACTCTATATACCAAGTGTACGTCATGTTGTCATAATCTTCTTGACAGTTCTTGTCTGTAGTAGAGTAACATAAGGTGTATCTTGCATAGGTTGATATCAAAAAATTATGGTGTATTTGGTACCCTCGTCATTTTAGGTATATCCTTCATGCGTTACATGAGAAATATGATAGTTGTAAAAACGATTTAAGGGTTTCATTTATCTTTCTCAAACCCTAGGATTTGTTCAATAACACTTTGTTCACCATGTATGATGCGTTTGGCATGGTAGTTTTTGAATGATTCATATTACATTCACATTCACATAAGAAACGTGGTTGGGGAACATATTCGAATTTGTATTCCTTGGAAGATTCAAATTATACTCTGGCAACCACCTGACTCGACTATGTTTGGTTTATTTATAAATTTGGTACAAAACTAAAAATCCGGATTAATTAGTTGATGATATCCATGTTATAGGTCTCGGAGGAGTCCCTAAAAATACAAAAATCCACGCTTTAGCAACACAATTATTATTTTTTCCTTCTTAAATATACAGTTTAATATTATGCTTGCATAAAACTTGTTTATATGATACAAACTAGAGTTTTGATTTTGATGCTTGTTTTTTGTAATACTCATATAGTTGAGTTGGCATCCATAAATCGTCAAAAGTTTTACTCTATTTCCTTTCTTTTAGGTTTTGTCCCGCTGACGTGGTTTTTCCTGACAAGGTTTTAACGAGACAACATCTCACTGACGTTTAATTTCAAATTATTGATATGGTGCTCATTTTTCTTCGTCTAGATTTTTTCCTATTTGGTTTTACTGTCAAGGTCTTAGTGAACATAATGGTCATCCAAGGGGAGTTGTATAATTTCGGTTATTTTGTGGATGTCCGTATTTGATTAGACCAAATCAACATAATCATCTCCTAGAAATTTGGAAGTCCTTCTGAACCACATAAGGTTTAATCACAAACACACTTTTTTGTTCAAGTGTGGTACTGTATTCATATCTTGGCACTTTTTGAAGAAACTACATCAATTATTCTTAAAAATTATCTATGAGAAGCTAGCAATGCAAACCACCAGTCCTCAGTGCACTTAAAGAAGCATGAAGACTCAAGAACACCTCTATCAGAAGACTAACACAAAAGAATACTTCATTAATTAGCAATTTTCTTAACGAAAGAACAAACAATGAAATTCTGTCAACGCTATTGGGAAGTCTCGACTCAAAGATTTACAAGCCAAGATTCAACCGAAGTAATTATCAGGGGGAACATCATAGTAAAATGTGTTTTACTAGATTATGTACTTTTTTTTTCCTTCATCTAGGATTTGTCCCACTGGGTTTTCCTTGTCAATGTTTTAACGAGGCATCATTTGCGCGTCCATCACTACTCTATATGTTTTATACTATTTTCCCTTCGCCTAGGCTTTTGCCTTCAGGTTTTCCTAGTAAGGTTTTAATGAGGTGGTGTTAAGGAGTGTAATGTGACCCACGGGGGAGCGTTGTAAACAAATGTAATATGGATGACATCACCCTTACACCATCTTTACATCACCATCAAACTCTCAGTCTTCCATCTTTATCCCCCGTAACTTTGTAACTTGTGTACACTAAACGTAAGCATGAGTGCATACCACTAACCTCGATCCTTAATAGTATTCAATAGCTAGTTATAGAGTAGCTTATAAATAAATAGAATTTATTTGCAATACACATCTAATAAGCATTCTTCTTCAATTTTTATGTCTCTCTTTTAGTTTATAATATAATGGATATTTTTTCTCAATTTTTCATCCACCGATTCTGGGTTGATTTTTTTCCATGTTTTGATGATGAATTAAGATTGATTGATTTCTTCGTTAACAAACTTAAACATCTCATAATCAACCGAATCAAATTTAATTAATCAAGGATAAATTAAACATTAAGTAAATTATTTGGCTAAGGAGTTTTCCATTCTACTTCAAATGTCTTTTTTTTTGTCTTCTAGTGACGGACCTCAAATAATATGTGTGGGCCTCAAACTAGGGAGGATGTTTATCCCAGAGATATCACTGCTCCCCCTGCACAACACCGCCCTCACTGCATATCCGCATACGTATGGATATCTAAAAATTTAGTAAAACACTTTCTTCGAGCTCAGTACATCAAATCAACTGTAGGAAACTGTAAAATGGTACATTATGGAAGCATCGCTAAGTTCGAATCCAGCATTGCAATTCAA
Organism: Papaver armeniacum; assembly: GCA_023531295.1. Lineage (NCBI taxonomy): Eukaryota > Viridiplantae > Streptophyta > Magnoliopsida > Ranunculales > Papaveraceae > Papaver > Papaver armeniacum. Next base: position 81,491 of record JAJJWW010000515.1, read on the forward strand.
AGAATGTAAGACTTAAATGAATCCAAGTCGACCGAAAATCCACATACAAGAGCATTAGAAAAAATGACATTCTACCAAAACCCAGTTTTCAAAAATGCTCCATGACATTTCTTGATAACCCAGTTTTCTACCAAAACCCAATTCAAATCAGAAACCTTTCATCTTTGGAGATGCAAGAAATACTGGATTTATTTGCATTATTAGGACAACCTCCTTCTCTTGCTTCCCAAGAAGAGGATGAACTAAAATGCTTGGCTACTGGAGGCTTTTCCACCAAGTCTTGTTACAACTGCTTAGTTGAAAACTCTCCAGCACCCGAGGTATGCATTCCTCATAAATGCATTTGGATTCAGTTTGTTCTCCTTAAGGTTCAATTTTTTGCATGGTTTGTTGTGCAAAATGCAATTGCAACTGTTGATAACTTATTGAGAAGGGGTAGTTTGATTCAAAACATGACTTCTCACTATGTAATCAGTGTACCGAATCTGTTGATCATATTCTACTAAACTGTAATTTCACTTCCAATATTTGGTCATATTTCTTAGGAGGGTTTAATGTCCAGAAAGACACATTGTTTGCTCCTGGGTTTAAGTTTAGTTTTGGTATAAGGTTTTAACCATGGATAACACGCACAACCAAAAACTTTTAGAAAAGAGTAATCTGGCTTTTTGTGGAATAAGAACTCAAATGGTGAAACAAAACCAATTGATCTTGAAGGAAATCTATTGATCAGATAGTTAGCTGCGTGAAAAACATCAACCCAAAATTTGAGTGGAAGTCCAGATTATTTGAGAAGAGTTCTAGCAACTTCTAGTATGTGCTTATGCTTAACTTCAACAACTTCATTTTGTTCTGGAGTATTAGGACAAGTCATTTCATGAATTATGTCTTTTGATAAAAGATATTCTGCTAGCAAATTATTAACAAACTCTCCTCCTCTATCAGTTCTAATGCATTTCACAGGAAGTGATAAAAAAAATTTAACATAAGCAACAAATGAAATGAAAACAGATTTGAAGTCAGATTTATTGATTAATGGAAAGATCCAACAAAACTTAGAGTAGTCATCTACAATGTTGTCTTAGTAGTAAGACCCTAAAACAGAAGCAACTGAACATGGACCCCAAAGATCTATATGTAACAATTCTAGAGGCTGAGATGCAGAGTTACAGGACATTTGAAATGGTAATTTCTGACTTCTACAAGTTTTACATTCATTACAAAAGAAAGGTTTGCTAGATAACTTGCAAATGTTGAAATGTTGTTTGAGTTTCTGGAGTGTTTGAAAAGATTGATGGCCAAGTCTCCTATGAAGAATGAGGATGTCAGGAGCTTGAGCAGAGAGAGCTTGAGTGGTTGAAGTGAATTTGAAAGTGTAGAGACCATTTTTATGTGTCCCTTGCAAAAGAATCCTCTCAGAGTTCAATTTCTTCACAGTGAAACCAGTGGAAGAGAAAGTTATCTCACAATTATTGTCAGAGGTGAATTTGTGCACATAAAGTAAATTGTGATATGCATTTGGGAGTAGTAGAATATTATTTAGATTGAAGGATTGATCATTAGCATGTTTACTAGAAGTACCTAGATGTGTAATAGGCATACCTTGGCCATTAGAAGTAGTTATCTCCTCAGAGCCATCAAATGGAGTAGATTCAGTAAGTGAAGCTGGATCTGATTTGCACCACTATTTGCATACCACTCATCATCAAAAATGTATGCAGTGGCAAGCATTGCATTGAGATTTGATAGTGGTTGTCTTCCTTGATATGAAAAATTCAATTTCTGAGTGCAGGTTGGTGCTAGATGGCCTTTGATGTTGCAGATCTGACATGGTTGTTCATCCATATCCTCTACTAGAAACACTTCTTGAGAAGATAGCTGGATAAGGAAATCTTCCACCTCTATATCCTCCTCTATTGCCTCTTCAAGAATTACCTCTTGAAAAGTTTCCACCTCTAAATCCTCCTCTAGGATAGTAATTTGAGTTAACAACAAAAGCTTTTGCTTCATAAGCAGATCTATTGGTAGGAATAACTATCTCTTCACTAAGAAAAAAATTGTGCAATTATTGAGTTGTAACTTGTGGAGTTCTGATTTTAATTGAAGTAGCAAAGGAAGCATAATCAGAAGATAAACCAGATAAAATGCGTACCACTAACTCATTATCAGATACAGGACAACCAGCAACAACAAGTTGATCTTGAATTTTCTTGACCTCAACAAGAAAAGTAGAAACAAATCCAGTCATCTTCAATATTTGAAGCTTTGTTCTCAATTGTATAGCATGTGTTGCAGAAGTTTGAGCAAATCGTGCATTAATTGCTCTCCATAAACCAGCCGATGTATCTGCTCCAACAATATAACAAATCACAGTATCAGAGATAGTCGATTGAATCCATAGAATCAATGTAGAGTCCTATGCTTGCCAGAGTGTGTATTGAGGATTAATAAAATCATTAGTCTCTCTTGTTCGATTAGCATACATTGGAGGACAGGGAAATGTACCATCAACATATTTGAGAACTTGAAATTTTCGAAACAAAGGTAACATCAGAGATTTCCAGGTTAGAAAATTATCATCTTTAAGTTTGAGTGAATGATATTAGCTATGGTGTTGAGAGGTAAAGTTGAAATACGAACTGGATCCATAGTTAGATCAAAAAAATGATGATTTACAGAAGAAAAAATTGAGTAATGAATGAGATTAAGAAGAGAGATCAAAGATCGAGAGAAAATATCAAGAACCTGAGAATGTGAATCAAGAACGGAGAAAGAAACAGTCACAAACATGATTGAAGATCTTCACAAGCAGAAGAAGTGATAAGGAAGACAATTTCTGCAGCGGAAACAAAAAATTGATTCGAAAAACCCTCAGAATTTCATGAATTTTGAGTCTAATACCATGATAATCTTGAATTAGGTTAATCAGGTTCTTGATATTACAAAGACGATAAAACTCATTAGATACAGGACTGACTGTATTAGTGTTTATATACTACACTAATGACAGATCATTACAGACTGGCAGTGAAACCAGTGGACATAATTCACTGAGAAGTAAAGTGTACGGACAACAAGTAGTGTGTCAGACACACATATGAATAACTGACAGAAAAACAGTTATCATGCACCACTGTATAAGCCTATCCAACACCACTACATAACTCAGTTAGACTGTGTCATTATGTGGATCATTCTTACAATAATTAGATGCCTGGAAATTTAGAAGAGGTAGAATTATGTGGATCATTCTTACAATAATTAGAGGCCTGGAAATTTAGAAGAGGTAGAAATAGGGGGAGAAAGATTTGGCCCATCATCATTTTCCCAATTGTCTGAGCAGTCTGGGATGAACGGAATCGAAGGAAAATGACGGCTAAATCTCCAAGATCTGAAGGTAGAGTGATAAATGAAATCAAAGCGCTTATATATTTTTTTTGGGGCGGTGGGTCTGGTGCTAAATGGTTTTGGGCAACTCCTTTCAGGTCTTTAGTAACTCACTGGGAAATTGAATTAGATAGCAATTAGTACCTTTGTAAACCTCGTAATGAGTTTTTTTTTTTTTTTGCCTTAATACGTTGTCTTTCAATACAATTTAACCTTATCTCAAACAAAAAAAGACATGAAGGGCTGTTGTTTTCCTTAAATAAACTTTCAAAATCAAATCGACAAGAATTTGCCTTGAATATGCCAGAATCAGCATCACCCGAAATCAGTAGACGAGAATTCAAGTAGCTCAAGATTAGAAGGTCTTAATTGGTTTGGAGTTATTAATAACCTGTCTCTTTTAATACAGGGAGCCCTACATTGTCTCATAAAATAGCTAAAAAAAAAAAGACTAGTGTTAACAACCAGTCAAGACCTAACATCAATGATTAAAAGTTCATTTTTGGCAGACACTAATTTATTTATTTTTATTTTATTTATTTTTTTAAGGAAAAACAACATAAAACAACCAAACGAAAAACCTAACTAGAAACAGAAGACTCACTCTCAATGAGGTGAGCAATACAAGAAGGAGGGGAGGATGACCACTCGTTAGAGCAGTGATTAGTTACAGCTAAAGCTGCAACATTGTGTGCCACATTATTGGCATTTTTCTTTACGTATCTGAATTCCACATGGTTGAAATACCGCATCTCGTCTCTGATGATGTTTATGATATTTTGCAGCCTCTAGTAAGGTTTATAATGAGTGTACTTGAGTGCATTTATAACAGTAAGGGAGTCTCGGAGTCTGCTTCCAAAATGATTTCTCTAACTCCCTTCTTGTGAGCCAACTCCACTGCTAACAGAGCCCCATTTCCCTCAGCCTCCACTGCAGTACAATGGGTTAAGATCTTGTTCTGACAACCCTAAAATTTTGCATCACAGTCTCTAGCCACTGCTCCACAAGCATACCCCTTGGACCTGCTGCACCATCAAAGTTTATCTTCAGTTTTTGTCCATCTGGTGGCTTCCAGCTATCATCTTGGCACTCCAACATGTCTTTTTCGTCAGGCATAGACTCCAACTCTCCAAGACAGTTCTCCATGTTGAACCAGTACAAGGCTTCTTGGATGATACATTTTATCTTCAGACTGTCCCTGTTGAATACTATGGCATTTCTACTTTTCCAAATTGCCCACCATAAGCAAGCACCCATTCTCAATCTCACATAGTCTTCACCTTCAGTGAGCCATTGCTTAACATAATCATGGATGGACGACTCTGGTTGTTCTCCTGTTTTTAGACCAAGAGGAGAGGCAAATAAGATAGCTTGAGTAGCTTGACAGTAAAGGAAAAGGTGCTCTTTAGTTTCAATGTCACTTTCACACAATCTGCATTCATCATTTATCTCCTTTATATGTTTCTTGATTCTCTGAGCCACTGGCAGACCGTTTTTGAGTAATCTCCACAAGAATATATGAATTTTGGCAGACACTAAATTAGAATTAAATTACAACGCTACTGCCCTTTATCTATTTTATTTGAAAGTTAAAACCACTAATTAGAAGAAACTAAAGTAGGAGGCACTACCGTTATCCTATTTTCTAATGCAAAGATAAAGAGTAATTCGACTTGGCATAATTACACCTAAAAAGAATTTGCCATTAATCAAAAATCAATTACAATTAGTACTTGTAATACATTGTGTTTTGTAACAACATAACCATCCTTATCGCCTCGTTTGAGCAGAATGGGGCACACCACACGAAAAATCTTGCGGGAAATGACAAATCTCACAGGTCTAACTTGTGTTATTGAATGATCTCATAAGTTATCTTGCAGCCTCCTTTGAACAACAATATGGTTTAGCTTGCAGAGTCATCCGCTATGGACATGGGACACCTATCAGAGTGACCTTCCTCTGTTCGCGCTGACAGATTAAAACTTCAGTTTGCCATTTTCGAGCTGACGAAGCAGTAATGTAGAGTTAGTCCTCGTACGACTTCTTGGTCAAGGATTCTCGCTGTATTAAATGTACAAGATTTTGGACTATTTCAGACATAGGCGGACGGAATTCTGGCTCTGCCTGCAAAGCATAGACAAGAGTAATCTTAGTTTACTTACATAGCTAAATAAACAATACCATACATTTGGTGGTTCATTTGGTTGTAATGAAATTGCAAAATATGACCCTGCTGACTGAAGGGATGCTAGAGACAGAGAAATCAGCATCTTTTTACTGTCAGCAAATTCTATCACTGTATTCCAGAATCATGGATGTAGAACAGGGTAATTCTGTGCAAGGACTAAGGAGGGTGCTAAAGAACAGAGATCCGATCTTCGGGTGTTTCTAGCAGCATCTTGAATAGTAACAACCCACTATGGATTTTGTAAGAAATGTAAAAGAGGTAGCATATTCACATGGTGGGCAAACTTAGCTTTACCAACCTATGAAGCAAGAGATTTGCACCTTTGCACGAAAAAATAGATGACATTTATATTTTGATAAAACAAAAGGATGAAGGTCCTGAGATGTTTACCTGTACACACAGCGAAATAATGTCCGCATAACGTGACAAAGACTTAGCAGGATAAGCTCCAGTTAAAGAAGGATCTACCATATTAGACAATGCATCGAAATCATGAAGTTGAGGTATTGCCCATCTCACCAAAAATTGCTCCCCTCGAGGTTGTAACCTATAAAAGTGTTTGGAAGATATTAGGAGTTTTGTTTAAGAACTGGGTGTGATCTGGATAGTGAACCAGGGTTATCACCTGTCATAGGCTTTCCGCCCTGTGAGGAGTTCTAGCATTACAACTCCGAAGCTGAAAACGTCACTCTGATAGGTATAAGTTCCCCATTCAAATTCAGGAGCATTATAACCTTTAGCTGAGAGTTGTTCTGGTAACTGAAAAAGCAATAGCCACTATTAGTGATCATAACCCTGAAGCTTAAAAGAACAGAAAAAAATCAGGTTTGAGACTGATAGTCTTGGAGATTTTTTCCACTTTAAGCTAGTCTGAAAAAATTGATCGAAATCGATTTTGCAAGGGATTGAGCGTCCATTTTCAGTACGACATGAATGGTTTTTCATATTTACAGAAGGTAGAGAAGCCTGAACTATAGTTATTGATTTCAGGAGGAGTTCAATAAATTTAATTTGTCTGAACTAGAAAAGAGACATCTTTCGGTATAATACGCATGCCCCAGTTTCGTCTGATCAATCAACCCTGTGATGGGCGCTCAGGAATGAAAAACTTAATATTGGTCGAGAAACGAATAGACAGATTAGTTGATTGTAAACAACTAAAGCAAAACATTTTTTCTTCGAGACCCATGAAATGTCTCCACCTTATCTTTTGTTGGTGCAATAATTAAAGAAGCACTATGTACTAATTAGAACAGAAACCAGCATGTTTTTCCAGCCTAACAGGTACCCGGGTTATGATGAACCAGTAACATTAAAGCATCATGGATCAGAGGGTATGTTTTTCCAGCCTAACAGGTACCCGGGTTATGATGAACCAGTAACATTAAAGCATCATGGATCAGAGGGTATCACTTTACCTGACTTGCTGAATCAGATGATAATAAAGAAGCTAAACCGCAATCAGCAACATGTACATTGATTTCATCATCAAGTAGTATATTTGCGGATTTGAAATTGCGGTGGACAACTGGTGGTTGACAAACCTCGTGCAGATACCTTCACAAACCATAATTAAAAGAGTTAAGGTTAACGCACCAGGTGGTCAAATTACCTAAAGATGGACAGCCATGGATTGCCGTAATAAAATGAAGAGAAGAAGATGCAGCATAACATCATATGGGATTTTTCCAGTTTAAGGTTTTTAACAATGGGAGACTCCAAATTCTAATTGATGAAAATCTTGAACATTGAAGACTTTAACTTTTCTGGTATTCCATAAACCATATGCTATAAATAGATCAATCTGAAAAGGTAAAGAAAGTCCAACCTATTTTGGTAAATTTTATCCTACAAAATATGTGGTCAGACCCCAGTTGACTAATTACGTTGAGAGAGGTTGTAACAAATATAAAGTGCTTAAAGGTTGTTTCAATTTGTAAGACATAAGAGGAGGTACAAACTCTAGTGCTCTTGCAGCTCCAAGGGATATTCTGACTCGTGCATTCCATGAAAGTCTCTTATTATTTTCATTGTCAGAGTGGAGTGCATCATATAATGTTCCATTACTACAATAATCAGAGATGAGCAATCTCTGTCCATGCTCGGCGCAATAACCAACTAGCTCAACAACATTAGCATGTCGCAGTTTATAAACACTTGACACCAGCTGAAAGAACTGATCATCTTTATAATGTATGAGAGCCTGACTGTTGAATTTCTTGACCGCTAATACCTATAAAGCATCATGAAATGAACAACTAGACGTCAATACATACATATGATGTGTTCAACAAACAACTAAAAGATCCTTACCTTCCCATCAGGGAGCTCTGCTCTATAAACACTTCCCAGCATGCCTTGCCCAATAAAATTTTCTTGAGAAAAGCTGTTTGTATACTGCTGAAGAGATGCAATGGTGAAAGATCTCACAGATGGAGGGAGATTCAATGCTTTTGCAACAGGGGGCACGCAGGTAGCTTCAGTGAGCACATTCGGCTTTACAATGACTTTCTCCATTCCCAATATATCCATCTCATGCTCTTCCTTATTCATTGAGATCATGCCCATTCTCTCACTATCCGTCTCCACATCATCTTTTTGCTTTGACATTCCAACCGTTCTAATATTTATCCTGTGTTCATTCTTTGAATGTTCAGCTGCCTCTTTGTTAACTGTTCACAAAAAGAAGGCGCCATATAAAGCAAAAGCAGACTTTTTGAAAGAAAGTAAATTAGTTTAAAGCAAGACCAGGCAAGACCTTAGATGAAAAATTAACTTACCTGTATCTGTTCCATTCTTTTGCTCAACCGAATTATCTCTGATCACAGGCTTCTCTTTGATACCTTTATAATACCCACCAGGCATCTTGGAAATGCCATCAGACTTGTGTCTATTTTTGTTACAGCATAACATAAAAACTGCAAGTCCTAATGCGATTGTAACGAATAATACCGCGACACCAACCAAAATAACCTTTTTGGTTGTCCAAAAACCTTTTGCCTCCTGTGAACCTGATCTAGCGGGTGAAGATGGTCCTTTTGCTGGTACTGTTGGCGCTGGTGGTGTTTTCCTAGAAGCTGGTGCCCCAGAAGGAGCTGGTGGAGGGGGCAGATCCGAAGCAGATGCAGCTGGCGGAGGGGGGAGATCCATGACAGTAGTGTTGAACGGGTTTCCATCCTTTCTGCTCAGTAAGATCCAAAAGTTACTGAAGGTATATCCATATACATGAAACAAAACCATTCACAACAAGGTCCAGAACCGGACTAATAACTCTTCTCAACAAGAGAGAAGGTCCACTAGAAAGAGAACATCGTATACACGTAAATATAGTTGCTAATAGGCACATAAAGGTTTCGGAGAAGAAGAGGCCTATCTAGTTAGGACATTCACATATAATACCCAACACTAAACAGCCTAGCCAGCAACCAAATCTTTGTCCTTCAACTAATATTTTTTACTGCAGAAGAGCAGAACGATACAATACCGAAATACCAATCCGATAAGTTGGTAAACTCGGTGGATGGTGCCACAAACCTTTGTCAGAAAGGAGTCATCTTAACCAACTAAAGCGCAATAGGTGGATGTGATTCTCCTCGACACATTTTCCTATATCATACTTTCCAGAAAACCTCCACAACACAGGCATGATATACAGCTCTCAGTTTTAAGTTTTGTAATCCTAGTTTTTAATGCTTCTGGGAGAATGTTTTACTTCCTAACCTTTTGGTGTGTATCTGATGTCTCTGTCATGACATCATTGGTTATCAGATGTACTCTCAATAAGATCCGTGTGGTAAAGAAGTTAATCAGAAGAATAACAAGTTCAACTTTTTTTTCAGTAACTCACTTGAAATTTGGGATTGTCAGTAACCTCTCAGGTATAGGTCCAGAAAACAAGTTATTCTCTATGTTCCTGTGAAAAAAGAAGAACATAATAAGATAGCCGAGTGATGAACCAGATCAACGTAAGCAGTGTACACTATTTTCAATGTAGATAATTCCTAAATCATAAAGCATAGATGATTTACAAGTCTATCAAAGCCGGAAGGTCTTGCAAGACATTGAGAACCCCAGTGAGCTGATTGTTCTGCATGTGCCTGCCAGCCATCCAATTCGATTTGTTGGTCAATACAAAAATATAAAGTTACTCACAAGTATATGCAAACTTGAAACAGCAGTATAAAGTTACTCACAAGGAGGTAACTGCAGTCAAACTTCCCATAGAGGGAGGTAACTGCCCGCTCAAGTTGTTATCTGATAAATCCCTGCACATGGAAGTGATACAAGGTATGTCAAGTCTTGAGACCCTAAATTGTACACATGGAAACAGATTACTCGCAAAGTAGTAGGAAACCTTACATATTTATCAAACTAGGAAGAGTCTGGAAGGCATCAGGTATTTCTCCAGTTAAGAGATTGTTGTTAAGTGACCTGAGGAACATAACCAATTAAATTCGAAACAATCAAATGAATAGCATTGATATAATCTCATAAGTACACAGAAGTAGAAGCTTACACATCTGTTAATTGCCCTAGAGTGGACAAAGAACTTGGGATGCTTCCCACGAACTGGTTAGCTGAAAGAAATCTGCCACAAATAAACAATGATAAGTTCTGCATAAGGTGTTGTCCATGGTCAAATTGATATTAATTCAGGAAAAGTGAGAGAATGTAGGAGAATCAACACATACAGGTTCCTTGTAGTAAGGGGAAGACTGGATGGAATACTCCCACCAATTCGATTATTGCTCAGATTTCTAGCCCATGACAGCAGGAGAAATTACTCAGCAACGAAGCTATAACAAATACTACCTCAAGGCCAATTAACAAAGACAAAAGAAATCACGGCAGAAGACAAAATGCCATGTGTTTGGCAATTACATTATCATTATTGACGAGAAGAAGCCTAAATTATCGCCCAACACTCCTCCTAAATTCGCACCATTAAGGATTCTACAAAACCAAAACAACTATCAGTAGAAGTCAAACATGATACATTCATTTTAAGAACATCAATCACTCTGAGAATATGGCATCCATACAGTCCAGTAATATTTGCATTGACACATTCAATTCCTTGCCACGATTCTGAACACGGGTCTCCTCCATTTGGAACCCATCCAGGAAGTGAAGGGTAACCAAGCGACGCATATAGGCTATTCACAGCAAAAACTGTCAAAGATGAAAATTCAACATCCATCATTTGGATAAACGATTTCACAAATATATCACCTTACATGAAACAAAATGCAATTATACCATCTCGAGGGTCGGTATATCCTTCGCAATACGACGAAGATAAGATCATAAAACCAATGAAGACTCTTCCAATTGTCTCCCAACTGAGATAATCCATGATAATTGTACCCTCTCCTTATTTTGTGGAGTAATTAACTTAGTACTGTCAAGATTAGAACTTTACTGATACAAAACCACTCAAATCTGAAAACCCAAACCAGAACACAACAAAATTAGAGAATGTAAGGAATCACAAGAGGTAATTATAATACTTGAGGGCAAAATTCAAATAAAAAAAGAATCAAAGAAATTTTAATAAAAAAGATATCTTTCTGAATTTGACATCAAAGTAAACAACAACAGAATCTTTCTAAGTAATTATATTAGTTAACCTAATGACACACACAATTAATTCAATACATCATCAAGTTGAAAATGAAAATGAAAATTAAAGAGATATAATTTAAAACCCTAAAAAATAAGTTTCAGGGTTCACTTACAGGGGAAAAAAGAGTGAGCCAGTGAGTGAGAGAAAAGAGAAGAAGACAGCATCTGAAGCACTTAAAAAGAAAAAGAAAAAAGATTACAGTAAACAAACACACAACGGAAAGTTTAAGCTCCCTCCCACTCATAAATCATTTCAAACGGTAGCATAAGTTATAACATTAAAAAATTAGACTTGAATAAAAACATTTTCTTTTAATTTTCTTTTAAGACATGGAGATAAAGACTGCGCTGAGAGAGATAGAAAGCTGAAGCTGTTAAAACAAAGCCTTCATGTTTTATATGGCTTCCACGTGGTATGTAGATGGCTTGAAGTCTGAAATGTAACATAAATGAAGACTTTTTTTTTTTTCCGGGGGGAAAAGTGAACCGACTTGTAAAAACAACACACGAGTTCTGACTTCTGTTGCACTTGAAGACCGATACTATCGTTTTTTTTTTTTCCAGGGGAAAAGTTAACATGTAACAACAACAGATAATACGCCATGATATTATCATTTATAATGCATTTGGATACCAAAAGCAGAAGTCAGAAGCAAAAATAATTTACTTCAAAAAAAGTCCGTTTTTTTTGTTCTAAAATACGTTCTAGAATTTTACATCTAAACTAATTTCTTGTTTTTATTTCTGGATGTGTATCTGGTGCACAAGATAACAACCAATTAAAAAAAAAAGAGATGGTGTTAATTTACATTGTAAAATGAAAATTTTAACGGTTTTTCCAAATTTGCATTTATAGATAATGAGGTTTTGCATTCTACGGTGCAAGTTAACACCATTTTTTCAAATTTTTAATTGATTTTTGCATTTTCCAATTTAACAATTGGCATAGCCGATGATTTGGCAAATAAAAAATTAGTACTCCTAATTTTGCAACTCTCATAACTTTATGATTGTTAACTTGTATATATAAGAATCTATCACAAATCTAGAGATTGGAATTTTTTTTTTTTAAAAACAACAGATTGAGTGTTGCCTCATCCCTACTTGTTTGTACATTCTTAATAGCCCCTTTTATTACTATGATGATTACATACCCATGATCCGGTAATCGATAAAATTTGTGGTGAAATCATTCAAAAACCGCTTCTCTCTAACATAGAATCCATTCATTCTAGAATTAAAATAGTTAGTTCGCTTTGGTTTTGAATTGATTGATTTGCCTTTGATGGGAGCCGCATATACTTGGAACCATAATCGGATAAACAATATTTCCAGTATAATCGACAAATTAATCATCTCTCCTTGTTGGAAAGCAGTCTTTCTTGCTGATGCCCAACTTGCTTTAGCTAGACCTTATTCGGACCATTGTCCCGTTTCCCTTATGTGCGAAGGAGTTGTAAGAGTTCCAGGTCAATCACGCTTTGAGGTATTTTTTCTTTTATCATACATTCACAATTTTGATCGGATTCTTTCACTTTATTTTTTTTAGTTTTATTTTCAACAGAAGAGAGCAAATGTGGAAACAAAAGCTAAGAAGTTGGAGCAAGAAAGAACATGACTACATCTGCTGTAGTTGCAGGAAATCCCACACTACACCCCTCACTAGAATTTACTCAACTAATCCATTTGAAGATGAATAACTATAGATTTTATTGATTATTTTCTTGAAATGTTTACAAAGGAAGATAGAACAGAGCTAAAGAAATTACAATCACTCTAGATTTTCTCTCTCCTAATGACTTGCTTAACAATTCAAAAAGAACTCTCCCCTACAACAGACTTACTCACCCCTTTATATAGGGTAGTACACAGTGGATGACAGCTAAGCTATCCTTTATTTTCGGGAATAACTCGCGAAGTGTCGCAAGTGTATAAGTGTTCATCCTCGCGACACTCTTAACTTTCGCCAGGTTTTCACATCTTCCTCGTGTTCTGGCTGTCGTCATTCATTGCGTCATTTATTTTACTTCCCTGCGACTCCCTCGCAATGTCGTCATTTATTAATCTCGCGAAGTATTGATGTCGCGATATTCTGATCCTACATCTTGCCTCTTCTCATGTCTTCTCTACGAAGGAGAGAATGTCATGAGAACCAATATTTTGAGATGCCGCAATTGCTCATCTTCCAACATTTTGAAGTGCCGCAATTGCTCATTTTTATCTCGCAATTGTTCATTTTTATCTGTTTTATTCATGTACGGAATTTATTACATGTGTCTCCTCTTCCACTCTTTTCTTGACACGTCTCTTTCAACCGTTTATTCTTGACCATTCACGTCCCATCTCGCATTAAATGCATTTGTTTTCTCGAGGATTCTCCTCTCTATATATAGTTTTCTTACCCTTCTCTTTTTCTCTTTTATTTTCCCTCCGCAACTTTCCTTCAACTTTCTTCCTCCGCAATTTGCGCTTCTACTACTGTAAACCTCCCCTTTTTTCTTTCTCTCAATCTTCAATTCTCCATTCATTCCCATACTCTAATAATGGCTTCACTTGGTCGTACATATAAACCCCTTTTTTGAGGAAACTCAAAAGAATTTTCAAGAGAAGGGTTTCATCTTATCGACCATTCCTGATCAAAAGTCTTCATCTATACTTTCGCAAAACTATTTTTTGATCATCAGTGTGATGATCAGAAGATCATAGTCTCGCTAGGTCAACTCCTCGCAGGCCTTCCCATTCCTCTATACAATCCCGAGATACCTTTATTCTATGAAATTATTGCTCATGAGAAATTCTCGCGAGCTATTTACCAACTGAGCGGCGACTGCATCCGCCTAATGCTTGAATTCGCCAATCGTGGCGCTGGTAAAGGATCTTTATATCCTGATGATGTCAAAGATCCTAGATTCGCAAATTTACCAATAGTCGTTGAGAAATATACCGTAGAAAATTTCTTTGCGAATTATTCAGTAATAAATATGAGGAATGATAAATCTCGCTGGGGTGCTCGATTGAAGAGAAAAGATAACATTGATGCCGATAAGTTGCTCATGCAAGATATTGATCGGCACTCGGGCAAAAATAATGTTCCTCGGCACTCCAAAGATGAGAAGTGGTGGGTTGTTCCTTTATTTCGAGTGGACCCTATATCGCAGTTCACATGTACTCCATGCGAATCTCGCAGACTATCACCCTTGGGAATTTAAATGGCCCGAAAAGGCAAAAGAGGTATATTTCCTATTTCAGATTTGCTTTTGCGATATTTCTTTCCTTTTATATTTACTAGATTTACAAAATCTTCAGATTACCAAATTGAAAAAGAGTTATAGTAGACGTCCAAAGCCGAGTACTCTGGCGATACTCCGATCGATCACGGATGAAGTAAGAAATACTTTCTCTTGTTATTTTTAACAATATTGTTGCCTCTGTTTCTTATCTTCATTCGTGTGCGAAGGTTATTGAAGAAATAGACATTCCTGAAGCTGCGAAGGTTAAGGGCAAGGATAAAATCACTCTTCGCAAGGATAAATCTTCGCTCCATTTTCTAAAAACGGAAAACCCATCCCTCTTCTCATTCTAATTCTCAAACCAGCGAGAGCTCTGATGAGGATGAAAATGAGGTTGGTACTTCCTCTGCGAGGGAGAATCACTCGACTACTTCTGCTATGGCGCAATTATCTAGTGTCTTCTCCGATTCTATGCAAGGATTAGGAGATGATCATTTATCTCGCTACTTGCGAAGCTCTCGCTAAAATTTGCGATGCCCCCTTGCTAGTGGACAATGATTCTTTTCGCGGGGTTTCCTAACATTGACTTCCAGTTTCTTAAATGCTCTCAATGCTTTGGTATGTTCATATTCCTTTGCTTCTCCATAACTTCGATTATAAGCTTTATCTTAACAATTTCTTTACTTTCCTTTATAGTCTGGGAGAGCTTCCTTTGTTGTTGCCTCAGATCTCGAGAAAAGACGCGACAACCTTGAAAAGAAAAATCTCCAACTCAAAGAGAAGATCCAAGAACTAGAAAGCGAAGTTGCGATGTCTCGCAAGAAAGATGAAAGAATTCAACAGAGTTGGAAGTTGATTTCGCTTCTCGAAGACTAAAATATCTACTCTTCAAAGTGCAAATCAACAACTTTATGGTATAAAATTTTTACTCTTCAAGTCGTCTTTATTTTGTCATCTCGCTTTTCTTTGCCTCGATTTATTATTTTTTCGAGACATATATAATCTCTCTCGAAGAAGCCATTCTTCTCCATTCATTTCCGAGCCTATGGATAATGATGTTCTTCTCACTCATCTCAACGAATCTTTAAGTAGTTCGTCAAACAAAGTTGATTCCTTTCCATTAAATGAACTTCAAGCCAAATATCGTCTCTTAGAGATTGAGCATAGATCTAGTTTAAGTTTAGCCAACCGATTTAAACAAATGTATCTTGATTCACATAAGAAAACCAAAACTTTAAGGAAGAAAATTGGTGGCCTTATAGATGATAAAGACCGCATTGCTAATAAAGGTGCACAAGCATTAGCAAAATTTCAAAAATCTCTTCTCGAAGTACAAATTGAACGAGATGAATCTCTTCGTCAGAATGCCATACTTAATGAGCGAGAAGATCAAATTCGTTCGCTTCTCCTTATAAATAATGATGATGAATTCACTTGGGCTGCGAAGGTTCTAGATAATGCCAGGAATAACTTAGGTGTTGATGTTAGCCTTCATACCGAGCATACTGCCTTGGTTAAAGATATGATATCCGATGAGAAGGTTGTTTATTATTCCTTTTACTTTATTACTCCTTTCTTTCCTAAAGTATTGGTATTAACTTATTGTCACTTGTTTTGCAGAAGCCGAGAAGAGATTTCAGACAAGGATTGAAGAACTTGAATCTGAAAAAGAGCAGCTCGCAAATGGCCTTTCTCTCCGCGACATCAAATATTCCAAGTTGAAGAAACAACGCAAGCTACAAATAGCAAATTTTAATAACGATGTTGTTCGTTTCGCAATCAAACTATTGAAACAGCTTTGCAATGATCACCGCATTCCTCTTAGTTCATATCCTTGTCTTCGCGATGATATTCCTAAAGATATGCCTTTCTCGGATGTCTCTGATAGTGAAGCTAGCGAAGAAGAAGAATCTGGCGAAAAGAATGATGGAATCGAAGAATCTGACAAAGAAGAAGAATCTTCAAAGAAATAACTTCTTTTTCTTCTTGTAATATATCTGTATATATACCCTTTTAATCTTCTATTTCTATAATCCCTCATTGTAAATTTCTTGGATTGCTAAATATGAATTCAATCTTTGTTTTCTTTACTTGCGCATATTAATCAAGCAATTCTTCTTTGTAATTCAACTCGACCAAACATTATGAATACATAAATCTATCATGTGGAAATGAATAACAAGATTTTATCCTATTCATTCCCATACTTGCCTCTGTTATTTATTTTCAAATGAGAGATTTGATCAATTATCTCTGTTATTTATTATCTCTGAAGAAATATATTCGTTTTCGCAAGCTTATTTGCTTCCTCAATGTTTTGTATGGCTATATCTTTATTTATGTTGAAGTTCATTATTGCGACAAGATCGCAGGACGTCTTCACAAATGAAGAAATCTATTGATCTTGCCTTATCATTTCATGTGTGGTCTTATTTTGCCTTCCTAATTAAAGGTCTTATTTCGCCACCCCTCGTTGCGACGAGGTCGCAGGACGTCTTTGCATTTTTATGTAATGACCCATTGACCTTGTCTTATCATTTCTTAAGTATTTTTGCCTCTGCAGGATATGTTATTTGCGACAATATGACAAGTTTAAGTACTCTTGCGAATATAAAATCCCATGACATTGCCGTCTTTGCGACGAAATTGCAGGACGTTTTTACATTTTCATGCATAAACCCATTGATCTCGTCTTATCCTTGCGTTAGTATTATTGCCTCTACAGGATCATTGCACAAATATGACAAGCCTAAATTTCCTTGCGAAAATAAAGCCTCGTGACATTTGCGTCTTTTGACACTTATCAGCTCCCTAATGGAGGGTGCCGCCCTTATCTTCTCCCTGGTTGCCCCTTCAAGGAGGCGTACATCGCCATACAAGACTAGCTCCTCCCATCCGGTCTTAACAACAACCGGTTGTTTTCGCAGCCTCTTATCCCTTATACCTATATGGTTTATGGTTACGAGACCGCACCCTAAGTGGAGTTTTCTTCGGCCGAAAAGATATACCAAGACTTGCCAAGAATGGCCGAGACACTTCAAATGCCCGGAGGCACTCTTGGCTCAACCGTGTACCCCGGCGCCTTGAGCATACATCGACTCCTTGGAAGAGACCCTCGGGCGTCCAACCAGGGTATAACCTTATATATATAGTTGGAAATCCAAGGTATCTCTCCCAGGATAGGCTTTCATGGGCCCCAAATCTCCATGACTCAGGTTCCAGGAGCGGTGTAACCTTTTCACTGAGCCATGTCAAGAGATACCCCCCTTATATGACGCACTTTAGGTCTTACATTTGCCTCTTGCGAAATATCATTCGCGAACTAGGGTGTACGCCATAAAGGTTCGTCCCATTCACTCACTCTTTCATTTTTGTTAATTCATTCAATCATTCATTTTGTTTGCGAAGCTATCGCACAATCTTACATTGTTTAATCATTTTTGTTTTTCAATTCTTCAATCAAATTGTCATACATTCTTGATGGCGAGATCCTCGCATATTTCTTCTTCAATTATTTTTTCTTCCTCTTACCCTTAACAAGCTTTTTTTCTTTGCCTTTTGATGATTATTCACTTCTTACACTTTTTGCTCCATTGCTCTCCGCCTCTCGCACCATTCAAATCTCTTAATGATTCCTTTCCATCATAATTTTCAACCTGTTTTCATGCACTTGTTTCGCAATTTATCTTCTCCTCTTACATCAATGGCATCCACCATCAATCTTTCTCTTCTTTGTTCATCTTTTGCATGTTGCTTCCAACCCTTTCTTTTCGCAGCTCTCTCTTCGCAACTCTCCACGTCGATCTCATAGCATTTTTGTCCTTCCGTCCAATCTCCCTTTATAATTCCGACACCGCTAGGATGAGGAAATTTTATGCATTGATGATAAGTCGACGCTACGCCCGCAATTTCGTGCAACCATGGCCTTCCGATCAATGCATTATAAGGGGACTCCACATCAACTACACAGAACAAAATCCCCGTTGATAATCCTTGCAAGGGTATTCTCATATGAACTTCTCCTTTAGGCTTATTCTCTGTTCCATTGAAACCATATATCTTATATGTCGAAGGTATCAATTCTTCATCTTTCCCCCCATAGTCTTGTAAGTATGGTAGAAAAGAATATTTACTGAGCTCCCCGTATCAATTAAGATTCTATTGATCGCCCAGCAATTCTATGCTTCGTCGTCTTCGCCATCTACGTGTTTTGGATTAATTTCCAATTTTACAACCAATGGGTTGTCATGCGTCTCTTTGCCTTCGGGAATCTCTTCTGCGGTGAAAGAAATAATCAGATTTGCCATTCTTTTAACTGCGACGTCTTCGCAATGTTCATCACTTATTTTTATTAGCATCCTCGCGAAAAACCCTACCGAGAACATTATCATGAAAATCTTCAATTGTTCGGTAAGAGTGTACAATGGAGTTGCAAAACAAATTTTTAGCTTTCGATCCAACTTCTATTACGAATGTTTCTTTCCCCTTTCTTTGAATTTGTTCGTGCATTTAGGGTGGTGGTGGTAATGGCTGAACTTTCTCTTCACTTTTTAGAAAATGACTCAGCTTTCCTTGGTCAATCATTCTGAGGATGATTCTCTTTATATTTATGCAATCATTTGTTAAGTGTCCATGAAAGCGGTGGTAAGAACAGTAACTCGTGACTTCTATCACTTGGTGGTGGCTCATTCCCCATGTTCCATGGCGCAGGTATGTTTTCCATCAAGAGTATAGATTCCCATATTTTTTCAACACTAGTATTTAATGGTGGCATTTTGATTTCTTCCCATACTACCCGTGACGTCGTCGCCCTCCATGATAATTCTCGCCTTTGACTTCCATAAGTTTCTTGCGGATGATCAAGTCTTTGAATTTTGTTATTGCCACCACGGTTGTAGTAGTTCCTTTCTCTCTCAAATTCTTCTTGATCACGGCTTCCCATGGCTACTATCTTTGGTTGTCCATCATCTGTTATCCTTTCTTGTTGACCTTGCGAAGTACTCGCCACCGTGTTTATCAGTTTGGGTA
The DNA here is from genome assembly GCA_023531295.1 of Papaver armeniacum. NCBI lineage: Eukaryota > Viridiplantae > Streptophyta > Magnoliopsida > Ranunculales > Papaveraceae > Papaver > Papaver armeniacum. The sequence goes on from JAJJWW010000515.1 coordinate 100,952, forward strand.
ATAAACTTGCATTCGCAGCATTTGAACTTGTATTCGCAATTGGATATGATTCCATCTCATTTTGCCTTTCCTCTAAAGCAATATACTCCTCTTGAAGTTCTCGCAGCTCCGTCATCGTGATTGTATTCTTGACTCTAAAAATTTGAATATATAGCAAATTGGTTGCGAACATAGCGTTTATAAATGATAAAATGAGATAACTTTCATCCACTCTTCCAGCCATCTCGCTACACATCGTCTTCCATCTCACAGTTAAGTGTCTTAAACTTTCGCCAACTCTTTGTTTCAGCCCAAATACATCTTCAATTCCTGGTCGAGAGGAGTTGTTACTTATGTATGCCCCTAAGAATATAGCTTGTAAATGGTTGAATGACGTGATGGTGTTTCTTGGTAAACCCTCAAACCATTTCAGTGCTTCTCTGTTAAACTTGATGCGAAATATTTGCACAATATTTCATCATGATTTTCCCACTGTAACATACATCTCACATACGCTTTGATGTGTTGTATTGCGCAAGTTGTTCCATCAAAAATGCTGGTTAATGCGGGTAAATTGCACTTTGGGGGTATTCCTCCTAACTGCACCTCTAGTGTAAAGGGAGTTTTCGCAGCTTCTTCGATGGCCTCATCCAATTGTCTTCTTCCTATTGTTCAACATTCCTCTCATCTCTGCCAACTCTCTTAAGATTTGTTCATTTACATCAGGATTCGTATTTATTGGTCTTTTTAGCTCTGCCTCTCTCCTTCTGCGTTCATGTCTATCTTGATTTTCTTGTTCAAGCATTTTCTTCTCTTCTTTCTCTACGACTTTCTCCTCCATCTCGTTCACGAATTTGCACACCATTGTATCTATCATTTTCTCTTCTTGGTTGTCTATCGCTCTCCTTTGTATTCTTTCATATTCTTCATTGATATTTCCATTGTTGCGATTTTGCTCGCGCCTTCTTTCTCGATTGTCATGATTGTTCCGCCGAATTGCTTCCTCCAACCCCGTTCTTCCATTTCTACTCTTAACCTTTCCCTTTCGCAAGCTAGACGCGCTTGTTCAATATAATGCTTTTCGATGTCATTTTCAATCTCCTTTTGTTTCCTCCGTGTTTCTCTCCCATGCAATATTCTTCTTCCTTCTTCCCGATTTTCTTCATCAATTAAACCATTTCGCCGCCTATTTCCTTGATTTCCGTTATTTTGGACATTCAGAAAATCTCCGGACGTGGAATACACACTATTTCCTTCTTTCGCAACATCCTTCACCGAGATTTGGCCCTCTTTCTAGATTTTCTTCATTAACATTTTCTACAGGTAATATTCTCCTCATATCATCTCTAACCGATCATGATCTTGATTTGGTATTACTTCTCGACCTCCTATTCTGTAACCTCATATTTTCCATTCTTAACTCATGGTTTTGCCTTGTTAAGTTTGCGCGTTCTTTCGCTTCTAATCGCCTTTCTTCATGTATTGTTTGCCTCAACGTTTCTAATGCTGCGATTTCTTCATTTCTATGAATTGTTTCTCCCATCTCTTCTTGATTTCTTTCCTCTTGTCCATTATTTATCAATTGTTGCACTTCTTCTCTTTCTTCCTCAGAATTTGATCTCCATGTATGCACACTCACCCTATCATAATCTATTACTCTATTTGGTGCTGGTTGAATTGGTGGTTGAATTTGACCTTCTTCTCTATCTCTTGCGTTTATTCTTGATGGTTCACCCACTTCATTTCTCCTTTCTCCAGCTAATCTCCCGCTTCTCCTTACAATTGTTGGTTGTTCTGATGCATTCCTTCTTCTTGACATTTCTCAATTTTAGTAAATTGTTGAAAATTATTCGAAATTTCTTTCTTGTTACTCCCGATTCTTTCAATTCACAAGGTTGATCCTCTACTGGGTCCCTGTTTCTAGCGCATATGTAGTTGCGGTGAAATCCCACACTACACCCCTCACTAGAATTTACTCAACTAATCCATTTGAAGATGAATAACTATAAATTTTATTGATTATTTTCTTGAAATGTTTACAAAGGAAGATAGAACAGTAGTTAAAGAAATTACAATCACTCTATATTTTTCTCTCCTAATGACTTGCTTAACAATTCAAAAGAACTCTCCCCTAAAATAGACTTACTCACCCCTTTATATAGGGTAGTACACAAGTGGATGACAATTAAGCTATCCTTTATTTTTAGAATAACTCGCGAAGTGTCGCAAGTGTGTAAGTGTTCATCCTCGCGACACTCTTAACTTTCGCCAGGTTTTCACATCTTCCTCGTGTTCTGGCTGTCGTCATTCATTGCGTCATTTATTTTACTTCCCTGCGACTCCCTCGCAATGTCGTCATTTATTAATCTCGCGAAGTATTGATGTCGCGATATTCTGATCCTACATCTGCAGAGAATTATCAGACCTTAGAAGAGAAGTTTGTGTAATTAGACGATCTTGTGGATGCAAAACAATGGTCTTTCTGAATTGGAGTGGAAGAAGAGACTAAAAGTTAGAATTGATTACTATAAGTTGATTATTCGTCTGGTGAAAAAAACGGAGGAGTAGGGTCAAAACTAAATTTATCAAAAATAATGACAGCAACAATTCATAGACTTGGTACCAGAAGACGAAGGAATTACATTGGTAAGCTCATAGTGCGTTATGACTGAAGATTCTTCTGAAATCAAATCGGTGTTGGTGGTTTTTTTCCAAAAAAAAATTCAAGACAAAAATTCGGAAAGGCCGGTTATGAAGGGTGGGTATTGCTTTTATTCCAACTGATATGCAATCTTGGCTCGATAGGTCTCGAGTTTTTATTCATAACAACCAAAAGTTCTTATTCTCGAAAAAGCATGTTTTTACATGAAACAAAAAGTAACAGGATAATCGGTAGTTTTTAGCCCAAATTCTTAACTGAGTTAATAAAGACTTTAGTTCGATTTTTGGGTGAGTTTTCATATACGTGTTTCTCAGGTCGAGAACGTGCGAGACAATTATTTTTGTCGTGATCTTGATGAAATGCTAGTCTTAAACATCATATGCCAAAGTAGAGTTAATCGAAACCAAAATTTTCAAAGTAGAACCTTCCAAGTATGATTGGGGAGCAACTACCTTGGCAAAAAACAGAATTAACTTTCCCCTAATGCTGGTCGAATCCCTGTGTGTCAGGACCAAAATATAGTTGCTATAAACTGCAAAGCTTACGCTTCAAGCACTAACAAGATCAGTAAACTAAATAACACAGGAGAAAACCTAGTAAAGAAGAGAGAATATCTTGTATTAGAGCTATTGGGGTCCTTAGCTAAAGGTTGTGGATACATATTTACAATAATCGTGGGGAAAAACCTCTGCGATCCCATTTTATTCAAAGACATAATTTAGTATTAAGTTATAACTAAAATATTTCTCTATATATATGTGTGTGTGTTTTGGCTCGAAGCCACGTAATTTTGTCCTTAAGGGCTTTGGATACATATGTAAAAATAAAGAGCATACTTGATTAAACTGTAAAAGGAAAACACATGAAGAACTTACTTGGTACTTCGTAAAATCTTGTAATGTCGATGGATAAGCTTTGTGTGGAAGACCTGTAAGAACAAGAAAACTTATAATAAATAATAAACATCAACATAATTCAAAAACACCAAGAGAATGACAATCAAATAATAAGAACAAGCTTCCAACACCAGAAGAACAGTTGACTCGCATGTTTTACTTTGAGACAATACATGTATTTTTTAAATGAAAGATCATACATATGAAAGGAAACTAAAAATTGTATATCTACATTCAGTTATGGAATTTCTTACCTCATGATACTATGTGGTGTGTTTGGAAAGAAAGTTACTCAGAAATGTTTGAGGGGAAGACTCAACCTATTGTTCACATTAATAGTATGAAGCACTTAAAAAAGAAAGACAAAAAAGATTAATAGTAAACAAACACACAACAGAAAGTTTAAGCTCCCTCTCACTCATAAATCATTTCAAAAGGTAGTATGAGTTATAACATTTAAAAAGTAAACTTAAAAAAATATGTATTTTCTTTAAGCTATGAAGATAAAGACTGCGCTGAGAGAGATAGAAAGCTGAAGCTGTTAAAACAAAGCCGTCGTGTTTCATATGGTTTCCAGTGGTGTGTAGATGGATTGGAATCTGAAATGTCAAGCCCACATAAATGACGACTTTGGTAAGTGGAAATGGCTGTTGACTATTGACCAATTGTGTTCAATGAAGTGTAAGGATGTAGTGGAACATCCAAATTGGTTTCTGTTGCACCAGAAGGCAGATATCTTCGCTTTTTTGAGGGAAAAGATTACCGACCACAATGAATGGCATTGCTTGTAAAACAACACATGCAACCTACAGTTTGAGAAATTAGGTTACGCAGTACATAATGCGGCAATGTGCTGATTGTTATATTTATAACAGAATGGGCCATAATATTAGGTTTACGAAAATTATCTTCTAATTGTTACATTAGAATTGTTATTTTCTTAAATAATTTCGATTTGGAAATACCAATGAATCCTCAAAAAAATGAATTTTCATACTGACATAGTGATTGATGTGGTAAACACGAAATTAATGATAAGTCTAGTGACATTTTGATTGTTAACTTGTATATACAAGAATCAAATATGTTATAAAACAAATAGGGAAAAAAATTAAACAACATATGAATGGTTCCTCGTCTGTACTTGTACACATTGAATATCCCTTTAATTATTGTGGTGATTATTGTAAGATAATTTTTTATGAGATTAATTATTTTTATTGGGCCCATGTGAGAATCTTGGTCATAACTAGGTTATTGCTAAATATCTATAACTTGGTTTATATAAGGAGTCAGATTCCTAATATATCTCTTCTTTGATGGACGTTCGAGATCTAAGGCTAATACTAAAATCCTAGGAACTTGGTCCTCTCTCTACCTATGAAAGGGAAACAGTAACCATCATTATTGCATCAAAAAAAAAAAGAATTAACAACTCGTTACGGTTAAGGTCAAGAGAGAGAAACCATGACCTCCACAAGGTATTATCAATGCCTCAAAGATGATCGACGTATGTTGGATTAGCGCTACCTGTGTATTCCATATAAACTATTCTTGTGTATAATTATCGTGTGATTATCATTAAGTTCAACGATCCTTAATCACGTATCTATAAAATTAAATCTTATAGTTGGCATCAAGAGCCTATGTTTAGAACTCATGATCATCCGATAACAATAGGCGATACCGTGATGTCTTTAACCTATGTCCATATTCAACGTCGACCAAAGGGAAAGATCCATATCAGTATGTAATATATGTATAGTCTTCGTTTCACAAAAGCTTATTACCGAACATATATATAATATGTGGGTTAATGGGAACCAAAAATGAAGATTACGATTGTAATGGTTAGATGGGATTTTTTATTTTATTTTTTCTGTTCGTTACTCTGCAAGATTTAGGAGAACTGGTAAACATGACGTGGGACCATCATCCATGGGTGAATTATTTTCCAACAGTCAAATCTTAGGTGAATTTGGACCGACATGATGAATTAGGTGTATTAATTTCATTAATTATTTTCCGGTTTATATGTTAAGTTACGTTTTTTAATGGGTATTGAAGAAATATATATTAGGCATGTTTGTGGAATCCAAAAATGTTAACATTTGGTGATTAGATCAAATATCATGAACGATATTATTTGCTGGGCCTCCATACATGTCAAGTTGTCTTAAAAGAAAGTTTGGGCTTAACCGTTAATTTCATGCCCAGTTTCATAACCCGTACTGATTTATTACACCGCCGACTCCAAAACCGGATCCTGGTAGGCTTGGGAAAGTGCTTTCGCCTACGTATTACTGCAAGTGCACAACGCCTGTTGGAGGCGTGGCAAGCATGTGTCGATCCATTGTGTGGAAATGGAGTGGCTTAAGTTGATCTAAGGCTTTGCTAGACCGAATTTAAAGTGAGAGTAACAACAGGGGGTTTTGTTGCCGATACGGCTAGATGATTTTCAAGTGATACGAAATAGAATACAAGAATGCAAATTAAAGAGCACTAGGGCAGTTGAATCCACCACCTAATCTTAGCTAAGTCAGCCCAATTTCAATAATGTTCTTATCCCTTGTAATGGATACCGGACAAGATGCAAGTCTGCCGTTTATCCAGGGTCTCAATGGATGGCTTATTATCAACTAAGGCCACTAACTAACCCCTAGTATTAGCTGTCTTGTCACAGTACAACTAATCACAGATCAATTTCATTACTTAGATGATTAAACCTATCCTAAGGTGGATATTCTAATCGCAATTAGGGTATCTTTCCAAAGCACTAACTGTCTTCTCAGGGCACAATTAGTCTAAGGATCAATAACAGTCAATGAAGCATGAATTGCAACACATACAACATAGAAGTAATCTGACTACAATGGATACATGGCATACACTGTGAAAGTAACATGTCAAGTGGATTATATTTACCCTAAACATTATAGCACAATAAGAACAATATCAAAAATGAACCAAACTTAGCAAATTAAACTAGAACATCAAATGAACAATTAAACACAAATTAAACTGAATTGGTGCTCTGGCTAGTCCAGGCATCCCCTTTTACACACACACATCCCTTCTATTTATACATGCAAACTCAAAACCCTAGTTCTCTTCAAAACAGAAATTAAATAAATACACTCTCACCCAAAACCGAATCCGCTTGTCTCCTCCGCTCATGCGGCTCGAACTCTCCTTTAATTTGTTGTTCTTCCCTATTGTGAAAAACCTAACCCTATTTTTGTATCTCGATCTTAGCTCCTAGGGTAAGAAGCTATGACAGAGATGGAGAGATATTTAGGAGTCGGTGAAGAAGGTTGTAGTGGTGCGCATTTGGTGGTCGTGATGTCGGGAGAAGAAGGGTGGTGGATCCGCAACTTTTGGTCTGGGAGAGAAGAAGGTGAGGGGTGGTGTCCGGTTCGCTTGGGTGAAGGAGAAGAGAAAGAGAATAAGGTGCGTTTGGTTTGGTCGATGGGAGAATATATAGGTGGTGTGGTGTTGAGCGGGAGCATCAAGAGTTGATGTGAAGGTTGGAGCGAGCGTCGGATCGAAGGTAATCCGATGCGTGTGCCGATGCGACCGTAGGATGAAGAATAGATCAAATCCGACGGCTCGGGAAGGGACGAGCTGGATCCGGATCGTGGGTCGGGTCTTGGACCGTGCAAGCCCATGTCTTGTAAATGGGTTGCTCCTTGTTGGGTTGCAACCGATGCGTGCGGGCTTTGGCTTTTCGCTCCATGACGATTGCCTCCAATTTTCTCGCTCTTTTGGCTCCTCAATTTCTCCGCCGAGCTTTATTCACTACCTAAAAACACAAAATTAATTAGTACAAATATTTATTCTTGAAAACAAAGAAAATATGAGAACTGGGATAATATCTCGATTTCGAGTACAAAAGATGAGTTAAATGCCAATAAAAAGGTGTAGAAATATGCAATATTTGGCACTCATCGATCCCACACAATTAATTATGTTTAACCGATTTATTCCGACTCGATCCAATTTGGACCCTACCCGTTCGGATTTATGTATTCTTAGTTAGAATCTATGATAGGGAAAGTCATGGATAAAGGCACGTAGTTCATATGTTAATTTGTGATCATGATATATGAACAATAATAAAGAGATTTCTCCTTAAGTAAAGATTAACCAATTGCCGTATTTCTCCCTAAAGAAAAATTAACTAACTACTCTTACGCTTTCCGCTTTATCAAAACAATAAAACAATTTTTTTATCGAGTTTCATTATTAATTTTATGATCAAAACCATTTTTTGACACCATTATGTGTGTGCATTATAATATGGTTTGTGTGCTTGTGCGTTATGGTATAGTTTCTCTCACATTATTGTTTTTCTTTAAATTTTATGGGATTATACTTGAAATTATTATGGGACTCTTTAGTTATCACCACAATGATGCTAGAGTGTTATATCTCAATATAATCATAATATTATTATAAGCATGTATTTGCAAACCGTAAAGTGTAGGTTTTGCAGTTATTGACATCATGTAATGGCATTATTTTAATTGATTGGCTATCACCACAGTGATGTCAAATCACTTTTGGCCATGATCACAATTTTTTCAAATGCTTGTAATATTGATTTTCTTAAATATATTAGAACAGAATTTACCCACAGGAAATTGGAGTTCATCTATTTAAGAAAACATTGATTGATATGATTGTTGATCATACATTATGGATATGAGTTGATTTGAATCTTGAGGGTGTCTTGTGTCATTATGTTTCACTTTTCTCCCAATGTTGATGATAATTTCAATTGTACGTATAAAATTATTGTGCTTAAGATTCTTAGGTCATAATTCTTAGTTATCACCACAGTGATACTAGAGTGTTTTATCTTAGTAATAATAATAATTTATTGTAAGCACAAATGCGCCAAGCCGTAAAGGCAAGGTTTAGTAGTTATTATGGCATTATTTTTGAGTTGTTTGGTTATCACCACAGTGATGTCAAATAATTTTTCCAGTCATAATCGTTATTATGTCAAGTGCTTATAATATCGTTTTGCTTAAATGTATTAGAACAACAATTACCCACAGGTAATTGGAGTTCACATGTTTAAGATAACAATGAAGTGTACAATATCTGATCATACATTATGGTAATTAAATAATCGGGCACATGATTTTACGTTATTTCTTAAAAGTGCATAAAAGAAAATTTACATAAATTAACTCATTATCGAGTTGAGTAACCTATTACGATTTTTTGATATTTTTATGAATATTTTTATTATGTTGGCAAAACTTATAGCATCCTCTATGGAAATTGAGGTTTTATTTTTTGATAAATTTCTCCATATTTGTGAAAATGATATTCATTGAGTATTTAACACCTTTCATATTAATTCATCCTATATCCATTATTTATCATGATCTTTAAGCTTATATCAGATTTAAATGAGTGATGCATCAAAGAATTTCCTTCAACGAAATTTCATTATTGAATTATAATTATAAACTTGCTTAATGCTCAATTCTGGTTTAAAGTTCAATGCGTTTGGATATTTTTCAATTAAAGCGAGTTGATATTTCAGGGTTACTCATAATTTTTTATAATCGACTAATTTTATGATCGGATCAAGTATGTACATATCATTGAATGGGACCATGCGATGTCACAAGAAAAGTTAGTGTGACATTTGCATTTGTACATGTTTGCTGGATTGTTTAGTTATCACCACAGTGATACTAAACTCTTATCTTGTAAGTGTTGTATATTTTGAGTCATTTTAGTTTGATTTAACGATTAGAACAATACTGCTCACAAGTAGTTTTGGTTCACACGTTTAGACAAGCATTAAGGTTATCTAAATGTTTCATACAAATGTGAAATAATAGCTACCCACATGTGACTATTATTCCGATGTATTAGGTTAAACATTAGAATTATTTGAGTTTGTTAATACTTGTTAGACGAGATTCACCCACAAAGTGACTCTAGTTATGGTATTAAACAAACATAATGTTGTGTGTATGAGAAGGTAAAATATGTACCGATATTTTTCATGTCTCACATTGTTCATTGATAAGGTTTTACCCACAGGAGAATCTTATTGAAGGTATGAAACTATTGTAAGCTTAATTGTCATTTATCTCTATTATAAATTTCAGCTTTTGTTCTTATTAATTGTTGATTATGATTATTTTGTAGACTTTTTATGGTCCATTTATTGAAGATAAAATTATTTATCACCCGATGATTTTTCATGTTATCGTGTACATCTATCAATTGCATTATGAATCTCAATCCGTGGATGTTTTTCTAACATTCATTATTGAAATTGAGAGGCAATTATAGAGAACGTGAAAAATCATAAAGTTCGATAAAGGTGGTGAATATTGTGAAAGGTATGACAAAACAGATAATATCCTAAATCTTTTACGTAGTATCTCCAAAAGTTTGGATTTGTTGCTCAATACACAAGGCCAACTTATCCTTGGCATAATGGTGTATAACAAAAGGCAAAATCATACTTTTATGAAAATGGTTAGAAGCATGATGAGTTATGCATAACGGCCACACATCTGTGAATGTATGTTCTATCTACAACTGTGTAATTTAAATAGATTTAAGAGTAAATAAGTTTCAAAGACACACTTTGAACTAGAATGACTGGAAACCTAGTTTAAATCACCTTTAAGTTATGGTTGTTCATTGGAGGTGAAGGCTTACATTCCCAAGAATGAAAATTGGATTTGAAAATGATTAATGGTTCATCGGTTTTCCTACATAATCCAAATATTATTCTTTAATGTTCTAACCATAGTATGAGATTTATTGAAACCGAAAATATAAATTCTTTAGTGATTGCATAATCAGTGGGAGTACGTGGATATATCTGGTCAAGAAGTCATGATAATGATCCCTTTATTTAAGATTTCTTCAGATATTGTGAATCTTCTCATTGTTGGAATGTTAGATAATGAAAGACCACAAATTACCGATCCAATACTCCATCATATAACTACGCCAATAAAGAAATTTCTTGATAACAACATGAACCAAAGATTAAGCGTGTCTCAACAGAGATTGAAAGAAATTTATTCATGTCGTTTCAGTGATTTTCTTACAAGAATTTATTACATTTTGATATGGAATGGAAAAGACTCGGTTTTCGGTTCACAAATATTATGTGTAATAATTTTGATTAATGGATTGATGCTATGTGAGCAAAAAATCATTGGTTGAAATTCAAGTCTTGGATATTGTTTAATTGCTTGAAAGACACAAATCAGTTGTATGAAAGTGGGTCTTTCTGACCTAACACGACTGTAATAGCAATGTTAAACGGTATAAAGCAAGACTTATTGCCAAAGATTTTACTCAAAACGATGCATTGATTATATATAAGTTTTTCTCTCGTGTCAAAGGAAGACTAATTCAGAGTTATCATAGTATTATTAGTAACTCGGTATGACCAAAGAGTTTCATTAACTAAATGTGAAATGGCCTTTATTAATGATAAAGTATAAAGAAAATTACGCGTGTTAATATGAAGGCCTTGCCTTATAAAGATAGGAACACGTAGTCCGCAAAACTTAAGAATCAAAGTATGAAATTAAGCAAACTTGAATATTGTGTATCTAAAAATTCAACAAGACCATTAATGTTATCTGGTTTTATATGAATTTATTATTGATCGATGCATATACCTCAAGATCAGTGGGAGAAGTTCATACTCTTGGTATTTTATGTTAAGACTTACTACCTACGAGTAGTGATCTTGACTTTATGCATATCTCTTATGATTCGAAATAAAGGATGGCAATGAAGCTTACCATGTGATAGTCACATATCGTATGGATTACTAAAGACCTCATGTAAAGCGTATATCGAATATTCGAAGAATTTTTTTGAGATAATAACATACATAGCAAATTTTGTTTCATATCTAATGAAGATATAAATTTAATCTTCATTATGTCTCTGAAAGGGAACATATAACGAGTTGTTGGTATGTCAGCATATAGCTATGGAGTCGAAGAACAAATTATGCCGAAGCTATCAAGATTTTGAGATACTTATCTTGACTTATATCTCACAATTAGTTACTCAACCCAATTAGAGTTGATTGGGTTTTCAGACTACAATTTTGCTGGATGTGCGGATTCTATAAAGGAAGAATCCCTTAAGATTATCTCCACAATTGAGTTTGAATATGACTGCGAGAATTAGAGATTTAAGTTTGTCTCTATATTGCTGAAATTTGTCGTCTTAACTTCGCAAAGATTAAAGCACAATATGAATGCAAAGGGAACAAAACACATGAACCTTGAGTATCCATATGTGAATTATGAATTTCAGAATGATAAGTTTTTTATTTACCATTAAGCACAATTATTTTTGCAAATGCACTTACCGATTCAGCTTACCTTTTAAGACCTCTTAAGAAAAGTGTAAATCTTAAGTTTGTGGGAGTAACCAATTATTGAATTCAGCTAGTTTATGTGCTTATTTTTGAATACTTATTGAGCTCTTACTAATGCAATTCTGAATATATTTCTGTATCCATGTTTAGTATACACTTATGTAGATGAATTAACAGAAATAGTCGTTCGTTTGAAGACATCACTGGACCATTATGATACTCCTCTTAAAGGTCTAGTTAAGTAAGTTGTTTATGTTGTGGTACATGGAAGGGAACATGTTGATAACAAGACAATGTGCAACCTCTATGACTCGCATGAGTAGCTTGTTTAATCAAGGTATTACGTTAACCACTAATGTATTATATTTAGCAATTACGCGCGCCTTATGAATCCTATAGTTAACCATTACTAGATAATCACATGGACCAGTGGGAGAATGTAAGATAATTTTTTATGAGATTAATTATTTTTATTGGGCCCATGTGAGAATCTTGGTCATAACTAGGATATTGCTAACTATCTATAACTTGGTTTATATAAGGAGTCAGATTCCTAATATATCTCTTCTTTGATGGACGGTCGAGATCTAAGGCTAATACTAAAATCCTAGGAACTTGGTTTCTCTCTCTACCTATGAAAGGGAAACAGTAACCATCACTATTGCATCCAAAAAAAAAAAGAATTAACAACTCGTTACGGTTAAGGTCAAGAGAGAGAAACCATGACCTCCACAAGGTATTATCGATGCCTCAAAGATGATCGACGTATGTTGGATTAGCGCTACCAGGTATTCCATATAAATTATTCTTGTGTATAATTATCGTGTGATTATCATTAAGTTCAACGATCCTTAATCACGTATCTATAAAATTAAATCTTATAATTATATCCATGACTTAGGTATTCGATAAATATTATGGTGAAAAAATTCAAATCGTTTATCTCTAGTATAAAGTTTTTTTTTTGTTTGAAAAAATCATCCATTCTAAAATTAATTAGGTCATTTTGCACATAAACTGATTGATTTTCCTTTGTTGGGAGTTATGTATACTTGGAACAATATTCAGATAAACAACGTTGGCAGTAGAATTGATAGATTACTCATCTCTCCTTATTGGGAAGCAGTATTTTTTGTTGTTGTGTTATTTGATTTAGGTCGACGTTGCGCGGATCATTGTCCCAAAGCTCTTACGTGTGACGGAGTTGTAAGAGTTCCGAGTCAATTTCGCATTAAGGTATTTTTCCTTTCATATACTTCTTTTCATGCAATCACAACCTTGGTGATATTTTTTTTTCTTTTCGATAATGCAGGTTTTATGTTGAGCAAGAGCTAAGAAGTCTGCGCAAGGAAGTATATGAATACGTTGATAGAGAATTATGGAATTTGGAAGATAAGTTTGTGCAGTTAGATGATCTTGTGGGTGCAAACAAAGATCTTTTTGATTGGAGTGGAACGGGATATTAAAAGCTATACAAGATTATTATAAGTTGATAATTCTTCAGGCGGATAAATGGAGGAGTGGGGCTAAAACTAAATTAATAAAAGACAATTAATACAACACATAGACTTGGTACTGACAGAGACGAAAGAATTACATCGGTAAGGTCAGAGTGAATGGCGTTATGACTGAAGATTCTATTGTAATCAAATCTGTGGTTGTCAGTTTTTTTCCAACAAATTTTTCAAGAATGATTCTGAAAGGTCCGTTATGAAGGGCTTGGGTTTTGATTTTGTTCCAACTGATACGAAAATTTCTTATTTTAAAAAGCGCATGTTTTTACATGAAAAATAAATATCAATAGGAGAACTGGTAGTTTTTAGCCCAAAATCTTAATTGTGTTAATGAAGGCTTTAAGTGCAATTTTTTGATAAGGTTTCATGTACGTATTTCTCAGGCCAAAAACCCACGAGACTATTCGTGGTCTTCATGAAACGCTGGTTTTAAACATCATATGTCAAAATAGAGATAATCGAAACCAAAATTTGAAAACCGAACCTCCCGGGTATTTTGAGGGAGCAAGTACCTTGGAGAAAAACAATACTAACTTCTCCTAATATAAGTCGAATCCCCTTGTGGCAGCACCAAAATATAGTTAGTTCACTTTATAGGATTTTTTTTTTACTATTACTCATTACAAGTTTCATGGTTATTAAATGAATAACGAGTGTGATAGACTGAATTCTAGAAATTTTCTGACATATGAAAGGAATGGCCTATGAAGAGGCTAACGAGGGATCAAGTCATCCCTCAATTTGGCCATAAAGAATTTTGATATTCATATCAGGTTGATATTTATCTTAGCTCAGTAAATAAATAATAGTAGCTCACTACCAAGCGAACTATCTACTATTGTTTAACTAAATGAAAATTTTAGTTTGCCTTCCACCATTAGGTACCAATTAGAAGATAAAACATTTTTAGTGGTATTCCAATGCAAAGTGTCGCTGCAAAACCTTGTTTTAATTTCGATCGATATTTATTTAAAACTTGTGGAGAAGATTCTAATTGATACTCAACTCATAAACTAAAGGTACTTTCTCCATTGGTTAGTGAGATTTGCAAACTCAAACCATGTCATTTTGTTGATATTTTCAATATCTCATAGAGAATTAACTAGTGGATCGAGTTTTTCGACATCTCATAGAACAATAATTTTATTATAAATATGATAATCAATGGAATTATGGCAAAAACGTTCCGAATTGTCGATAGTACATGTAACAGAGAATCAAAATTGTTACTAGTTATTAAAGATATAAGTACGATGGAATGAATCATTGAAAGTTGTTTAACCGGCTTATTCCAGAAACCTGTTGAACGTATATGGAAAAAGTTTTACAAGTGTTTGACAAATCACATGCACATATAAACAGAGGAAAAATTACTTCTTCTTGGAAAAAACTAATCTCCATTGTATAGTCGGAGGTGGTTTTTATCACACATTAAGAAAACATACAATTCTCATGAAACTTTTTTTTTGTTCTTTTTATTTTACCATTGAAAAAAAGTTTAACAAATTAAATACAATTTTTCATACCAATTAGGGATTGCAATGGAGTTAGTATGAGTGAGCCGGTTAATCCCAGTCACTACCCCATTTCAAAAGAAAAAAAGTAGACATCCAGTTACCCACATAAATTGGGGCAGAGCAGGTATGAGGAAAGAATGGGGCAGATTGGTATGGACGGGGAACTTGGTTGGTCTGTATAACAACTCTAAAAATCTAAAGAACTAGATAACAAGGTTCTGGTCAGACCTAATTACCAAAAGATGAGCTTTGTGCGCAATAAAAAGATACTTTAATCCTTAACTTGCATAATATGTTAACAAAAATATGGTTAACAAAAACTAAGTGAAAATGATGTTGAGATGTTTCACGGACATAATTTTCGTTATATTAATTCAAATATGTTAAGTAATCTTTTAAGTGAAAATATGGTTTTCTTATAGCTTAGGGAAAGTATGGAGATGTTCTTTTGCCTAATTTTTCATATTTTTTTTATGCTCTAGACTAGTGGTCCCTAGACTACATCCAAACTCCTTAAATTGGAGTGGAATTCAATAACTACAGGGTTCGAACCCCTACCTCCGTAATGGGAGGGAGCATGCCAACCACCATACCACTTGGTGATTGGCAAATTTTCCATTTAACTACCATGGAAATAAAAATATTTTATCGCCTTCATTAGTATCCCCAGCACAATTCCATAGCTCATAAAGATCCTATAAGGATCTCTAACTCTCCAAACTATTACCCTAAAACCTACGATGAAGATTCATAGCATTATAACAACTTGATGTATTTTGTTATTATCGTTTTATTTTTGAACGTCGGAGAAACCACCAGAACACTACAAAAGAAGAGAATACTCATCTAGCAGATGAGTGATACATGAAGAAGAAGAGTACAACTATAGATTAGAAGAGTTACCAGCAATAACATGAGTAACCAAGGAGTGTGCCACAATATTAACATTTTTTTTGTTGAAAATTAAACTCAACTTAAAAAATGATGAGCTTTTTTTTAATCCTGATGTTTATGGGTAAAAATCGTTTCCACCGATTTCGGTAAATTCGGTAGGTGAGTGAGAAACTGGTTTAAACCCTAAACAAATGTGCTGCACGTGAGCACTTTCTAGATTCGAGAGATCAATCTGTACAAGTCCGGCCTAAACCAAGAAATGGCCGTTCCGTGACTTGTTTCGGTCACAAAGTGGAGGAGAAGGGTTGATTTGGGGAGGGAAGCAAAGAAAGGTGTTGAGACCAGAATAATTCTGGGAGAGTAGTGTCTCGACTTGTATCAGAAAGTGAAAGCTTCGGAAGCTTGCAAGAGATGAAAGCTTTTTTGGAGAGCTTGCAAAGTTTCCTTTTCTGAGAGTGTTGTATTTTTCTCCTGACCGAGACTTGTTGTCTGGTGGAAATAGGTAAGACCTATTTATACAAGTCGAGATTGAAACGTACCCTGGCCTCATGAAGGAAGAGAGTAAAGGGTGAAATAATGGGAGGAGGTGGTAACCGCATGGTGTTTATGGGTGAAAACGTTTTCACCATTATTTCCTCATTTATTTGACCGCTTTATTCCTATTCACGCTTTCTTAATGTGAGCGTAGTGTACGCTGCATGTTGTGACCGCCAAACCAAGACCATGGAAAGCATCCCCCAGTTTGTGTAAATGTCTCGAGTGTTGGTTGCACCTTGAGTGCAAGTGGCGCTACTAGTGGCGCGTGTGGCATGTGCCAATGGCATGCATGGCCATGCCTTTGTTGCGGGTTGCACCTTGAGTGCAAGTGGCAATGCCAGAGCTGCTAGTGGCGTGTGTGGCATGTGCGGAATGCCTTGGTGGTAGGTTGTACGTTGAGTGTAAGTGGCAATGCCAGAGCTGCTAGTGGCGTGTGTGGCATGTGCCAATGGCGTGGTGGTAGGTTGCACGGTTTGCAAGTTAGGCTACCAGCGTGGGTTTTGGCATGTGTCAATGGCACATACGGCCAAGTTGGCCTAGGTTGCACGGCTTGCAAGTTAGGCTACCAGAGTGCGTGCTTGGCATTTGTAAATGGCACGCATGGCCATTAGGGCCACGTCCCGGTAAGAAAAGCTACGATGATGCATGTTGGCATGTGCCAATGGCATGCTCGGCCATTAAGGCCACGTCGGTAAGAAAAGCTACCGGCCCGATGCGTGTTGGCATGTGCCAATGGCATGCTCGGCCATTAGGGCCACGTCCTGGGTAAGAAAAGCTACCGGCGATGCGTGTTGGCATGTGCCAATGGCATGCTCTCGGCCATTAGGGCTACGACGGCGTAAGAAAAGCTACCAGCGAGCGTGTTGGCATGTGCCAATGGCATGCTCGGCCATTAGGGCCACGGCCTGGTAAGAAAATATACCAGCGATGCGTGTTGGCATGTGCCAATGGCATGCTTGGCCATTAGGGCCACGACTCGGTAAGAAAAGCTACCAGCGAGCGTGTTGGCATGTGCCAATGGCATGCTCGGCCATTAGGGCCACGGCTTGGTAAGAAAAGCTACCAGCGAGCGTGTTGGCATGTGCCAATGGCATGCTCGTCCATTAGGGCCACGACCTAGTAAGAAAAGCTACCAGCGATGCGTGTTGGCATGTGCCAATGGCATGCTTGGCCATTAGGGCCACAGCTTGGTAAGAAAAGCTACCAGCGAGCGTATTGGCATGTGCCAATGGCATGCTCGGCCATTAGGGCCACCATTGGTAAGAAAAGCTACCAATGAGCGTGTTGGCATGTGTCAATGGCATGATCGGCCATTATGGCCACTACTGGGTAAGAAAAGCTACCAAATGATGCGTGTTGGCATGTGCAATGACATGCGTAGCAATTTGGCCTAGGTTGCACGGTTTGAAAGCCCAGGCGGCGCTACTTTGGCATGGCGCGGCTAGGGCCAAGGTAAGGGTGTTTGGCTTGGCGCGGCTAGGGCCAAGGTAAGGGTGTTTGGCTTGGCGTGGTGCGACCGGGCCAGCTAGGGCCAAGGCGAGAGTGCGTTCGGCATGGCGCGGCTAGCTTGGGTTAGGTGTGGTCGGCATGATTTTCCATTGGCACGGAGGCGCTGCCAGCATGGTTGGCATGCTTTGGCGCGTTTGGTGTGACTAGCATAGCTAGGGCCAAGGCAGAGTACGTTTGGCATGGCGCGGCTAGTTTGGGATAGGTGTGGCTGGCATGATTTTCCATTGGCACGGAGGTGCGGCTAGCATGGTTGGCATGCTTTGGCGCGTTTGGTGTGATTAGAATAGCTAGGGCCAAGGCAGAGTGCGTTTGGCATGGCGCGGCTAGCTTGGGCTAGGTGTGGCTGGCATGATTTTCCATTGGCACGGAGGTGCGGCTAGCATGGTTGGCATGCTTTGGCGCGTTGGTGTGGCTAGCATAGTTAGGGCCAAGGCGAGTGCGTTTGGCATGGCACGGCTAGCTTGGTCTAGGTGTGGCTGGCATGATTTGCCATTGGCACGGAGGTGCGGCTAGCATGGTTGGCATGCTTTGGCGCGTTTGGTGTGGCTAGCATAGCTAGGGCCAATGCAGAGTGCGTTTGGCATGGCACGGCTAGCTTGGGCTAGGTGTGGCTGGCATGATTTGCCATTGGCACGGAGGTGCGGCTAGCTTGGTTGGCATGCTTTGGCGCGTTTGGTGTGGCTAGCATAGCTAGGGCCAAGTGATCTCTATCGTAGGCTTCAAAAATAAATTACACTTTCTTACTACTCAAAATATAAATATAGCAAGGGCAAGAAAGGATCGTTCCCACAGAGAGGACTTAGGTTGTCAAATTGTTTTGGTTTCCTATAAATAACACAGGGGGGTTTTCTGATTTTTATATACTAAAATAAAATAAAAGCAAACAATAAAAAGTAAACACGCAAATCAAGAATGAGAAAGTATTGGTCATGGATTTCGTCTTCAATCACAAACATGTTTTCTACACAATAATTAGAATTGATATTTTAATCTCAACTTTTATCAAAGGCCCTAAGATACCTTGATCGCAAGAATATCCCGCTAATCTCCTCTTGTCATCAACAAACACATTAAAAGATGCGAATATGAATTCTATGTAAAAGAACAACCTAACGTGTAAAAGCACTAATCAAGTTTAATTCCCTAGATGCATTAGGTTCTATGAAATCAGGCCAATCAAAGCAATCGAACGTGTAAAAGCACTAATCCGATTTAACAAAGGTTATGGTTCACATATGATCATAAGAATATATCACTACAAACTATAATCATATTTATGCTACTTCAAATCAGAATTATCACTTTTGCGTATAATAACCCTAATCTAGCAAAAGACATGCATGTGAGTTCTACCAATTTGAAACTTGACAAAACAAACATTCAATCATATGACAATATTATTGGTGAATCATAAACGATAATATGAGAGAAAACTAATTTATTGAACAAAAACTCATGTTTGGAAATCCAACTAATCCATAACCAAAAGAAAACTCTAGCTCATATTCATGGAATTCATAACAAGAAGAAAGAGAAAATACTTCATGGTTCTAAACCGTAGAACAAGAGTAGAGGCAAAAGATATGAAAGAAGATCCCCCATAGTTGTAAAAGTCTTTCCTTTAAATAGCTCTCTTGTTTCCAAAATTAGGTCTATTCTTCAAAAGTCCACTAGATAGAAGTCCTCCAAGCCCATGTGTGAGAAAACCCATGTGAAAATATGTCCCAAAAGAGGTCGGCGGAAAACTGGTATTGTGGCCGGAAATCGGCCGGAATCCGGCACCGGAAAGTAGCTCAGGTGACCGGCAAAGTCCACTCGGTCACCGGTCAACGGGTCAGCTCGGTCGAGTCAACTCGGGTCAAGTTCTTTGAGTCAAACCTAAAGGTACCGAGTCGATGACTCAACTCGAGTCGCATCTTCTTGTCGGACTCCGAGTCGGAGCCGAATGGACCGACAACCCATTGCACAGCTTGAACTTGTACATCACAATCATTGTGCTTCACAGCTCCTTGGCCAGCCATCTTGGTTGTGCATCCATCTCCCATTCAACAACAGCAGCTTCTTTTGCATACATCTAAACTTCTCAAACAGCAGCATTCCATCAAATCCAATCCCTAAATCATTCATTTATATCACTGCACTGACTGCAGCTTCTTCTTGCAAATCCTGCTCCAACAAACCATCTAAAACTGCAGAATTTGAAACTCCGCTCAACCGCAACCATGTCGTGCAATCTCACGATCCGATCCACGACCAACTCGTCTCAAAATCCAACACAAGCTTCCACCCGCAATACCCCTTCACCGCCATTACCCGCACCTTAATACTCCTACTTGCAATTGCAAACTCAACTTCCACCAGACCTGTATATTCCTGCTCATCTTGCCTGCAATTCATCTCGGCTTCCTCTTTTCTTCATTTTAACCTGCAACATCAAGCCACAATGGCACCAGACCAACACTTGACCTGAAACCATACTTTGCTTTACAACAGCATCAATGCACAAGTTTAGCAACACCATCTCAGCTCTCGCCAACCTTCTAAATTCAAGCAATTTCAGCTCATCATTTCCTTAGTCTTGCACTGCAATATCAACTGCGCCAGCTACCATCTGCAGTTTACTCATAACCACCATGCCATCTCCCGCAATTTCACATTCCATCCTTGCCTCATATCTCATCACACAAAGACAACAAAGAAGAATAACACTTCATTGCGTGATGCGATTCCATCTCTGCCAGACCCAGTTCATATTATGACTTGTCAAACCCTAGGCATACATCTAAGCACATTTGAGGCTTCTCTGCAATGTCAGCTCCAAAACGCAACCAATGTTGCAGCTCTGTTATCTCAGGTCATCACCAATGCCTTCACTGCCATCAGCCACAATCACCACACACAAAGATAATCACCACCAAGTGCCTACGGCTCAGCACAGCCCGCCATCATCCCCGCAACATTACTTTCTAGCTCTAACCCCGGACACACCACAGATCTCAACAACACAACTAACACCATTGAACCCATAACCATTGCAGACTAAAGACCACCCGGCACTTGTACTCTCTTGTTCTCGCACCCAAAACGCTCCATTCTCCGATTGCGCTCCTCGGACTCCGTGCTTCTTAGCTTCCATGTATCTCTAGTTGTTGTAGCTTCTCCATTCTCCCATTCTAACCTTAGCAGCAACCAGTTCAAACCATCCTTGCCATTAATCATCCACCACGGCAGTAGTATCACCAACAGCTTCATCTCCTCATAACTGCTCAATCCAACACAATCTATCACCACCAATTGCTACGACCACTTCAATCCCTCGGTTTCTCGGTTGCATCTATTGCATAATAACCACTCCATCGGATTCCATTTCCATTGCCACCCGACTCTCCACCGTAATCACAATCTCGGCTCCAAACATCAACAAGATCACCGGTGTTTCAAACCCATCTCAATTTCAATAACCTTGTGCTCAATTCACCGAAAAATACGGAAGAACCTGTGAATCCATTTCTTCTTTAATGATTCACAACATCAGCTCGTGCTCGCAGTTGAAACAATTTCTTCTTTATTATTTCACCAGCAAACAATCTCGAGCTAACTTGCTACTACTTACAAATTCATCTCAAACCCTAGTTTCCTCTATTAGTAGCATTACCATCTCTAAATTATAGGCAAACCCATCAAGCACAATTGCTCTGCAGACTCAATTTCTCCATCAAACATCATCTCTATCAAACCCTAATTTTTCACATGTTCTCGATGCTCAAACAAGAAGAAAGTGAACTCTTGTTCTTCCTTGTAATCAACAGCGACCCATTCTTCATAATCCTCCATTTTTTTTCGATCATCAGCTGTAACAACACACTCAAAAACCCAAATAATTTCGTCTCAGAGCCACAAACCCTTCTATTCATTGAAACAACACCAACAACTCTATTCTTCTCTCGACCATTGTCACAGTTTCCTTCCCCTGAATTTCTTCTCTCTAATTTCTTACAACAACGGCAATTTCATCCCCAATCTTCAGATTCACATCAATTAATTCCTTCTCTGCAACCATAACCCCCATCAGTTCCTCCATTTCCTAGCAGTAACTCAATCGATTTGTAAGAGCTTCACCAGACTTCAATCCGTTGAACTCGAACCCATGAATCTCTCGAACCATTTCTCAGATTCAATTGAACCCAAGATTTTACAGCAGCAGATAATAACAATAGAGAAAAGGAAAAATGATCCCAATTCTCAATTTCGATCTAGATAAGGCCATGTGAAGTGGGATTGCTATTAGCACCCCAATATGGGTATGCCACCCAAATAGCTTGCCCCTTTATCTCTCGGCTCGACTCCCTTTAGCACGTGCCCTGTGAAATGCCGCTTTTGTCAATTTTTTGCCGATTTCTCCTCATGCGACTCCAAAGTACCTAATAACTCGAAAGTAAATATAAGATACATATTTTACAAAAGAAATAGCAAAGAAAGCATAAACAATAGATATAAAATTAGGTGTTTTACAACACCTATCAGATTCCCCCACACTTAGACTTTGCTAGTCCTCGAACAAATCAAACAATTCAAAAAGATACACACAACTCCGTGTCGTCGAGGCTACGGTCACTTTTAGCATAAATAACAAGCCTTTAAACCCCTAGGTGTCCCTAGTGGACGAGTTATAGTCTCGTGAGGGTTTACTAGAGATATACCCACAAAACCTACTTTTCCAACTTACTAGTTCTCCGTAATGATAGCATCCAACGCGCTAAGAAGACATAGAAATTATGCACACTAGTCATAAGAAGTTAGAGACATAAATGAACACAATCTCATCCTTAAAAGTTGAGAGAGAAATAACCATCCCTTATCGAAAGAAATTCGGGTTCGGAGTGATCGAAAGTCTCGACTCTGCCTCACAAGAAAGGGTTTTATGAAGTTGCTCTCAATAATAAACAACTTTTTATGGGTCACACATGTGTCCAGGTAGGAATGAAGAGAGAAATCCTGCGACACGTTGAATGGTAGGAAGGCAAAACCCTCCGAATTGTTTTGAAAACTCACATATTTTATCATTTTTGAAAACCCATTTTTCTGACGATCTCTAGGAAAGGAAATCAACCACTTAACGAAGGTGGGAATATGCTTACTTACCTCGTTATCCGTTCGACGTGCAGCTAGCACCACTCTCACAACATCCATAGAAACGTCTTCGGTCTTCAATCGGTGCCTTCATCTTCGTCTTCGGTCTTCAACTCTTGATGATAACTCTTGAACTTCGTAGAATCTTGACAATGTAATTCTTTCCTCTAATTCCTTGTTGCTTGAAACTTCATTATGGATATTTCTTCTTTCCATTAGCTTTATTGAAAGAATACAAAACTAAAAACGAACTATACAAACCCAAAATATAAATTCTTTTTTTTTTCTTTTTTTTTTATCATTTTTTTTTGAGAAATAAAAAATAAAACAAATACAAAATAAAAACGAAATAAAACAATAAAACTAGTAATGAACCTAAAGAAATTTTCTCTTGTCTTTTTTTTTTTTTTTTTTTAAACAAGAGAAAGTAAAATACAAATAAAATAAAAAATATACGTACAAGGCCATGGTGTAAGTACTTTACCGCTTGATTCTTCAAAACTTATATGTCTTGATATCATAAACTTCTCGAACTCTCATCCTTGATAATTTTCACTCTTGTACAAAAGTCTTCAACTTGTAAAAATTCTGCTCCTTATCTTGTTGCTTGTAAACCTTGAACGTCTTCAACTTTCCTTCAAATTTGTGATGCTCCTCTTGTTGATGATGATGGTGTTTCTATGGACCTGTTGGTGTAGAGAGATAAGGTGGATGGTGCTAACTGCGAACAAGATTACAAGTGGTATGTAAGTTAGCAATTCGATGTCACCATCATGGTTGATAAAAATAGCACTCAAGAGATCAAAATAGTGCTTCTATGGTGGGAGGTTGGGCAGCTCACCATTCTCGCCTCGGAATTAACGTACGGTGACACACACACTCTAAAAGCACAAATTTAGACAGTACAAAGAATTGAAGGAGTGCCTCACATTATGTAACATGGGTAGTCTCCACTATGGGGACCACTACTCTAATACCGATTGCGCCCGCACCTTATTTGCCACCGGCATGGTTAAATCCAACTTTAACTCTCATACAATTAAGAAACCCGATCATGTTCTCTGTCATCTCTAAGTTCAGTCACTCTTATGAGATTCTCGATGTAATCTTAGCGACATGTATACTATGTGACTCTAAACTAACCACAAGTTGGAGTTTTTTATTCACTATTTCACAAAAAAGTTAAAAAATTTGAAAAATTTACAACGCAAATGCTTAACCACTCCCCCACACTTAAACTTTACATTGTCCTCAATGTAATTGAATCGTCCAAAGAAAGTCAAGGTGGGAAATTTTATAACAATATGCGATAAGAAATCAGAAAAAATAAATACAAGACAAGAAAAAAGATAAAAACAAGACAAGAAATACTCATCGTATGGGTTGCCTCCCATGCAGCGCTTGGTTTAAAGTCGTCAGCCCGACTATCAAGACGAATTCCCCATACACCTATAACCTGAAAAGTTGAGGATACTTCCATAGAACCTGTTTTGCAAACACTAGCTTCACACAAATATTAGTAATATAAAACAGAAACGAAGCTATCAACCGATAAAAGCTTCCCCCACACTTATTCTTGTCCACACATGGAAGTGTATAAAGAATATAGAAGTCGGGTGCTTCCACGGTTTCTTGTTCCAAAACCTGCATAGTATGATAATCAAGTATCTCTAATGGAGGATATCGCGAAACAAAGTCATTCAACAATATTTTCGAAGCACATACATTCAAACCAATAATAGGTAAAGGAGAAGAAACAATAGGAAACGGGTTAGACAAACCTTGCACAATCTCTTGTATCACGGAATCCTCTTCATCCTTGAAAAACTCAAGTGAATAATTCACCTCATGTATATCATGGTCCTCTATCAAACCTTGCAACCATTCTTCGTCCGTTTCTGCCTTAACCAAAGTCTTAACATAAACATCATCATTATAATCATTTGCAAGCTCAATTGGGTCTTCCACAATATTGGTCAAACCGGTCTCATTCTCAACATACTCCTCTTTATTAGACTCAAACCTTGTTGCAAGGAAGTTTTGTAACACACTAGTTTCATCATACTCATGTACCTTTTGAATAGGTGTTTGATCATTATAAAGATCAAGAGTTGAGTCAACTACACTAATATCATCAAATATCTCCAAAGGTTGGTCCTTTTCAACATAATCATCGTCGTCTTCATTTTCAGACTCACCATAATAAGAATCGTCGTCGGTTTCCCAACCCTTATCACGACGTCGTTTAAGTTCCATATGAATGGTCCTACTAATTTCATCAATAAGCTCTTCCGAGGATCCATCATCTTCCAACTTTTATAATTTCTCACAAGAAGTTTCTTGACGTTCACACGCTTACCACCATTGACTACAATATGTTCTCTTTCCCATGACTCTTCCCTTTGAATGGGTGAATGATCATAACTACAACTGGAGTCAGGTAAGAAGAAATATTCCAAAAATTGGTTTGTGCGACGTTCTCTCTATCACGGTCAAGTTGGTCTAGCCTTTGTTGCATGTCTTGTATTCCATTCAAAATCTCGCATACAACTCGAATAAAGCCAATTAGATGTAGAATTGTCCCACCTAGGTGCTTGACTTACATCCCCACTACAAGGTTGTTGTTGGTATGTATGAAAATCACCATAAGGTTCTCTAGGATATGCATCATAGCCAATAAATTGGTTTTGATTGCATCCCATAGATGGTGGGTAATTTTCATAGTGTTGAGGTTGTTGAAAACCGTATTCATCGCTCCAATATGCTCCGTCCATAGTAAGTACCTGAAACAAGAGTTCTCAAAACTATGTCAAAACCAGAAAATAAGAAAAACTAAAAAAAAAAAAAAACTAAAAAAAAAAATAAGAAACCAAAAACAAGTGACAAAGCCGCCTCCCAAGAATCTAGCGCCAAAATTTGATCGCTATCGAAGGCGTCAAAAATAAATTACACTTTCTTACTACTCAAAATATAAATATAGCAAGGGCAAGAAAGGAACGTTCCCACAGAGAGGACTTAGGTTGTCAAATTGTTTCGGTTTCCTATAAATAACACCGGGGGGTTTTCTGATTTTTATATACTAAAATAAAATAAAAGCAAACAATAAAAAATAAACACGCAAATCAAGAATGAGAAAGTATTGGTCATGGATTTCGTCTTCAATTACAAACATGTTTTCTACACAATAATTAGAATTGATATTTTAATCTCAACTTTTATCAAAGGCCCTAAGATACCTTGATCGCAAGAATATCCCGCTAATCTCCTCTTGTCATCAACAAACACATTAAAAGATGCGAATATGAATTCTATCTAAAAGAACAACCTAACGTGTAAAAGCACTAATCAAGTTTAATTCCCTAGATGCATTAGGTTCTATGAAATCGTGCCAATCAAAGCAATCGAACGTGTAAAAGCACTAATCCAATTTAACAAAGGTTATGGTTCACATATGATCATAAGAATATATCACTACAAACTATAATCATATTTATGCTACTTCAAATCGTGAATTATCACTTTTGCGTATAATAACCCTAATCTAGCAAAAGACATGCATGTGAGTTCTACCAATTTGCAACTTGACAAAACAAACATTCAATCATATGACAATATTATTGGTGAATCATAAACGATAATATGAGAGAAAACTAATTTATTGAACAAAAACTCATGTTTGGAAATCCAACTAATCCATAACCAAAAGAAAACTCTAGCTCATATTCATGGAGTTCATAACAAGAAGAAAGAGAAAAGACTTCATGGTTCTAAACCCTAGAACAAGAGTAGAGGCAAAAGATATGAAAGAAGATCCCCCATAGTTGTAAAAGTCTTTCCTTTAAATAGCTCTCTTGTAAAAGTCCACGGAGGTGCGGCTAGCATGGTTGGCATGCTTTGGCACGTTTGGTGTGATTAGCATAGCTAGGGCCAAGGCAGAGTGCGTTTGGCATGGCGCGGCTAGCTTGGGCTAGGTGTGGCTGGCATGATTTGCCATTGGCACGGAGGTGCGGCGAGCATGGTTGGCATGCTTTGGCGCGTTTGGTGTGGCTAGCATAGCTAGGGCCAAGGCAGAGTGCGTTTGGCATGGCACGGCTAGCTTGGGCTAGGTGTGGCTGGCATGATTTGCCATTGGCACGGAGGTGAATTAGGGTTTTGTTCGTTGTAACCCTAATTTGAAAAAATAACCCCTATTAATTACCGACTACATGCATTGAATGTTCTAATAAATGTGTCCTTTGGTGACATTAGGTTATTCGGGGTTTTACGATTTTACCCTTTGTCTAAAAACCACCATCAATATTAAGTCCCCCGCTTAGCTCTAACAGGAGCTTTGTTGCGAGGTAAGCATAAGATGGTGACAAACTATCGCAGAGAAATCGTAAAGAAAATTGAGGAGGTTTGTCCGACCTTTTTATAAATAGGATTTGGAATCCTTGCCTCGGCGATTTTGCACAAATCGGGAGGTTGGCACGATTGGGGAGTCAACATCATTGAGAGACGGGGAAGTCGGGGCGGCATTGAGAAATTGGCGCGAGTTGGGAAACCGAGCGTGCTAGTTGGTGGGACCGGCGCAAGGTAGGGAAGCTGAGCGTGCTAGCTGGCGCGACTTGGGCGGTCATTGGGAAGTTGGCGTAATTGGTGGGACCGGTGTGGCTTGGGCGGTACTGGGGAGTTGGCGCAACTGGTGGGACCGGTGCAACTTGGGCGACGTTGGGAAGTTGGGCGCCCTTGTGGGCCCGCACGATTTTTGGTAAAGGGAAATCCTTCCTTATTTCATAATCTTCACGCCCATATATATAAAATCCCTTTCTCTCATCTTGCACTTTGTTCTTTCATCTTTTCATACTAGCGGCAGAGTCCCAAAGAAAACCGGCTTCCAGGTATGTCTTCAAGTACTTCTCTTGTTTCCCTTTTCATGTAGGTGCAAACCCTAAGAGTAGGCGTTTTTCTTTTATAATCCTTGCGATGATATTGCGCATTTGATTTCTTGGCGTGCTTCTTGTAGAAAATATTGTATATATGCACCCAAGGGAAATACTGCATATATGATTCGAACCCGTAGAAAAATGCTCCATACATAATTTTGAACCCGAAGAAGGATACCATGGACGCATTCGAGCCCGTAGAAAATACTGCGCATATAGTTTTGAACCCGAAGAAGGATACCGCAGACGCACTTGAGCCCGTATAAAATACTGCGTATATAATTTTGAACCCGAAGAAGGATACTGAGACGCACTTGAGCCCGTATAAAATATGCGTATATAATTTTGAACCTCGAAGAAAATATCGCGTGTGCGTTTTGAACCCGTAGAGAATACTGTATATGAATCCCGAAGAAGAATACCGTATATGTGCTTCATATGACTTCGAACCCATAGAAAATATTGCATATATGAATTTCGGACCTGAAGAAAATACTGCGCGTGCAGTTTTGAACACGTAGAGAATACACCCTTTTTTTTTTCTTTTTTTTCCAGGTTTTCCTTTTGTTGGGTGCGGTTATGTGTCAGGGAGATAATTTCGTCTTTCTCCGTTTGTTTTGTGCATAAATCTTGTTACCAAATTGTTGTGAAGAAATCCGACAAGATGTTACCTGAAAAAAATTTCGCTTCGAAGGATGTTCATAGTTCCAAACCAAACACGGATGATGAATTCTTTGCCAAACCCCTCGCCCCTGCTCGGAAGAATCGCTCAGGTTTCGTGCCAATTTTGTTAACCGGTGGTGAAGATGAAAAGAAAACACGTTCAGTTCGCCTAGAGAACACCATACGGTTCTGTCTTCATAAAGGGGTATATTCTTCTTCCAACATTGATTTCAGGATGTGTCAAAGCCCATTGCGTTCTTTTGATAGATGGGTTGAGTTCATAGTGAGTAAGGAGCACATAAATACCAACTTGACTCGAGCGCAGATTATTGATGTTGTTAGAGCTTCAGTAAATCTCCAGATTAGGAAGGATATCTCGGGCTTAGTTGCTTTCATCTCCGTGATGGTGTTCGGACACCCATACGATCATATGTAGATGGGGTGAAATAACTTTCTCCTTAGAGAGTGTGGCTCTCTTGTGAATCTTTAAGAACCGGGAATCTTAATATCCGCTTGTCCGAAGGTGAGGAGAAGATGCGGGGTGACCTTGCCGCTAAGTTGGGAGATTTCGCTCGAAAAGACTCCACCGCGAAGTCGAAGGATTCTATCGGAAAGAGGATGAAAGGTGCTTTTACAACTGGTGGATATCTCAATGGTTTCCTGGACGAGCGGGAACCTAAATGTGCTTGTTGATCTTCATGTTGCATCATTTTTGGCTCTCTCGGTTGTCTAGAGACATTTTTGATGACTGTTTCGGCAAGAAGGAAATAAGACCGGAGTTGCTAGTGATTCTTGTGAAGTTGGAAAAAGGTGAAGTTCTTCCCATTGGCAAGCTATTCCTTGGTTCCCCGTATGTGCATCCGGATCACCTAGTTGCGAACATGCGAGTTTCGAATGGTTTCATGAAAGTGGATTCATATGTGCACGTTGCTTTTCGCAAGCCCGGTTATGGGAGCACTTTGAGAAGTACGCTCCGAAACCGTTGCCTTCGATTCCCGTGAGTTGGGGCGGTTCCCGAACTCTTCGATGGGTGAACAAAGGCCCAAGAGTTGGCATGAGCTTGGTTAGTCTTCTCGATAAGTCGCATGAAATCGGTTTCGCCCATGGGAGCCGGTCCATAGGTCGGTGACTCAAATTGACACCTTTTTGCTTCGCTCCGATCATGTCTTTGTCTTCTGACGGCAACTTGAGTGTTGGTGAAAACTTGTATATTCAAAGCTGCATGTCCGGTTATATGCCGTCTTTCTTCATGGGGTCATTCCGAATAGCTGCTTACAATATTGACCGTGCTGCTCGTCACATGGGTTTCGATCAAGGGGTGCCTCTTGCTTACTGGTGGTGGTTCCTAAGGATTCATTGCGTGCCGCCCTCAATGCCGTGCCCTTGAGCCGGGTATCCGCCTTCCCTTCTTTCAAATGGGAAGAGTAACTTCGACGACTTTTGGCTATAATGAGTTCTGGTACGATGAGTTCGTTATGATCCAAGATTTTGTAAATAACGTGGTGGAGAATGTTCGTTGTAAACCTTCCCCAGCAGTTTTGAAGAAGTATCCAATGTTGAGAGACCTCAAGCGAGGGTTGCCCGGCAACTCGGAAAGTCCCTAGGCAAAGGAACAGAGAACGAAAAATCGTGCTGGCGGGTTCCGGGCGGTTTCAAAAGATCCTCCCGCAGCTCTCGTGTCTTTCAGTTCTTCCAATAACCAGGTATGTGTCGCCTCCTTGTTGGTTTGTCTCAAAACACGTGAATTTCTGCTGAAAACATTTGTCTTGTTTCTTCCAGGGCTTCGGTAGTGTTAATGCTTTCGCTGCCCTTGCACGTTGCCAGTAGACGGAAATTTCTTCGAAGAATTCCGGCGGCACTGAGCCTTCTCATAACGGTGATGAGCCAGATAAAGAAGAAAGTTCGACAAGTGAGAGTGATTTTTCTGACAGCACTGGTTCTTTTTTGGGAAGTGGTTCGGTGAGTTTCGAGCTTCTTTTTCTTTCTTCTCCGTTTTTTTTTTTTTTTTTGAAAAATGTCTAACTCAAGTTCGCAGGAGGAATCGGTTCGGAAGACGATTCACGGGGAGGAGCCACACGAAAACTTGCCTTTGGTGACCACCGCCGGTGACTTGGAGATGGGAGTTAGCCAATCGTCGGGCACGAATATGGTTCAAACGGTGGATGATTCCCCGATGGTTGCTACCGTAGACATGGAAAAAGACCCTTTGTGAGTCGTGAGGCCGGTTGCGTGCGCCATTTTCGATCCCCCGTACTTGGTTCCTTATCCAGGTCATGTCTTTGGTTGGCGGTTTCAGGGTCATGGGGCTAAGTATGAGGCGTTGTACACCGTAATCCGGGAGAAGTATGGACATATGGCCACAACCAAGAAGATCACTAGTCGATTTGCGCTGGTTAAGCGTGTTGAAGAGGCTTTATCTTCCATCGAGGACATGCGTGAGGTGACTGGCCACACCGTTTCTGAAGACGTTATTGCCGACTGGGAGCACCATCGCGACGTGTGTGTAGAAAAGGAGTTCAACGCTTCGTGGTTTGTCGAAGGCCTTGCTGAGATCCAGAAGTCGAAAGCCTTTCTGCAGAGGAGATTGCTCGACAGGAGGTAGAACTCGAAAAGCTTTCCAAGATGTTGACTATGAAGAGAGCGGCTCTTGAAGATGCAAAGTTGACTTTCTCCAAGAAGAGCAGACCTCTGTTGGATGATTTTCCTTGAATGTTTCTCTGTTAAACTTTCATTTAGGTTCTTTTTTTTTTTTTTTTTTTTTTTTGAAAAACATCTTTGGATGTCCGGTTCAAAGTTCGACCGGGTTTTGATAGACAAATGGGTAGCTTTTGAGGATATTAGATTATTTCTAGGATGAATGGTTTTGATAATATAACTCTGATTATGTTTTGTAAAAGGAATATTGCTTTTATGAAAGTGTGTGCTAGCAATCGGCACAAGACGCAATAGTATGCCGGTTTTACTAAGAACCTAAAAACAGATCGTATATCTTGCCCAGTGTAAATTTACTCACTTCATAGGTTGTTTTTTTTCCCGCAAACACGCCCCTCTCCATGTAAAAGGCGGCTTTGCTGGTAGCGTTGCCAGCAAGTCCCCAATCGCTGGTAGCATCTTCAGCGAGTCCCCAGTTTTCTTGTGTAGTCTTTACGACTGGTAACCGGGTTGTCTGGTAGTTGAGTCGGATTGAGTCGCCTTCCCCTACCATCTTGACATCTGGGTCGAAGAACGAGATAGACAGTCTGACATTGTAGACGATAGATCAATCCTCCCGCTGTGGTCGCCAATTGTTTATGGGTAAAAATCGATTCCGCCGATTTCGGTAAATTCAGTAGGTGAGTGAGAAACTGGTTTAAACCCTAAACAAATGTGCTGCACGTGAGCACTTTCAAGATTCGAGAGATCAATCTGTACAAGTCCGGCCTAAACCAAGAAATGGCCATCCAGACTTGCTTCGGTCACAAAGTGGAGGAGAAGGGTTGATTTGGGGAGGGAAGCATAGAAAGGTGTTGAGACCGGAATAGTGGGAGAGTAGTGTCTCGACTTGTATCAGAAAGTGAAAGCTTCGGAAGCTTGCAAGAAATGAAAGCTTTTTTGGCGAGCTTGCAAAGTTGCCTTTTCTGAGAGTGTTGTATTTTTCTCCTGACCGAGACTTGTTGTCTGGTGGAAATAGGTAAGACCTATTTATACAAGTCGAGATTGAAACGTACCCTGGCCTCATGAAGGAAGAGAGTAAAGGGTGAAATAATGGGAGGAGGTGGTAACCGCATGGTGTTTATGGGTGAAAACGTTTTCACCATTATTTCCTCATTTATTTGACCGCTTTAAACATATTCACGCTTTCTTAATGTGAGCGTAGTGTACGCCGCATCTTTGTGACCGCCAAACCAAGACCCCGAAAAGCATCCCACGTTTGTGTTGATGTCTCGAGTGTTGGTTGCATCTTGAGTGCAAGTGGCGCTGCTAGTGGCGCGTGTGGCATGTGCCAATGGCATGTGCGGAATGCCTTTGTTGCGGGTTGCACCTTGAGTACAAGTGGCAATGCCAGAGCTGCTAGTGGCGTGTGTGGCATGTGCCAATGGCATGTGCGGAATGCCTTGGTGGTAGGTTGTACGTTGAGTGTAAGTGGAAATGCCAGAGCTGCTAGTGGCGTGTGTGGCATGTGCGGAATGCCTTGGTGGTAGGTTGCACGGTTTGCAAGTTAGGCTACCAGCGTGGGTTTTGGCATGTGTCAATGGCACGTACGGCCAAGTTGGCCTAGGTTGCACGGCTTGCAAGTTAGGCTACTGCGTGCGTGTTTGGCATTTATCAATGGCACACATGGCCATTAGGGCCACGTCCTGGTAAGAAAAGCTACCAACGATGCATGCTGGCATGTGCCAATGGCATGCTCGTCCATTAGGGCCACGTCCTGCTAAGAAAAGCTACCAGCGATGCGTGTTGGCATGTGCCAATGGCATGCTCGGCCATTAGGGCCACGTCCCGGTAAGAAAAGCTACCGATGATGCGTGTTGGCATGTGCCAATGGCATGCTCGGCCATTAGGGCTACTACGGTAAGTAAGAAAAGCTACCAACGAGCGTGTTGGCATGTGCCAATGGCATGCTCGGCCATTAGGGCCACGACCTGGTAAGAAAAGCTACCACCGATGCGTGTTGGCATGTGCCAATGGCATGCTTGGCCACTAGGGCCACGGCTTGGTAAGAAAAGCTACCAAATGAAGGCGTGTTGGCATGTGCCAATGGCATGCTCGGCCATTAGGGCCACGACTTGGTAAGAAAAGCTACCGTGGCGTGTTGGCATGTGCCAATGGCATGCTCGTCCATTAGGGCCACGGCACAGTAAGAAAAGCTACCAGCGATGCGTGTTGGCATGTGCCAATGGCATTCTTGGCCATTAGGGCCACGGCTTGGTAAGAAAAGCTACCAGCGAGCGTATTGGCATGTGCCAATGGCATGCTCGGCCATTAGGGCCACGGCTTGGTAAGAATAGCTACGGAATGAGCGTGTTGGCATGTGCCAACGGCATGATCGGCCATTAGGGACACGGCCTGGTAAGAAAAGCTACCAGCGATGTGTGTTGGCATGTGCCAATGGCATGCGTGGCCAATTTGGCCTAGGTTGCACGGTTTGCAAGCCTAGGCGCGGGCGCTACTTTGGCATGGCGCGACTAGGGCCAAGGTAAGGGTGTTTGGCTTGGCGCGGCTAGGGCCAAGGTAAGGGTGTTTGGCTTGGCGTGGTGCGACCAGCGTAGCTAGGGCCAAGGCAGAGTGCGTTCGGCATGGCGCGGCTAGCTTGGGTTAGGTGTGGCTGGCATGGTTTGCCATTGGCACGGAGGCGCGACCAGCATGGTTGGCATGCTTTGGCGCGTTTGGTGTGACTAGCATAGCTAGGGCCAAGGCAGAGTGCGTTTGGTATGGCGCGGCTAGTTTGGGCTAGGTGTGGCTGGCATGATTTGCCATTGGCACGGAGGTGCGACTAGCATGTTTGGCATGCTTTGGCGCGTTTGGTGTGATTAGCATAGCTAGGGCCAAGGCGAGTGCGTTTGGCATGGCGCGGCTAGCTTGGGCTAGGTGTGGCTGGCATGATTTGCCATTGGCACGGAGGTGCGGCTAGCATGGTTGGCATGCTTTGGCGCGTTTGGTGTGGCTAGCATAGCTAGGGCCAAGGCAGAGTGTGTTTGGCATGGCACGGCTAGCTTGGGCTAGGTGTGGCTGGCATGATTTGCCATTGGCACGGAGGTGAATTAGGGTTTTGTTCGTTGTAACCCTAATTTGAAAAAATACCTTCTATTAATTACTGACTACATGCATTGAATGTTCTAATAAATGTGTCACTGGTGACATTAGGTTATTCGGGGTTTTACGATTTTACCCTTTGTCTAAAAACCACCATCAACACCTGAATATAAAAGTTTTGGTGTGCCTTGAAACATAGAAGTTGCCGAACTTCAAAAAAATTGTCACAATAATAGAATCACCTTCAAGAGTAGTACCTAAACTTCATCTTCAATAAGAGAATTGTCGGTAAGAGAACTGGACCCAATTCTTTGGTTTGACAACCATGAAATCCAGAGTTCCAATCCCTTGCGCTTGTTGTACATGCATAACCTTTAAGACCAACAACCCTATTTAAGTTAATTAATATCGAATTTGAGAGAAATGAGAGGAGATTACATTGCCCCTTGAAAATCCAATAGGTTGTGTACTCATGTTAATAACAACTAGGGGTGATAATTCAGAATCCAATTAGCAGATTCGTACCGGCCCATCCATTATTTTGTGGGTGGTTGTTTGTTCTGTAGACTAATGGATTAGATACAGTTGCGAAGTTAAAAATTTGGCCGACATCCACATCTACTGAGTTAATAATTATTTTTTTCGGTATGCTTATTTTGCTCGTTTATATTGATACTAGCTTAGCTGAAGTACTAGTAATATATATAAATTTCATGACATTTTTATATTTAGATAAAATTAGAAACGCTATTATTAAATGAAATTGATGAGTTTCTCTACTAGTATATGATGGTGATTAAAGAAAATATTAGTAAAAGATTTCATGGTATAAAATTCATGAGAATGATTATAGAATCTGAAGTCATTTTTATTTTTAGTAATTTTGTTTTATATATTGATTTATAGAAAAAATCCATTGAATCAGTTGTATCTAACCCGTCAAATATTGGATCCAATATGAATGCCAAAATTAAAATCGGTCGTACATTAGATTGGAGGCCTACATTAGATTGGAGGCCTACATTAGATTGGAGGCGGATAACGGGAAACTGGACCAATCCAATCCAGACTATGCTCACCCCTTAACAACTTGAGATAATGATTCTCCGCTAAAATGCATGTTTTTAAGCCCATTGGGTTGTATAACGAAATTTTATATTTAACATGAAATAAAAGTTATGGTCAACAGAAAAAAAAAAAAAAAAAAGAAAAAGAAAAAAAAAAGTTAAAACAGCTCGGCTTATGGCTGCTACTGATGGAATCGATCTCAGCTCAAAACCTGAAACACACTTCAAACAAAACCACCAACCTCTGTAAACTTTTTCTTTTTCATTAATGAAAGCAGTCTTTAGTCGAGAATCTAAAATTCCACTAACACAAAAGCTCTTTCAAATGTGTCGAAACTCGAAACTAGCCCCAACAGTATTAGTTTAGTCATATGAGACTGACAGTTGGCATCACAACGTTCTGGTTGTGGGCAGGAAAATGAAGGTCAGTTTTAGTAAATTTAGTTAATTATCGTGTGGTTGTGGCAGGAAAATGTTAAGCCTTTGGTTTATGTCAAAAAAAGACGTTTGGTTTAAGGACTAGCTGGCCACGGCAAAATTCAGAATTCTTGATTGGGTTGTGTGGCTTGTGTGGAGCTCAAAATTTTGGATTGACGTGTGCAAGAGTACTTGTAGGCTGTAGCACTCCTGCTACGATGGGAATGGTGTCTGTAGACTCTGTACCCTCCTCCTTGCCGACATGTGTACGGTTTACTAACTATCACATACACATTTACATGGGGCTGAATTATTGCTAAGGGGTATCCCCTAATAAAAACAGAAAAAAAAAAAAAACTAAATTCTCTATATAAAAATAGAGTTTTTTCGGCGACGTGGTTAATCGGAGCTTCGGGTTGATTCACAGCCCCACCAATTTTTTTTAAAGGAAATTATTTTGATGTGATTTAATAAAAAAAGTGGAAAATATTTTCAATTTTTTTAATGGAAAATGGATTTTTTGTTGCCTAAAACAATCTCGAAAAATATTATGTTGCCAAAAATACATTAAATAAAAAATTAAACACACATTCACGATAGAAATCAAAATATTAATCAATCATGCATCAATCATAGAATCAATCACATTTGACCAAAAAAATTTAATTAATCGGTAAAAATATAAGCAAGGAAAAAATGTATAATGTCTAAATGTCAGGTTAAAAAAAGTTTTGGACATGATGAAATCAAACTATTTTTAAATT
This sequence comes from Papaver armeniacum, assembly GCA_023531295.1. NCBI lineage: Eukaryota > Viridiplantae > Streptophyta > Magnoliopsida > Ranunculales > Papaveraceae > Papaver > Papaver armeniacum. The sequence goes on from JAJJWW010000515.1 coordinate 137,554, forward strand.
TTTGTCCATTTTGATCTTTTTAATTTTTGGCTATTTCATTCTATCAATTAAGACTACCAATTTTGTGTAAAAAAATAAGATTACACTTCCGGCTTCATTCTATCAATTAAGACTACAAAATAAGTTACAAAAGAAAAAATTGATTGGAATGGTTGTGGGTACTAACCTTTGAATCCAACGATGCGATCTTGCAAACAATTTATTGATCCTGCCAAAAGAAGAAAAAAAAATTGTTAGAATCTGAAACAAAAAATTGAAACAAAAATTGGAAATTTTAATACGGGTTAACACAAAAATTCAATTCAAATATTAACCGGGTAATACAAAAATTCAATCAAAATAATAGACCTAATTTTCATATTACTTTTCTTAATTTGTTTATACCATAATTAAAAATAAAATAAGTCTAAAATAAGAAATAGATTAAATGAAGCCAATTTCTAATTCTATTATGTCTAGATATGCAATATGTTTTTATACAAAAATATTTGCACTCACTAATTATGGTGATATGAGAATATTGTAGCTATCCAAAATTACAAAATTTTGTAGTAACTTTTAGGGTGTTGTTTCCTAAATTAGGGATTTTTCTCCCAAATCGAGATTATTTTTTTCTGGAATTCTATGGTGGATGCTCTCTATATAAAGCACTCTAGAAAAATATGGTCCCGTCGTCTACGTGTTTTTTTTTTTGTTTTTGTTTTTCTTCTAGGGTTTTACTTTTTATTTCTCAGTTTTTTTTTTCTTAGCAATTATTGGTGATTTTTGTTTGATCTGCAGATGCTGGTGTAGTCTTCTTACTGTATTGACGATGGATCAACACACGCGATGAGGTCGTTTATTGACAACGTGATAGTTTTAATGTTTTGTTCTATTGTATTTGTATATTGTAATTGTAAAAAAAATAATATATGGATTTGCTTCTGCTAGAAGCATTTCATATCTTTTATTTCAATAGCAGATGATCAACAGTTGAATATTACGCATTTACATGCACTAGAGCAAAGTTAACCATCTTAATCCACCCTTTTCTTTTCTTTTCAAAGTGTATCTTATGAAAGGTGTCCCAATTAATACGTTCACATCGTATATGTTAGTTAGAAAGATTTTTTTTTTTCTATTTACGTTGTTTGTTTTGTAGTATTCCTCAATCTTACTGTTTTAGTTGTTTTAGCCGCGCAATACTGTGGTATAAACTAATTCTTGAAAATATTTTTGTGCCAAACACCATAATTATTTTTATTTTCCAGGTCTAAATGATGCATGAAGCACTTATTTTTGTTTACTAATTAGATTGTCGCTGGTTTGACTGTTGCTAAATCAGGAAACAAAGGTTTCTTCGATCTCAAAACTGATCATATGTTCATATTGATATTGTTCTTTGTTTATTTTTTATTTTCATGTAATTTTGGGTTTTGGGTTTGTTGATTCACTATATAAAGCATCCAAGGAAGGACCTAACCTCATCGTTTTTTCTTTTGTTTCTTGAGATTTAGGGTTTTGATGTCTAATCCGTTTTTGTTATTTGTTTTATATGTAATTAAAAGGGTAATCAGTTGGCAATGGGAGCTCATTAGTACGAATAGCAGAGGTTTGATGTTTCTGTTTTGTTTTCTACGGTATTCTTCGGTTTTAATTCTCATTCACTTTCTATCATAGGTTGGTTTGGGATCTACAAAATCAAATCCAAAGCCGTTATATTTGTTCTCTGGTTCGAGTGATGACCTAGGTAAATATTAAAGCTCAAGGGTTTTGTTTATTCTCTAATATGGTTGGCTGTGTATTTTCTTCTCATTGGAATTGCATGCATAAAACAAATGAATCGGGTTGATTGTTGAGAAAGAACAGCTTTTTTTCCTTTCTCAAATGCCCTTGCATGGTTTCTGGTTTTTACGGCAAGAACACACCCAAGATCCCTCCTTCCTCCAGTTTTGCCTTTGCCTGCAAATGATCTTAATTAAGGGTGGCGAAGGAATCGTAACATGGCATGTGTGAGTTTTTCTATTAATGGCTCAAGCCAAGTGATCTGCAACACAACACGAATATGTTTCTTAGCAAACAAAAAACATGGAGTTTCCGTTAGAAGAAGGTAACTACCATCAAAACACATATTTGATTTCCATTGGTCCTATTTTCTATTCTATTTTTTTTAGTTTTCTTTTACGATAATTGAGTGGCACATTGTACGTTCTTTCTGCCGTATGGACTATGGGGTCTCATAGGATGGGGATGCACGGATTAAATGTAGCAAGAATCACCGATCAAACAACACAAGTGCTTTTTCTATGATCCATTCAACACAAATTATCATTATATTAATTTGGTAGCATGAATCGGAGTCAAATCACTTTGTCAAGCTTTGTGCTTCTTTGAGTATGATTGTAATTTTTTCTTGAATTGATTATTCAAAACCCTAATTAATTTTTATGTTGGTATTAATTTGTCTATTTCAAGGTGATTAATTTGTTTATTTCAAGTTAATTATAAAAATACATTAATTGGATTTATAGGAAAGCAGAGATTGTGTGTATCAGAATTTTGCTTAATTCTTGCAATTTAGTCTCGAAAGATTTTTACGCTTCCTATTTTTCGAACAAACGGGGACACCAAATATGGTTCTCAAGGAATAAGGCTTAAGTTTCGAGTGATGGCCTTTACCAAATATGGCCACCAAATGTACTGTAATATATTTTTCATATCAAAATATTTTGCAACCACTTATTACGTTAAATATGAGAATAAAGTAGATATCCATAATTGCACAAATTCCCTAACTTTTAAAGTGTTGTTTTAATATTTTCAATATTATTCCAATAGATGTGGATCCCCTTATTTTTGGTAAATACAACATTATTTCCAAACAATTTGGTATAATTTTCTTATTTTCTATTCCAAAATATTCTTCAGCTCAACCTCAATCTATAAAACGTGATACCAAAACCAAATCTCATTTGGTGCCGCTACTCTTTCTAGGTTTTTTTTTCTCTGGGGATTTGTTTTCTACATTATTGCGTGCTTACATAATAAAAAAAATTGTTTGATCGGTGGATTTTTTTTCTTTAGATCATCCAAGAAGTGAACGAAACCAATGCTCTTTCTCTCCTTCGAGAACAACTCGATAATCATTTATAACGGTTTGAATATTTCATTCACGGGAAAAGCTCTTAGGGTTTTATTATGTGATAACTTTTTTTTGGTCTGCAGGTCTTATAAATGCTTAAACTAATGTTTTTTTGTTTTATCTTTTGTTGCCGTTAGTTTTGCGAAAAGGTGATCGATGCTCCTTCCCTCTTTTGAACAACTCGAGATAATTTTTTTATCTTGCTTAAAAATCTTTATTCAAGCTAATTTTTTTTAGAGTTTCGCTAATAGAATTATAATATAAAATATTAAAATATTTACAAATTAGTCAAAAAATGATACGCCTGCCAAATATAATAAAAATCTTTTTCAAGAGTAATCTTTTTGATGCTCGGGTCTCTATAGAAGGCGTTTTTAGTAAACATATGGTCTCTGAGGAATATTATTATGGGTTTGTTCTTGTTTTTTATTTTTATTATTCAAAGTATTTTTCAATTTAAGTTTTGTTGTCGTGTTGTTTGTTATTTTGCGGGTATCTAAAAATCCTTATTAAATATATATTCGATTGCTTATTCCATTTATTCCTCTATTTATCTTCTCTATTCGACTATGTATCATCTCTTTGGTCTATCTTTTTTCTCCCATGCCAAATTCCTTCGACTGATTATTATTGAAATTTATTGTATTTGTTATTTGTTGTGATTATTTCGTAGGTGCGATTTTGGCAGGAGAAGAAAAATGAAAAATAACTAAATAACAATTCTCAATAGGTGTCACATATGAAAGATTATCGTATACACATAGATTAATAAAATTAATTCAAGAAAGGATTCTGGTTATGAAAGATAACCCTAATATGCCACACACACACATGTATTGGTCTAGGAAACATTCCAAATCATCCCGCCCCCTTCTGATAATAACTTGGAATTAATTTACATCATATGAGTGCGTTTTCCATGTAGACCATTTTTTGGGTCGAGCTTCCAAACACTGACCAACTCAGTGAAGAAGGTTTTAACCATCCTTTTTTTTATCCCGAACCTTGAAACTATCCAAAATATATGTAAGTAATAATTAATAATGTCTTTTCCAAGAAAAGAACAATCATATATGTAGTATGTTGACGTAGTTTACATTAATTTAAATTAGGTATTCCTCTTAAAGCAAAGGGTAAAACTGGATTTGACTAAATAAATATTATATTTTCTTTGAAGCATAAATAAATAGTATATATCCGAGAGTGAAGTTACCTAATTAGGATATTAAGTTGCGTGAAAAATATTTGCATAGTAGAAATAAAATAAACATATGAAAATATTTATATGTAAAATACTCATCATATTTACTATTTCCAGAAATATAAACAAGTATTCCATGTATAAAATAAACCATATATTGAAAAATCAAATATAAAGAGGAAATAACTGATACCTTGCGGTATGGGAAAAACAAGAAACGAATGTTAGGAACGCGAATACCTATGTACAAATTATGCATCTTTCTGACTGAGAACTACACGGAAGCGACATAGTTGTGTCTTAGAGAATTTCTAAATAAGGTTGATAATACGTACATGCTGCATCATGAACTACGATTGAAACTAGATTCCCAATTATTCTCTTGAATAAGCTAGCCAGTAGACAAGGCATTATTGAGGGCATAAGGGTAATTATAACACAACTAGGAAACTAGGAAAACATGAAACTGACGTACAAATGATAGTTGGAGTTGCTATTGGGTATAAAGTAGTAATAAGAAGGAATGTGTGGAAATAAGGGATACAATACCACTTACCAGATGTCAATTTCGATAAAAAAATTCTTTGCAATTCACATGGACACTGTTGGGCACAATGCTTACGCAATACCGAATTCTACTTTGGATCAGAAGCTTTCGATGGGAATAAAAGTCCAACATATATTGACATTTCAAATGCATATTATGGATCTTAACAATATAAAATTATTGTCATCAAGAAAAACGATTTCCCTGATGGATATACCAAAACATTCCTGACAATTTCAAATTTATAAACTAGGTTATTCTTCATGCACTGACTTATTTATAGAGAAGATGGGTGGGATCACGCAGAAGCCATTATCATGCTAACAATTATGGTGTTTGATTGTCTAATTAAATTGTGTTTTAAAGCCAAAGGTGAACAACAAGTAAAATATGTGGATTTGATGCAAGGTGCTAAATGCCAATCACGTCTGATCCATCACCGACGGGTTTAACATGCACGGGAGACTGGGTGGATGGTTGGATCGGGTGGACCTACATTGAATGTTAGTATACGACATTTTGATAATTTATATATTTAACCAACTATCTTTACGGGATTCAACATCGGTCCACTGGCCCATAATTCGTGGCAACATATCTAAAATTCTAGATTAAGGTAGAAAATATAGAGTGGTATAACCTTAAAGCAATGCTCATGGAGTTGCAAATAAGATTTCGAAATAGGGTAATCCTTCAAATTGTAAGCCATGGGTAAGCCGTAGGAAAGAGACATCTCGGAGGACTAAAACATCTTGGTAGCCAGTTGAAAATAAAGTAAAAGTGATTTTCATAGTAGCGGCCACCAAAATTTAAGCCTCCTAAACCAACTCGAATATTATTTTCTTGCACACCAACTCAAATGTTAACTTATTGACTTTTTGTTTATTCCATAAGCAGGAAGCTGACCCGTGCATCGAACGGGAGACAAACTAGTCCTTTTAACTAGTATCCCCCGTTCATTTTTGAAACTGGATCGTTTGTTCTTCAAACGTACTGTTTTCAACTGTCATTTTAATGAACGAGTAGACTGATGATTTCAAACTATCATCTAGTTTGAAATAAGAGAAATCAACTAAGTCAACCGGTCTGGGTCCAGTAACTTGATCAAATCGTATACCAGTGATTTGAATCGTTGTAGCTAAAAATAGAGGTACTATCACAATCCTTTTAATGTTATGATCAATTTGTTAGGTTTAAAATTAAATTTATTTCAAAATTATGTTTGCAGTGTCACCTCGGCATTGGTATAGGTTTGAAGGCAATACCGACGGTGACTTTCGGTTTGGGTTTCTGTTCGAATGCAATACCGATTGAGATTTCCTTTAAGTGGAGTTATTTCTGCTTTTGCTGCCAATGTCTCTCTAGTGTAGTAGAGTTAAGTGAAGCTCTCTCTCTTAGTCCTGAGTCTTCAATGCTTCTTTTGAATTCAATTGTAAAGAGAAACATAAACTCCATCCTCAACAAATTCATTCTATATTTCTTCTCGGGTCTCATGAGTTTGTATGATATCAAAATAGCAATCAAATTAGTTTGTTTATACTCTGCTTGTAACTACTTATCTGATGCCCTGTTGGTATTTGGTAAATTACCCAAACGAACCATCTTTGTTTAGAATTTCTTATTACTGGATATGCATGGTACTGACCTCACGAGATCCCTGTCTCGTTGTATTATCAATTGCTTGATCATGGTCTTAAACCTGATAATTTCAACTACCCTTTTGTTCTTAAAGCTTGTTCTTCACTCTCTGCATTGAAAGGTGGTCTAAGTCATCCATGAAGATGTGATTTAGGCATGTGGCTCTTTTTGACGGGCTTCAAATTTACCCTTATGAAGCAATAAAAATACCCCTCTCCATTCAAAGCCCGTCAGGGGCCCATTTAGAATTATACGAGATTACATAATTACCCTTTGTATATAATAAATGTTCTAAAACCAAAAAACAGTTGATCAACAACGGAAAGAAAAACGCGACAGATAGAGAGAGAGCTGTTCTTCCGTAGCTGAAATCAGGAGAAGGAAAATTCGAAAATTTTTATGTGAAATCCAGAGATTCAATCACCAGAAAATCATCTTCTTCTTCTACTACTGAATCTCTTTCCATTAACATCGTAATCAACAACAGAATCAATCTCAGATCTGAAAGCGTTTCTTCATCAACAACAGAATCAACAAAATTTTCTCGATCTGAAACAAATTGGTAATGGTGATTCGTGATTGAAGATGAGTAGAGATTTATTTTATATTTGCATGTTCGATTTGTAGTATCTCAATCTTCATATTTGATTTCAGTTTTATTTTGTATTTTCTGTTGCAGAGATCGATAATTTGGAAGCTTGATTTTTTGTGTTTGATTCTTTTGGATTGATTGGTTCATTTACATATTATTTGAATTCGAGATCGTTATTCATATCTTAAACAGGTATTCTTCAATTCTTCAATTTCCAATCTCCGGTTTTTGATTTTTGAATTTTGAATTTCTGTTGTTTTATTTAGATCAATTCATAATTCAATGTTAGGTTTGAGTTTTAGCTTCAATGTACTTTGCATGAACCAATTCTCGTTTTGAATTATTCTGGATAATTTCATAATGTTGATGAGTTAGTAGGAGAATTATTTTGGATAATACTGATTGTTGAAGAATTATTTTGAGTATACTGAATGTTGATCATTTTTGGTATAATTAGAAGTTAGAAGTTAGTGTTTATATACTCAGTTTACATATCTAACGTTCGACATTGAATATATCTTTCACGAGGGGGCGCAACCCCCGAGTGATGTGCGACGTAATCTGAATTTGTATCTTAGGTTAGGTTTAGGCATTTTCTTATGGTTTGCAGTGAATTTTTTAACATGGAGCATGTATGTTCATGTAGTATTTCATGTTGCAGGTTCACATTTGCACCGATTGCATAGTAATTCAATGCGTAGTAACATATATGATGTTGTTTATGCTGTTTTTTTGTTTTAAAGTCCTTGTTGTTGACATAGAATTTTGGATATAATTTGTACAATATTCAGATTATTTGTAGCAACATTGGTTGTTGATTCAGATTTGTTAAATCAACTTTCATTGTTGATGCAAATAACTTGGATAAATTTCTTATTATGGTTGTTGATAGCTGTTTAATTGGATCAACATTGGCTTGTTGATGCAGGTTTGTTGGATCAACTTTCATTGTTGATGTAATAACCTGGAAAATTTGCTGATTTTTGTTGTTGATAGCTGTTGTTTTATTGGATCAATATTGGTTGTTGACAGATTATGGTGTTGACCGGTTGTCAGCCGACACAAATATAATTACACTTTCTTACTACTCAAAATATAAATATAGCAAGGGCAAGAAAGGATCGTTCCCACAGAGAGGTCTAGGTTGTCAAATTGTTATGGTTTCCTATATAAAACACCCTAAGAATTTCGATTGTGTAAATAAAAATAAACAAAAAGCAAATAAAGTACGCAAATCAAGGATGTGAAAATATTGGATAAAGGTTTCATCTTCAATTGTAAACAAGTTTATGAATATATGAATAGAATTCGTATTTAATCTCGCTATCATAAAAAGCCATAGAATACCTTATTGCAAGAATACTCCGTAAATTTCTTAAGTTATCAACACACACATTAGAGTGCGTATGTGAAATCTACCTAAAGAATAACCTAACGCCTTGCGCTAATCAAGTTCAATTCCTAGGAGCATTAAGTTTTAAATGCGCTAATCAATGCAATTGTAATACATTGCGCAAACAATTCGAACAAAGGTCAATTTCTACATATGACTACGAGGATGTATCACTACAACCTAGAATCATATCATGCTACTCGTATTCAAGGTTATCGCTCGATGAAAACCCTAAAATAGCTATAGATATGGATGTGAGTTCAATCAATTCTAGACTTAACTAAACAAACATTCAATCATATTGCAATCCATCAATCATGCAATTATTGTAACCCGTAGAAATCATACGATAATATTGAGAGAAAACTAATTCATAAAAATCATAACTTGGTTGCAAAATCCAACTACATCTTCAACCAATAATAAAAACTTAGTTACTTGTGTTTTTGGAAATCATCATAGAAAGCAAAGAAGAAAACTATCATGTGAAACCCTAGACAACAAGTAGAAGTCTCCCTAATGGAGATATATCTAGGTTTAGAGAAAAGTTCTATTTAGATGCCTCTCCCAAAAAGGATACCCAAAAGTAGGTCAAGTCTTCTCAAAACCCGTCTCAAATTCATCCACCAAGCCCATGTGTGAAAATAAGTCTCTGGAATTTTTGGGTCCTAAAGCGTCGCCGGATTGATGACGGCATCGCCGGAATCCGGTCGCCGGAAAATTATCTCTGGCCGCCTTTGTCATCGGGTACTATCACCAAGCGATTCTACACTTCTAGTAGTTCAACTTTGCTTCTCTGCAGTCCACACATTCACAAAAACCATTTTAGCCAATTCCTTGTTTCTTGCGAAAACGCGCCTAAAAGCGTGACTCGTAGCCCATATGTCCGGCCATCAATTATCGCATCCGACTCATACCCCCCTCGCGATTCACTGAAATATTGCGATTCATGCTTCAAGTTCTGAAATCCGGCTACCGGAACTATGCTCACCGGCGCGCCATTTTCACCCCGTTTTCGCACAGTTTCTGCAGCTCTCCAAACTGGTTAAAGCATTTCCCAGCTCAGTTTTGAACTTCTCTGCATTCCACCAGCATGCCCAAACCCAGCTAATGCTCATCTACCTGCAGCTGCCAACCATTTCTACTTTGCGCCACCACCACCCTCGCAACTTAACCTCATTCCATCACCAAGTCGTACTGCGAACAAAAGCACCAACACCGCTCCAACTTCATACCCCGAGCCAACAATCACACGCCTCTACACTGTTTATCTTGCCACCTTCAACCTTGTTATCAACTGTGCAACTGATTAGCAGTTCGACAACAACCAATAGCTCAACCTTGTTTCTCGTTCTCTCTTCCCTGGTCTTCTCGGCCAAACCCAACACAAAATAAACAGTTCATAATCACCCTATAACAAAGAGCATCATTGCGCATCTTGCTAATACTCCAGCCCTGTAACTCCAACTCTTCCTTAATGCCACCAATGCCTACGACTTCGTTGCACCGTAACCCAAGATCCTTGCATTGTTGCCACATGTAATGCATTATCTACTCGAGTCCACCTCAGGTTATAGTCTCGCCAAACTCGAGCTCTTTCTCCATCTATGATCAACGAACAGCCATAGCCACGATTACCATCGGCCGCGAAGCTCCATGCATATTCTCTGCGTAAACTCGATAACTCGCTAATGGCAACAACCTTCACTTCACAAAGCACAGACCGTCCATGCTCATTGATCACCTTACACTTCCATGCACGATCAACAATAGCAACGCCCGTGCATTCTATCTCAAGTTCTCTTCACGTGCGATCATCCTCACTACCATAGTATGCAGCATCAAGCAACCATCGAACTCCAACTCCATCTTCGATTGCGACCCAACTTGAGTTGTTATCCTCTCTCGCCTCTCTCACTGTCACAAGATCCGGCATCATTTCACGAGCTCAGCTCATTCTTCATTGATGCCAGCGAGTATCGATCATCATCCCAAGTCATAGCAAATTCTATTCCATCAGTCGCTGGCAGCTCCAGTTCATTCATTTCCCGAACCTGTTATATTAAGACCAAACTGCTGCTCATTTGCTTTTATTCGAACCCAACCATCATCACTTCGTCAATATATCATCACAAATGGCCGCCAACAAACTCCACTCTTTCCTTGCTACCAATTACAGCGCCTTTGTGCACCCTCTGTCTCATTGCGCCAGCACTTTTTTGGCTACGCATGCACCAGCTTGCATCTGTTTCTCCGCACTCAAAGATCTCCATAATCCATGAAATGCATAGCTCAGTCCCTCCAACCAACTCACCAGCAACTTGATCCAACCTTAGACAAGCTAGAACTACAACCTCATTGTAGTCTCGGACACTGCAATTTCATCATTATGTTCCTCACAATTTCAGTGGCACAACGCCGTAGCCGCATACTCACACCGCCAATCCCATTTGTAACTTCACAAACTCGGTTTATCTCATCGGCAAATGGCAAAGACCAATGCAACCCCATTTCTCTCCACTTCCTATCGGCTCATTCATCCATCGAAACTTCAGCTCCATGTCATGGCTCAAATCATTCAACTTCCTTTCTTAAAGACTCTCACATAACAACAACAACTACTATCATTGATTGCTCGGCCAACACACTAATCGTGGTTCGAGCCTTCAAACAAACACTTTATGTGCCATGAACTGACAATTCAAAGTCAGCCATTCTTCTACTGGCCGAGCTCTCATTCAACCCGCAAAATCGAATTGAAGACAAACCCACTTTCCCGAACTTCGTAATTTCTCAAATACCCAGTATCCTCTCCATTTACTCGGGGATTCAATGGCAAAGAACATCTGTTTTCTCATCCGATTTTCTCGAGTTTGCGGTACCACCCGAACTCCTAACAAGTTCGTACCCAAGTCTGTATTTCCAACTAGTCTTCACTTCTCGAACCATAACCAGGACAATTGGTAGGCCCGAAAAGATGTATAAATTTATGTAAATTACGGCCTACGGTTATACCGCAAGTGCACGGTGTCGTAATGTAGCACTGGGCACGTACGGGTCGAACCACAGAGACGAGGGGTGCTCTGATATTGATCTAAGGCTGCTTCAACTGAGTTCTAAAAGTAACAAGTGACAACAGATGGTAACATAGATATTTTTGTGCCGAAACTACAAATTTGTTTTTGAACCGTGATCCTAAACTAAGGTATAAAAAACGAGAGACAAAGGTATGTTTGGGTTCTCAATTCCACCACTAAATTCCTAGTATGTGCTTTCAACTAAATTAAGTGTCTTGTTCCTATAGTAGCTAAGGGCAGTGTGTCAATTCTGCCACTTAACTAAGGGGTTTCACCATGTAAAACTTCAAATACAGCTGAGGGTACTAACCCAGAGCATTAGTTATCTAATCAAGTATAACTAATCAAAGGAATTAGCATTTGGGTCTAATGCAAGAAATTTGAATCACTCTCACTCAAGTGTTAACCTAACTACAGTGCATCCATGGCTTTGGTATGCACTGTGAGAGAAAAGAGTTGAAGTGATTGACTTGAAGTTATCTAATATTATTAAGCATACAAGAACATTCAACTGAGTTTAAACACAACTGTGAATTAGGGTTTCATCTCAAACCCTCACACTAAATTAAAACACAAAAATAACAGAAATTAAATCTATTGACTGCCCTGGCTAATCCAGGCGTGTCTAAAATCATCATCCCCTGCTTCTATTTATACATACCAAGCAAACCCTAAAACAGCAGACCCTAAATCAATTAAAAATACAAATTAAATGAAAAATAATCGAACCCATACTCTATTCGGCTCGAATCGAGCTTCCTCTTGTCTAATCATGCTCAGAGAACTCCATGCGTCGGTTGTGGCTAACCCTAGCTCTAGCTTTTTCTAAATTAGCTTCTAGGGTTGATAGAGGCTAAGAAAGAAAAAACTAGTGCTAGGGAAGTAGAGCGTGGCGGTGGTGTGGTTGTGTGTCAGGAGATGGTGGTGGTGTGGGTTTCTTTGGTCGGGTGAAGGATGGAGGTGGTGTGGTGTCGGAAGAGCGAGCTCGCTCCGATGGAGACGGGGAGAGAGCGAGAGGAGAAGAAAAATGAGTTTAGGGTTAGGCTTAGGGGCTTATATAGGGGCTATGGTGTTGCGTGTACATCGAAGATCGATGGGAACGCTGCACCGAGCGTAGGATGAAGGTCAAGAGATCTCGAACGGTCGAGGTTGGTAGCCGGTTTTTGGAGTGATCTCGTGTTGCACGGATCATCGAGATATAGATGTAAGCGATGGAGCGACCGTTGGATGTAGCCAGGCGAGATCTTGACGGCTGAGTGAGCGGGCTCGGATCCGGGTCGTGGGTAGCTCTAGCCCATGTCTTCCTTGTTGGGTTGCAACCGATTCGCGCGCGGGCTTTGGCTATCTGCTCCATAGATGCTCGACTCCAATTCTTCGCTCCTTGGCTCCTCGATTCTCCGAGCTTTATTTATTACCTAAAAACACAAAATTAATTAATACAAATATTTATTCTTGAAAACAAAGAAAACACAGAACTGGGATAATATCTCGATTCTTGAGCACAAAAGATGAGTAAAATGCCAATAAAAAGGTGTATAAATATGCACTATTTGGCACTCATCAAATACCCCCAAACCTGAATTTTACTTGTCCTCAAGTGAAACAAGAAATGAAGAAATCCTAACTATACCCCTGTCGCAGGTCTCGAATGCATTTAGCGTATGCACTAAGCCTTTAAACCCCTAGGTGTCCCTAGTGGACGAGTTGTAGTCTCGTGAGGGTTTACCGAGAGGTGTACCCACAAAACCTTCTCCAACTTCGAGTGTAAAAGAGTCTCAAGCATCCTAGAAGCTATGAGGACATAGAGTTTCTGCATGCTAGTAACAGAAGTTAGAACTATCGAAGAACGCATTTTCATCCTTAAGAGTTGAGCGAGAAGTAACCATACCATATGAAAGAATTCGGATTCGATTGTGATCATAAGTCTCAACTTCTGCCTCACCATTAGGGTTTTATGATAATTGCACTCAAAAAGATCGCTTTTTAGTCTCTCATGTGTGCGGCGGGGAGTAAAGAGAGAAATCCTGCACACGTTGTAGGTAAGAAGGATAACCTTCCGAAATAAAAAACGGAGACTCCACAAAGGTGTGGACAAAAAGAATCTTTTTCTGATGATCTCTAAGAAAGGAAATCAACCATTAGTAAGGGTGGGAGTACTCACTCACTTCTCACCCGATCGGCAATTAATATCACTCTCTCATAAGAAACCATAGAAACGTCTTCAATCTTCGGTCTTCGGTCTTCAAATGTTGATGACGAACTTCTAAACTTCACAAAACTTGACAATTTTTAACTTTTCTACTCAAATTCCTTGTTGTTTGGATTTTTCTTTTTTAAATTCTTCTTTACCATGGTGGTAGCAAAAATAAGAAAATAAACTACAATATATATTTTTTTTTTTTTTTTTTTTTTTTTTTTTTTTTTTTTTTTTTTTTTTTTTAATTACAAAAAGTGAAAATAAAAATACAAATAATGACACAACTAACTCCATGGACAAAGGACTTTATCACTCAATTTTTCCACAACTTGTATTGTCTTGATTTTATAAATTTTATTAATTCTCATCCTATTTTCTTTTCTTTGTTGCACATAAACCTTGGACTATATCAATTTTTCTTTCAATATTCTCGATTCTCGCTCCGGTTCTTTGACGATGATGTGTTTCTATGGATCTTGATGATTGAGAGAGAGAATGATGCTAACTACAAATCGGTATTTAGAAGGAGTTTTCATCTTTAGACGTCACCCTCATGATTGACGGAATTAGCACTCAAGAGATCAAAAGTAGTGCTGAAAGTGGTGCGAAGTTGGGTAGCTCACCATTCCTACCCGGAATTGACGTACGGTGACACACACTCTAATGACTTTTCTAGAAAGTTGCAAAAAATTGAAGGTTGGTGCCTCACTTGATGTAAATTGGGTAGTCTCCACTATGGGTGATCACAATTCTACTACCGAATATCTAAACAAAGACCTAATTAGCGCCCTCCGGTATGGTTAAATCCAACTTTAACGCTCTAATCAACTAAGGAACCCGATTGCGTTTTCCGGCACTTCTAAGTTCTGTTATTTGGTCGATTCTCTATGTAAACATAGCTAAAAGCATGCTAGTGACTCTAAAATCTCTAAAAGTTGGAGGTTTTTATTTGCAAAAAGTTTTTTAAATTTTTTTTTTTTTTTTTTTTTTTTTTTTTGATAAAAAAGGTGAAATAAAAGACTAAAAACTCTACATGCAAAATAAAAACTAAAAACTCTAAATGCAAATGCACCCCCAAACCTAAATCAAACATTGTCCTCAATGTGTCTACATATAGAAAAAATTTAAACAGTCACATACCATGAGAACTATGTTGATAAGAGAAAAGGGAAGAGATTACCGGAATGTCGACGGGAGCAAGGTTGAGCTTCATTAATCAAGGCAAAATCCAACATTCTCAGTGGTGATCATATCGGATTAGCACAAAAAATGCACAAGAAGACTCAACCGATTCAAGAAAAGAAAATTTAACAAGTCCTAAAAAGTTGAGGGTTAACCCAAAAAAATAATGTACAAAAACATCAACATGAAAATGGGATTTGGTTTATGTGGGAATTTGGTTTGAATGGGATTCATTTGGTTTTGTTGGGAAAGTTTGGTTTATTTGGGAGGCCCAAGGTTTTGTGGGCTCAATTTGGTTTGTTTGGGATTTGTTGTTTGAAACCCGAAATTTGTAGAAAACTTTACAGTTGATGAGTATGGATGATGTGGGCTGAAGGTTGCAGGTTTACAGCCCAGTTTTGTGGGTTATGTTGGCTCAGCCTATGCAGCCCAGCTTCAGTTAGCCTAGTGGTTGGGCTTCATGTGTAAGCAGCCTAGCAGAAAGGCACAAGGAGCCTCGATTGTGTGCACCGGGTTATTTGCGAACAGCCCAGCTATGAAGGTTGGTTATGTGGGCAGCCTAGTGATTTTGTGGGCTCGAGTTTATGTAGAGTGGGCTTCGGTTTAGTACAGAGCCCAATATGTGCAGCCCAATTTGTTTGGTTATGTGACAAGTTAACAGCCCAGTGCACGGTGGTTGGGGTTTGGCTTAACGACTCACTTTGTTGCACGGGGGTGTGTGCAAGTCGGTTAAGCATAGGCTGTCTCAAAGACAAGACCCGGTGAAACAACAATGTGCACCGGTTGAGTGTAGTTCAAGACAAGTTTATAGTGCACTCACAACAAATTTGACTGAACAGATTAGGATCAAATGTTGGCAAAATTGAGCTCTTGCATAACAAACTAACACGAGAATTGAGCTTTGTACACAAACTTGCATAAAAATGAAGCTAACAGTTCATGTCAATGGTGATTGACCTCAGTTGTTGGGGATCAAAATCACAAGGATGCAAGTCTTAGCAGAGTATAACACTTCACAAAGACGCACTGGGATTGCAATCACTCAAGGTTGATCTATGCAATGTGTCAAGATAGGAATAGATGAATCACAACACAAGTGTAAGTGCAACTCAAAACAAAGACATGGCATATTATACAAAGACAACACAGTCACAAACTCACAAAGAATGACATTTGATTCTAAGCCCATAGCATTGCTAGTAATTGAAATACTCAAAGACAATGGGGGTGATGGTTATGTGCAAATGCGGGAAGCTCCACACTTGCGCTCAGGGGCTAGCAAGGTGGAGATGGTTCACAAGGCTCACGAGCATCACGAGACGGCCTAGCACTTGCGGCCTTGGGGGCTAAGTGCATTCACATGACTCGACACGGCAAGTGAGGCCTACCAGTCAACAGAGGCTGAAGACTCAACAGATCAAAAGAAGCAAAATTACAGGGCAGCCTACTAAGTTGATGTCAACCACCACAGTTGACTTCACTTGGGTTTTCAAAGCTATACTCGGGTTTTCTAAGTTTAAGCTCACTCACGACCTCGGGGGACCTGGAGTTAGTCAATTGATTTAGTTCTTTGAGTCAACAGATGCAACGGTGAACAACGTATAGCCCCGCTGAAAACACACAGAGGGTCGAGCCGGTTGGTTGCGGTCTAATGCTCAAAATTTACGGGGTATGTGGTTTAGCTCGGATTCACGGCTAGTTCATACTAGCTTATGCTCGAGTCTTGGGTGCACAAGTTGCGAGAGTTGACAAAGAGTCACCCGGATCGATTGACAAGGTTTGTCAACGGCCGTGCCCAAAAGTGCAAAGCGAGATGGCAAACAGCCCCGATTGACCTAGTAGAGCATGCTCAAGGGGTGCGGGCGTGGCTCAAAGATACTTATGCAATAAATGTAACTTAGCTAATCGGTTTAGCTAGGATGCGGCTCAAGTTGACCGAGTTAAAGCCCTGTAAGGGGTTAAGGCGGACTATTCTATCATGCTCGGGTTGCACACAATCACGGATGTGACAGGTTTAGAGTCACCACATATAATGCACGATCATTAAAAGCATCATGAGGTTCATAGCTCAGCACAATATGGATTTAGATTTCATAGATTTAGCAATTCAGCAAACACACAATGCTAGCACAATCACATCAAGCTTAGTGAGGTCAGTTGAGCTCAAGACTTGGGGCTTATGCACAAGTCGCAGCAGATGCAGGGGTCTGGCACAACTTGGCTCACCAGGGCAGATGGAGTTTACGATTTTTCGCGAGTTGAGCTCAGGGTCTACAGAGCAAGGCTTGCTCTGAATTACAAACTACCAGCTAACCAATGTAAGGTCAGGCACACAAGAAACGGCACACAACAAGGTCTCACACAGATTTACATCGGCTTAACAAAGACGGGTAAGCACAGGACTAGCAAGTAAGTTTATGCACGGGGGCTAGTTGGAGAGGCTCAACGGGTTCAACAGGCTAGCATGCAAGGGTGTGTTGCTAGTTTAACATATTACGTGGAGTCGTGAAGTTACTTACCCGAGTTTGCAGTGATTGTTCGAGCTTTGTGACTCGGCCCCGCGCTTTTCTTGGCCTTCTAGGCTTTGCTCTCAGAAGAAGCAGAGATCAAGTAGCAACTCGTGTACTGTTGCTTAGAGGAAAAATTCAGGTTCTCATAAAAATGCAACTTAAAGCAAAGAGAGTTGAATATTAACACTGGCACATGCTCGAGAGTATTTTGACTGTCGGGGAATAGTAGTTCTGTGTAACACTAAGATGCAAGAGCAAATGAACTAACTAGACTACGGGTAACACAAATGAACTAACTAGACTACAAGGCTAAGATGCGTAAGTGGATGAAGATGAGCAAATATAAAGAGAACAGGGTAGTGACAATATGCAATACAAACTACACTAAGTTATAGCTACAGATAAAGATGCAAAAATCAGTGAAGAAGTAAACAATAGAGAACAACTACATTACACTAAAACAGGGTTAAAGATGACAATGCACGGTGAGTATGTACAGGGGATAGAATGAAATTTCAGTAAAGCAAGCAATGAATCACAGGGCACGCGCCAAGTCCCCGGCAACGGCGCCAAAAACTTGGTAGGCCCGAAAAGATGTATAAATTTATGTAAATTACGGCCTACGGTTATACCGCAAGTGCACGGTGTCGTAATGTAGCACTGGGCACGTACGGGTCGAACCACAGAGACGAGGGGTGCTCGATATTGATCTAAGGTCAGCTTCAACTGAGTTCTAAAAGTAACAAGTGACAAGAGATGGTAACATAGATATTTTTGTGCCGAAACGGTTGTTTTTGAACCTTGTGATCCTAAACTAAGGTATAAAAGAGACAAAGGTATGTTTGGGTTCTCAATTCCACCACTAAATTCCTAGTATGTGCTTTCAACTAAATTAAGTGTCTTGTTCCTATAGTAGCTAAGGCGGTGTGTCAATTTCGCCACTTAACTAAGGGGTTTCACCATGTAAAACTTCAAATACGGTGAGGGTACTAACCCGCAGCATTAGTTATCTAATCAAGTATAACTAATCAAAGGAATTAGCATTTGGGTCTAATGCAAGAGCTGAATCACTCTCGGCTCGGTGTTAACCTAACTACAAAGTGCATCCATGGCTTTGGTATGCCTTTGTGAGAGAAAAGAGTTGAAGTGATTGACTTGAAGTTATCTAATATTATTAAGCATACAAGAACATTCAACGAGTTTAAACTTCTGTTGTGAATTAGGGTTTCATCTCAAACCCTCACACTAAATTAAAACAGAAAAATAACAGGAATTAAATCTATTGACTGCCCTGGCTAATCCAGGCGTGTCTAAAATCATCATCCCCTGCTTCTATTTATACATACCAAGCAAACCCTAAAACAGCAAACCCTAAATCAATTAAAAATACAAATTAAATGAAAAATAATCGAACCCATACTCTATTCGGCTCAATCGAGCTTCCTCTTGTCTAATCATGCTCGAGAACTCCATGCGTCGGTTGTGGCTAACCCTAGCTCTAGCTTTTTCTAAATTAGCTTCTAGGGTTGATAGAGGCTAAGAAAGAAAAACTAGTGCTAGGGAAGTAGAGAGGTAGCGGTGGTGTGGTTGTGTGTCGGGGAGATGGTGGTGGTGTGGGTTGCTTTGGTCGGGTGAAGGACGGAGGTGGTGTGGTGTCGGAAGAAGCAGAGCTCTGCTCCGGTGGAGACGGGAGAGAAAGAGAGGAGAAGAAAAATGAGTTTAGGGTTAGGCTTAGGGGCTTATATAGGGGCTATGGTGTTGAGCAGGTACATCGAAGATCGATGGGAACGCCGCACCGAGCGTAGGGGATGAAGTCAAGAGATACGAACGGTCGAGGTTGGTAGCTCGGTTTTGAGTGATCTCGTGTTGCACGGGATCATCGAGATATAGATGTAAGCGATGGAGCGACCGTTGGATGTAGCCGGGCGAGATCTTGACGGCTCGAGTGAGCGGGCTCGGATCGGGTCGTGGGTAGCTCTAGCCCATGTCTTCCTTGTTGGGTTGCAACTGATTCGCGCGCGGGCTTTGGCTATCTGCTCCATAGATGCTCGACTCCAATTCTTCGCTCCTTGGCTCCTCAGATTCTCCGAGCTTTATTTATTACCTAAAAACACAAAATTAATTAATACAAATATTTATTCTTGAAAACAAAGAAAACACAGAATCTGGGATAATATCTGATTCTTGAGCACAAAAGATGAGTAAAATGCCAATAAAAAGGTGTATAAATATGCACTATTTGGCACTCATCAACAATCGAAACCAACTCTTTAGCCGGCAAGAAAAACTTGTTGCAGAGGCGTTTGCACCTCAAACAATAGCACCACTCCTCTTCTCTCCATTTGATAAGAATATGATTGAGACTCGAATTCTAGGTCTCATGTATGAATGAATGTGGTTATAACCACCCTAGTAGAGTGGATAAGGGCCAACCAACCCATACAATGCTTGTCGGTTTCAGCTAATCGACAAATCAATTCTTCGACTCAACTGTCATTTATGCGAAACTGACAGTTCATTCTTCAACTCCGTCTCGCACACCTTAACCCGCTCCAAGTGTAGCTCTTTTCGTGAATTTACCACTTTTCCCTTTATGCTCCAAATGGCTAATTTCTCCTTCTTTTGCTCCATATGACTCCAAAGCACCTAATAACTCAAATTCACACATAAGATACATAATTCACATGAAAAATAGCAAAGAAAGCATAAATACTAAATAATAAATACGGTGTATTCTACACCTATCAAATTGCCCCACACTTAGACTTTGCTAGTCCTCGAGCAAAACAAACAAAACTAAACTAAAACAAATACATACAACTCCGTCTCGTCGAGGCTACGGTCACTTTTAGCATAAATAACAAGCCTTTAAACCCCTAGGTGTCCCTAGTGGATGAGTTATAGTCTCGTGAAGGTTTACTAGAGATATACCTACAAAACCTATATTTCAAACTCCGTCTATTTGTGACAAATCAATGAACGAATCCAAAATGACTACAGGAGGAGGTACCTTGCAAATTCAATTCATACAAGCATCTAACCCGGTGCATACGCACCGGCTGGTTCGAGAGTGTCTACATCGTAGGCGCAAACAATTGGGTTGGTTGACGTAGTATTATAATCGTGCATTATTATGCTTCAAAAAAATAAAAATAAATCATCGTGCATTATTAAAAATAAAGCATCCGCAAAAAGGAATTCTTACGATAGTTATCAGGAAAATATCTTCTTATCTTAGGAGCTAATATGCATCTTTCACTTAAGTACTCTGCATCTCCATATCTGTTGAGTCGAGCATGCTTGAATATACGATGGACCCAATCTGTTTCACAAAATCCTCATCTGGAACGATTAGGTACTCATTGGTATTCTGATCTAAGTTTGGCCTTCCATATCGGTATGTGCAATTGCAAGAAGATTTCCATTTCCAAGATCAAGTAGCCATTTATAGAATTCTGATTTTTCTTTCGTAGCCGATGAAACCCCAGAATTTAGTTGCATATTCTCATCGAGGTTGAAGATTCAGAAATCTCTCCACAAATTTGATCTCTTTATCTATGAGTTCACAGTCATTTTTCTGGTTCCTTCGTGAGTCATCAGTAATATCTTCCTAAAATCTCCACCCAAGATTATAAGTTTTCCTCCAAATATCTTTATGGGGTTGCTCGTCAGATCCTTGAATGTCCTATCCAATGCTTCAAAGGCATGTTTATGCACCATCGTTGCTTCATCCCATATTATTAAGTCTACCCTAGACATCCACTTTGTCAAATAGGTTCCCCTTCGTATGCCACAAACTGAATATTTGGAATGTCTTTATCAAGCTGTAGGGGTATTTAGAATGTTGAATATGTGCTGTCCTCACTCCGGACAATGAGAGTAATGATATTCCCTGTGAATCCACTGTTAAAAATAATTTTCGAACTCCATCTTATAAGTGTTTTTTCCGTCTCACTGCTTCCAAAGAAGAAAAACGTTCCCCATTTTTTGGCTTCAACTGCCTCTTTTACAGCGTTAAGGACGGTTCTTCGTTGGGTGTTCAATCCATTATAAAGGCGTAAAAAATCTCTGAGAAGTTGTGTTTTATTGTAATCTAGTTCTTCCCTTTCTTTTTTTTGTCGAAGTAGCTAATGAAGCATTGAGAATTCTTTGAGAGACCAGACCTGCGGATCGGGTTCATTGATTTCTCTATCTAATGAGTTGTTCATCTTTGATCTCAAGATCTTCATTACCTATTTATTTATTTTTTGTTCATGCAGAATATCTTCGGATAGTAGTGTCCATTGTCGTCTCCACATTTTCGCTGCATTTTTATTCCGCAAAACAGTATCATTATTATGAACATTTCACGTAGGGACTTGATGAATCCCCAAGTACTTGCCTCTTCAATCACTTGTTTCCATTCCTGGTCGGCGAGTAAACTTAAGTTTTGGTAGTTGGGTGGCTAGTCTGTTTATTTAAGATTTGCGAAACGATATGATATACTAACAGGTTATGAGGGGTTGCGACTGTATCTAGAATGTTCGTGTCAATTTGTTGATTTGTAAGACCCGACTGTGAAGAGACACGTTTTGAGTTTATCTAAAAGTTAACCCAATTTCGTTTCCTCTGCATCCAAAAAGGAAAGTGACCCTTCAAGCTTCCAAACGGATTCTGCCTCAATAAGTCGTGTCTTTTAGAGTGTTGGCCAATCAGATGCCGATGACTGGGAAATGTAATGCTGATGTGGCTTCACCAAATCCAAGTTTAATTGTCGTGATGACATGTGGCTTTTTGGGTGTCCCTTATTATAAAGAAAGATATTAGTAAATAAACTCTAATTAGATAGTTGAACAAGCCACAATACTCGGAAACTAACAAACCACAATCACAATGAAAAGATTAAGAAGATGAATATAGATGTAGATGTTGGCGAATGTTCACAAGTGATCGATGTTTCCCATATCTGTCTGAAGGTCACTGCTAAGATGAACCTAATCCTATTGGATTGAGCTGTTGGTGCTGAATGCTACATCAACTCACTGGCATATACAAGGGAACCATAAGTGACTTTATTCAACACAATAATAATTTCTTCTCTTTTTTTTTATATGATTGGATCAAACTGGATCCAATTTCTCTTTTTTTTTTTAAAAACGGCATGATTAGATCTTTTAGATCCAAGCGCATGCTTCTTGTCAGCAAGTACATGATAGTTGCCTTGGATCCTGCATTCCACGCTTGTTTAGGCGACGGAGACAGGGACTACGTTTCACACATACTGCTATTCCCAAGTGTCATTCTTTATTCCGTTTTGGTCTAATTGGTCGGTCTTTTTTTTTTTTTTTTTTTTTTTTTCATATATATTTTTTCATCATTTTTTTTTCTTTTTCTAGTAACTCAATCACTCTATTTCATCCTAGCAGTAATAACACGTCGATGTTTAGTGACCCACCAAAGCACTTAGAGAACAATAGATAAATATGGAAAAATAAAAATAGAATGTGATATGGAGATATTCCGAGATATGGTAACAACTATCATGTTAATTTGTGATTTCTGAGCTATATTCGTCCCCTTTTAAGTTAATTGGTTCCTCAACTCCTGCATTCAAAATGGTTCCATCCACTAATGGTGTCATCCTAAAGGCACAAGTTTCTAGATTTCGGAGTTCAAAAAGCACAATTTTTCTTGGTTTTTCAATTTTTCTCATTTTTTTTTTGTTGTTTTTTTTTTATGCATAAAACAAACTAAAACATATAAATGCTCCCCCACACTTAAACTTTACATTGTCCTCAATCTAAAATTGAATCGTCCAAAGAAAATCCAAGGTGGGAAATTCCGCAAATAATATGCAAAAACAAAGAAAATAAAGATAAAAGCAAATGCATAAAAGTAAAAAGATAAGGATAAAGATACAAAACCGGTGGGTTGCCTCCCACTTAGCGCTTGTTTTAAAGTCGACGGCCCGACTTAGCTTCTTGTAAAATTCATTCCCCATACACCAATAATCTGAAAAGTTGGGGATCCTTCCATAGAACCTGTTTTTCAAACACTAGCTTCGCACAAATATTAGTAATATAAAACAGAAACGAAGCTATGAACCGATAAAAGCTTCCCCCACACTTATTCTTGTCCACACTTGGAAGTGTATAAAGAATATAAAAGTCGGGTACTTCCACGGTTTCTTGTTCCATAACCTGCATAGTATGAGAATCAAGTTTCTCTAATGGAGGAAAACGAGAAACGAAGTCATCCAACAATATTCTCGAAGCACATACATTCAAACCAATAAGAGGTAAAGAAAAAGAAACAATAGGCAAAGGGTTAGATAAACCTTGCACAATCTCTTGTATTACGGAATCCTCTTCATCCTTGAAAAACTCAAGTGAATTATTCACCTCTTTTATATCATGGTCCTCTATTAAACCTTGCAACCATTCTTCGTCCGTTTCTGCCTTAACCAAAGTTTTGACATAAACATCATCATTACAATCATTTGAAAGCTCAATTGGGTCCTCCACAATATTGGTCATAACGGTCTCATTCTCAACATATTCCTCCGTTTTGTAAGGCACATACTCTTTTGCGAATGCAATATTGTCCATAAGGAATTTCTTTAGAACACGCATTGCATCATCCTCAAGCTCTACCTTTTGAATAGGTTGTTGATCGTTATAAAGATCAATGCTTGAGGAAGCTACACTAGTGTCATCATATTCCTTTTCAACTTCACCTTGATCGCAAAAAGACTCCATTGTAAACTCCTCGGGGATGTCACCATGAATTGGTTTAGGCAATGTATTTTCATAATAATCATCACTATCATAGTCAACATAAGATTGTTCCTTTTGAATTTAGTGTTGCTAATCTCGAACTCATCCTTTTGAGTAGGTGAATGATCATTATTACGATCAAGAGTTGAGTTAACTACACAAATATCAACAAAAGTCCCCAAAGGTTCGCCTTTTTCAACATAATTATCCATTTCCTCCTTGTATTCTTCAATGCCTTGTCTTAAAGTGGAAACACCTTTTTGAAGCTCTTGGAGTGTTCCATCCAAATTACGAATATAGTGTTCCATTTGTTTGTAAAGCTCATTCGACAAAGAAAAAGTAGAATTACTTACTTCCGTATTGTTAGGCCAATTATCTTCCCTTTGAATGGGTGGATGATCATAACTACGATCAGAAATTGGGCCAAACAAACCATGAGCACATTCGGTCGATGAAATTGGTTCCACGCTTGGTTGTCCATAAATTGACTCCATGCTGTCCATAAATTGTTGCATTTCATCTACCAAACTAGAAGAAATATTAATAGGAGTACAACTAGTCTCCCCTCCTTGTGGTTGCTCACTTACATACCCACCGTAAGAAGGTTGGAATGTATGAGAACAACTAAAAAGGGTACGTGGAATATTGACCATAACCAAAGGATTGGTTTTGATTGTATTCCCCATAAGGGTGATAGTTTTCATGTTGTTGAGGTTGAAGGCCGTATTGATTGCTCCAATATGCTCCGTCCATAGAAATTGGTACCTGAAACGAGATTCTCAAAACTCGAATAAAAACCAAAGAATAAGAAAAAGTAAAACAAAACTAAATACAAAAATAAGAAACCAAAAACAATTAACAACCGCTGCCTCCCCGGCAACGGCGCCAAAATTTGACCGGTTGTCAGCCGACACAAATATAATTACACTTTCTTACTACTCAAAATATAAATATAGCAAGGGCAAGAAAGGATCGTTCCCACAGAGAGGTCTAGGTTGTCAAATTGTTATGGTTTCCTATATAAAACACCGGAAGAATTTCGATTGTGTAAATAAAAATAAACAAAAAGCAAATAAAGTACACAAATCAAGGATGTGAAAATATTGGATAAAGGTTTCATCTTCAATTGTAAACAAGTTTATGAATATATGAATATAATTCGTATTTAATCTCGCTATCATCAAAATCCATAGAATACCTTATTGCAAGAATACTCCGTAAATTTCTTAAGTTATCAACACACACATTAGAGCTGCGTATGTGAAATCTACCTAAAGAATAACCTAACGCCTTGCGCTAATCAAGTTCAATTCCTAGGAGCATTAAGTTTCAGAAATAGGCTAATCAATGCAATTGTAATACATTGCGCAAACAATTCGAACAAAGGTCAATTTCTACATATGACTACGAGGATGTATCACTACAACCTAGAATCATATCATGCTACTCGTATTCAAGGTTATCGCTCGATGAAAACCCTAAAATAGCTATAGATATGGATGTGAGTTCAATCAATTCTAGACTTAACTAAACAAACATTCAATCATATTGCAATCCATCAATCATGCAATTATTGTAACCGTAGAAATCATACGATAATATTGAGAGAAAACTAATTCATAAAAATCATAACTTGGTTGCAAAATCCAACTACATCTTCAACCAATAATAAAAACTTAGTTACTTGTGTTTTTGGAAATCATCATAGAAAGCAAAAAGAAGAAAACTATCATGTGAAACCCTAGACAACAAGTAGAAGTCTCCCTAATGGAGATATATCTAGGTTTAGAGAAAAAGTTCTATTTATATGCCTCTCCCAAAAGGATACCCAAAAGTAGGTCAAGTCTTCTCAAAACCCGTCTCAAATTCATCCACCAAGCCCATGTGTGAAAATAAGTCTCTGGAATTTTTGGGTCCTAAAGCGTCGCCGGATTGATGACGGCATCGACGGAATCCGGTCGCCGGAAAATTATCTCTGGCCGCCTTTGTCATCGGGTACTATCACCAAGCGATTCTACACTTCTAGTAGTTCAACTTTGCTTCTCTGCAGTCCACACATTCACAAAAACCATTTTAGCCAATTCCTTGTTTCTTGCGAAAACGCGCCTAAAAGCGTGACTCGTAGCCCATATATCCGGCCATCAATTATCGCATCCGACTCATACCCCCCTCGCGATTCACTGAAATATTGCGATTCATGCTTCAAGTTCTGAAATCCGGCTACCGGAACTATGCTCACCGGCGCGCCATTTTCACCCCGTTTGCACGATTCTGTGACTCCAAACCGGTTAAAGCATTTCCGCCCTCGCGTTTTGAACTTCTGCATTCCACCAAGATGCCCAAACCCAGCTAATGCTCATCTACCTGCAGCTGCCAACCATTTCTACTTTGCGCCACCAGCCACCGCGCAACTTAACCTCATTCCATCACCAAGCTGCAGCTGCGAACAAAAGCACCAACACTGCTCAACTTCATACCCTGAGCCAACAGTACACAGCTCTACACTGTTTATCTTGCCACCTTCAACCTTGTTATCAACTGTGCAACTGATTAGCAGTTCGACAACAGCCAATAGCTCAACCTTGTTTCTCGTTCTCTCTTCCCTGGGTCTTCTCGGCCAAACCCAACACAAAATCAACAGTTCATAATCACCCTATAACAGCAGCATCATTGCGCATCTTGCTAATACTCCAGCCCTGTAACTCCAACTCTTCCTTAATGCCACCAATGCCTACGACTTCGTTGCACCAGAACCCAAGATCCTTGCATTGTTGCCACTGTAATGCATTATCTACTCGAGTCCACCTCAGTTATAGTCTGCCAAACTCGAGCTCTTTCTCCATCTATGATCAACGAACAGCCATAGCCACAGTACCATCGCTGGCAGAAGCTCCATGCATATTCTCTGCGTAAACTCGATAACTGCTAATGGCAACAACCTTCACTTCACAGCAGACTGTCCATGCTCATTGATCACCGTACACTTCCATGCACGATCAACAATAGCAACGCCCGTGCATTCTATCTCAAGTTCTCTTCACGTACCGATCATCCTCACTACCATAGTATGCAGCATCAGCAACCATCGAACTCCAACTCCATCTTCAGTTGCGACCCAACTTGAGTTGTTATCCTCTCTGCCTCTCTCACTTCGTCAGCATCTGGCATCATTTCACGAGCTCAGCTCATTCTTCATTGATGCCAGCGAGTATCGATCATCATCCCAAGTCATAGCAAATTCTATTCCATCAGTCGCTGGCAGCTCCAGTTCATTCATCTCCCGAACCTGTTATATTAAGACCAAACTGCTGCTCATTTGCTTTTATTCGAACCCAACCATCATCACTTCTGTCAATATATCATCACAGCGTCGCCAGCAAACTCCACTCTTTCCTTGCTACCAATTACAGCGCCTTGTGCACCCTCTGTCTCATTGCAGCCGCACTTTTTGGCTACGCATGCACCAGCTTGCATCTGTTCTCCGCACTCCAGCATCTCCATAATCCATGAAATGCATAGCTCAGTCCCTCCAACCAACTCAGCTGCAACTTCAGTCAACCTTAGACAAGCTAGAACTACAACCTCATTGTAGTCTCAGACCTGCAATTTCATCATTATGTTCCTCACAATTTCAGTGGCACAACGCCGTAGCTGCATACTCACACCTGCCAATCCCATTTGTAACTTCACAAACTCAGTTTATCTCATCGGCAAATGGCAGCACCAATGCAACCCCATTTCTCTCCAGCTTCCTATCAGCTCATTCATCCATCGAAACTTCAGCTCAATTGCTGCGGCTCAAATCATTCAACTTCCTTTCTTAAAGACTCTCACATAACAACAACAACTACTATCTGTTGATTGCTTGCCAATGTGACTAATCGTGGTTCGGGCCTTCAAACAAACACTTTATGTGCCATGAACCCGACAATTCAAAGTCAGCCATTCAACTCTCTGTCGAGCTCTCATTCAACCTGCAAAATCGAATTGAAGACAAACCCACTTTCTGAACTTGTAATTTCTCAAATACCCAGTATCCTCTCCATTTACTCGAGATTCAATGGCAAAGAACTTCTCTCGTTTTCTCATATGATTTTCTCAGTTTACAGTACCACCCAGAACTCTAACAAGTTCGTACCCAAGCTGTATTTCCAACTAGTCTTCGCTTCTCGAACCATAACCAGGACAATCGAAACCAACTCTTTAGCCGGCAAGAAAAACTTGTTGCAGAGGCGTTTGCACCTCAAACAATAGCGACCACTCCTCTTCTCTCCATTTGATAAGAATATGATTGAGACTCGAATTCTAGGTCTCATGTATGAATGAATGTGGTTATAACCACCCTAGTAGAGTGGATAAGGGCCAACCAACCCATACAATGCTTGTCGGTTTCAGCTAATCGACAAATCAATTCTTCGACTGTTCATCATTTATCGAAACTGACAGTTCATTCTTCAACTAGTCTCGCACACCTTAACCCGCTCCAAGTGTAGCTACTTTGTGAATTTAGCACTTTGCCCTTTTATGCTCCAAATGGCTAATTTCTCCTTCTTTTGCTCCATATGACTCAAAAGCACCTAATAACTCAAATTCACACATAAGATACATAATTCACACGAAAAATAGCAAAGAAAGCATAAATAATAAATAATAAATACGGTGTATTCTACACCTATCAGGTGTCAACATTGTTTTTATGTTTTATTAGATTTGTTGATCTAATTTGATTGTTTTATTGTTGCAGGCCAAAGATGGCTGTTGCAGAGTTCACTTTATCCAATTTGACCGTACCGCATGCTGTTTCGGAGTCAACTACTGTCAGCGAGATGATTAGTGTGGTGAAACAATACTGGCCTTATGTCCCTGAAGACCACGTACTTTTTGGTTACATTGTAGATGGAAAATCACATGTGATCAATCACGATTTGGAGTTGAGGTTTTTCATTCACTACTGCATCTCCAAAGGGATCGATGTGGTGAAGTTTAACATCCAGTTTAAGATTGTTGTTGATTCTGTTCCATCTTCTTCTTCTGTTGATCCTTCTTCGTCATCATCAAGTTGTGTTTCAAACAACGATGTGGCTATTGTAGAAGATTTGACGGTGATTCATCTTTGGTCAAAAGGGTCCCCAAGAAGTCAGATGCTTGGGCCAACATATTAACCGGAGTAGGGAAGGTTTTTGAAAGTAAAATCGATTGTCATGATACTATTAAGAAGCATGAATATCATAGTGGTTACAAACTTGACGTACGTAAGAGTGACAAGAAACGTTACACTGTGCGGTGTATGAACAAGGTAAGTCAAAATTGTAGCTGGAGGTTTCATGCATCTCTTGTTGCCAATACTAAAGGTGTGTTTCAGTGCAAGACGTTTCACGGAGACCATGCATGTGATTTAGCTTCTTCTGATCCATCAAAGGTCAGGATGACGAAGTCTTTTCTGAAGGATATCTTAATATATGATTTTCGAGCATCAAAGAAGAAGAAGACTGCAACTGATGTTAAAGATTTGCTCCATCTGGAGTATGGTATTGATCTCACATATAGTCAGGCATACCATGGTTTACAATTCATTAAAGAGTCTGTTTGGGGTGATGACATCAAGTCCTATTCAGACTTTGTTTGGTATAAATAATCAATTGAACGTTATAATCCTGGAAGCGTCGTGAAGTTTGAATATGATGGTGAAACGAAGCAGTTCGAGGTTTTTTGTTGCTTTCAAAAGCTTCCATTCATTGGTTTCAATAATTATTGTCGTCCGATGTTATTTATTGATTGCACTTTTCTCCTTTGGGAAGTTTAAGGGAGGTCTTATGGTTGCTAGCGGGGAAAATTGGTAACCAAGGTATGTTTTTTAATCTTTTTTCTCTTTTTTTAATTATTAAGTGTTTCAACTTTAGTCGTTGAATCACACGATATAGTCTTATATGTCCCTGGATTTCAATTCTATGGATCACATAACTTTGTTCATCCCATAATTCTTGTTGTTGATCCCATAACTTTTTTTATTGATCGGTATTTTCAAATGTTGATCCCATAATTGTTGTTGTTGATCCCATAATTGCAGTTATTGATCCTTTTTTTTTATCAACTTTTGTTGTTTGTTCCATAATTGCAGTTGTTCATCACATAACTTCTGTTCTTAATCCCATAATTCTTGTTGTTGATCCCATAATTGCAGTTGTTGATCACATAACTTCTGTTCATTCCATAATTCTTGTTGTTCACCCAATAACTTGTTCATGGATTTCAGTTTTTGTGTGTCACTTTTTGAATCTCTTTTTTTTTTGTATTTTCTAGAGATCTATCCAGTTGCTTTTGGTATTGTACCTTGCGAAAATTGTGAGAGTTGTGAATGGTTCTTAACCAACTTGAAGGGTATTATTAGGGAAGACCGTCCACTGACCATCATATCAGATCGTGGAGCTGTCCTTTTGAAGCATGTCCCTATTATCTTCCCAAAGGCTTACCATTCTCATTGTTTGTACCACATGAAAGGAATATTCTGTTCCAAAGAGCAAGAGCGGGGAAAACTACTGTGAAGTTGTTTGAAGAGTGCTACACTTTGCCTTAACAAAGGAGAAGTTTTATGTTTGCCAAGAGTATGAGCAATCTCAAGCTTGATTCAGTGATTGGTTGGATGGTGAAGATTCCATTCTGTAATTGGGCATCTCATGCTTTTCAAGGAGAAAGGTTTGGTGAGAACACATCGAACATTGCAGAGAGTTTTAATAATGTGATCAAGCATGATAAGCAGCTTCCAGCACTTGAGCTTGTGGATTGTATTCATGCTAAGGTAATGGAGCAGAACTACAAGAGGTTGGTGGAGTCTAGTAAGTGGACTTCAAGACTTACTCCCCGGATGCAAGCTAGGCTCAACAAGAGGTTTGTTTGCCGTTTCTACAAGTTCAGAAGATCAAGTGACAAAGTCTTTGAAATAATTTCTCCTACTGGAAAGCACACGGTCGACTTGGATGCTATGACTTGCACTTGCAATTGGTGGCAGAAGCATAGTTTCCCTTGAACCCATTCTATGAAAGCTATGTTGCAGATTGGGCCAGATGAACCCTACAAGTACATTGTTCCGTATTATACCACTGAGTACTATAGAGGTCTGTATACTCGTCTATTTATCCTAGAAGGCAATGAGAGGCCGCCTAAAGTTTCGAGGATGGTTATGTATTGCCTCCCAATGGTGGTCGATCGTCGGTGGAAGGCAAACTACTTCAAGGTACTGGGGGTTCTCGAGAGAAAGTTCGCAAGAAAAGAAGTGTGGCCGGTGTGGGAGACTTGCCTTCCACAACCATCGTAGATGTCGCAGAGCTCCTTTGGCTCCTCGTGCACCAAGGTGTTTAGGGAGTCTAATTCCGGGATGATCAACTTTTTGAGGAGGATGTTGTTACGAAGGTTTAGTGGATGATTTACTATTTCTCTCAACTTCCTTTTTACCTTTTTATGCTAGTTCTTGAATGATCAACATGGATGTTAGTTATTTTTATGCTTTCCCTATATTTTCTTGTTGGATTTGTTGTTTTTTTTAATGATATACATTCATTTTATTTGTTTTGAATGTTATTCTTGTCGGTTATGTCGTTTGCGGAGTTCTTGGTTTTTTACAGGAAAAATTACTATGTAAACAGTATCAACATATCAATGTTGATCCAAGTCAGGGGATCAACTTCCATTGTTGATCCCCATTCTTTGGATCAACTTCCATTTGATTGATGCTTACTTTGAAAAGAAAAAAATTTACATGGTTACAAGTTAACTACATTAGATGTGCATACCTTCAAGCTTTACTATGTTGAGTATCAACATGTTAATATTGATCCAAGTCATGGCATCAACTTCCAATGTTGATCCCCATTACCGCATCAACTTCCATTGTTGATGCTTACTGAAAAGAAAAAATTTGCGTGGCTTTATCTGTATATATACAAGTTAACTCCATCAACTGTGCATACCTGCAATCTTTACTACCAAGATTCATTCACTTTATGTGAAACCAATCAGTTATTCATCAATTAATTTTTTGACCCATTGATTTTTGGGATCAACTTCCATTGTTGATCCCAAAAATGGATCAACTTCCATTGTTGATGCTCAATAAAAAGAAAAAAAATTCATGGTTTTATCTGTATGTACAAGTTAACTCCATTAGCTGAGCATACCTGCAATCTTTACTACCAACATTCATTCACTTTCATAACCAAACCATTCATTCACTTGATAACTAGGAAGTAATATTAATTCATAACAAACTAGTACTAAACATATCCTCCAAATTGTTTCACAACGTAAATAGACTTTCAAACATAAATTTACAGTAACTAAAAGATGTATTTTCAAACTAAGAGTTTAAATAAATTAGCAGACCTACACAGAGTAACTAAATTACTTACCAGCATATGTTAAACTACACCTAAGTGTGTTTGCACTAATATAATGGTTCGGCAGAATCTTGTATGTTGAGTACCTCTTATAATGAGTCTGTAAGTTCTTGTACTTGGTTACCTTCTAATGGTTCAACAGAATCTTGTATGTTGAGTACCTCTTCGACTGAGTCTGTAAGTTCTTGTACTTCCTTACCTTCTTCCAAAGTTGGTTTCCATGCATCGAATTCAGCTAACATCCTGGCAGCCATCTTCGCTCTCTTCCTGTTTATGTTCTCATGGTATTGGATCCTCTTACCATCTAGATCTGAAGAGTCTCCACGCTTCACCAAGTACTTCATGAACATGCAGATGTGCAATGCACAGTCCAAACCCTGTTGCGGTGGTACCGTGTAATGGTCTAAAATTGTAGTTACTGGTCCACCTGTCTCAACATCTTTTATACCCATTTGGTTCAGGAGAGGAGTCAATGGTTGTACCATGACATTGTACTGCTTGTTGTATCCTTTGTAGTGATAAATGGTGTTGAAAATCAACCATCTTCCACGCATCAACATAAGAAGCACCCAATGGAAGGGTTTATGATCCCTGTCTTGTAGACACATCGGTATCAACAGTATTACGTCATCGTCATCCACTGGGTAATTTTCCCTCAACATATCTGGAATCCCACATTTTTCCACTTTAATTGCATCTTTGCTAGCTACTGCACCCCTCATTATTTGCTGCATCATTTTCTTGGCATTTAGTTTGTTTTTGACAAATAACAACAATAATTCATTCATTTATTCATCATGTATACTTGAACCATCCCTAGTACACTAAATTGTTTCATCTCACCTAAATAAGGTTTCAACTACGATAACATAGAACTAAATAAGTTTATGTAACAAGTTATTCAAAAGACAGATTAAGAGTTTTTGATGAGTGCCAAATAGTGCATATTTATACACCTTTTTATTGGCATTTTACTCATCTTTTGTGCTCAAGAATCAGATATTATCCCAGATTCTGTGTTTTCTTTGTTTTCAAGAATAAATATTTGTATTAATTAATTTTGTGTTTTTAGGTAATAAATAAAGCTCGGAGAATACCGAGGAGCCAAGGAGCGAAGAATTGGAGTCAAGCATCTATGGAGCAGAAAGCCGAAGCCTTCGCGCGCAACAGTTGCAAACCAACAAGGAAGACATGGGCTAGAGCTACCCACGACCCGGATCCGAACCCGCTCATCCCGAGCCGTTGAGATCTTTATCTTCCACATCCAATGGTCGCTGCCTCCACGTGCATCGAAGATCGCTGCTCCCGTGCTACACCAGATCACGCCAAAACCGCTTACGTCCCTCGGCCATTCAGATCTTCTCCAGCTAGATCCAATGCTCGCTGCAGCTTCCCCATCTTTTCCCGATGTTCGTGTCTCACAGCAAAATACCCATACACCTATACCCTATCGACCCATTCTCTTTCTTCTTCCTTCTTCTCTTTCTTCTCGAGCAACCCCTCTGCAAAACCCAGAGCAGAGCTCTGCTCCTCCATCTCCTCTACCCTGCCAGAGCCTCACCGCCACCGTCACCTTCCTGACACCAGCCAACAACTCCTCTAACTCCCTCACCGCCACCCTAGCTTCATTTGTCTCCATCCATAGCTTCTCACTTACCCTAGAAGCTAGGATTGAGACAATTGAAACTAGGGTTTTCCACGATCGATGCAGAGCGAAGTGACAAGAGGAAAGCTCGATTCAGAGCCGAATAGAGCATGGGTTTGCCTTCACTTTTTGATTTAATTTTTATTTTAATTGAATTAGGGTTTGGGAATTTTGAATGAGCTGCATGTATAAATAGAGAGTGAAGAAGGTGAAATTGGGCACGCCTGGATTAGCCAGAGCAGTCACTTAGTTTCAATTTAGGTTTAACTTTATTCTCTGTTAATTTTAAGATGTTTTAATTCAAAGTGCTAGGGTTTGAGATGAAACCCTAGTTCACAGTTCTGCTATTCAACTATAATTGATGTGTTTTTGCATGCTTAAAGTTTAAGAGAAATTCAATTTAAACATCTCAATGCTCTGCTCTCACAATGAATGTCAAGCATCCATTGTAGTTAGGATAACATTGTCTTGAGTATGTTTCAGCTCATGCTTTAATCGACATTGCTATTTCTTTGATTATGTGTGCTTAACTAGACATGTAATGCTCTGAGTAGCACCTTTAGTGATAATTGATCATCCCACTGGTGAAACTCCTTAGGTATATGGTAGCCTGACACACTTCCTTTACTTGTATTAGGAACAAGAATTCTCAATTTAGTTGAAGCTCATAACTGGAACTAGAGGTGGATTTGATAACCCAAGCACTCCTCTGTCACTATCTTCTACCTTAGTTTAGGTTCATTGTCATTTCAACCTCAGTCGCTTCGACACCAACAATACTGTGTTACATTACCTTCACTTGAAATCAGTTTTAGAAAGCCATTGATCACATATAGAGCACCACAAGTCTCTGTGGTTCGACCCGTACTTGCCGCGTCTCCGATAGACGCCGTGCACTTGCGGTATAACCGTAGGCCGTATATATTTCATACCTTTCGAGGCCTACCAGTTTTCGTTACTTACATAAGCATTTGTAGACAAAATTAAGTGCGTATTCCCATAGTATGCCGGCTTAGATGGATCTTGCATCTTTGATTGCAGCATGTTGATGTAGTAATCAACAATCTCGCTGTTAATGTTATGGTCCTCCATTAGAGCTTGGATATAAATGGGCATGTGACAGAGCAGGTATCAGAGCTGTGTTAGGGGACACGGTTGCTGATTTTTCTCTCTTTTACTCAAGTTGGTGTCATTTGTTTGTCAAATTCAGTGATGAATTGTTTGGGTTTCACTAGTATGGAGACTAGAAGAAGTTGTTCTTGTGTGGAAAGATCAATTGGAATGAACTTGAAGCATTGTTGAAATAAAAGCTACATGCTCTGGTACTGCATTTGCAAAGATTATGTTAACTCCCTGACATAACATAACATATTATTGTTGAATCATTATTATCTTGACATTACATATTAGAAAATTCTAACTGCAACTTTGATTTACAATCGTTTTTTCGCAGATGTTGCATTGCACCAACTTTCATTGTTTATACCTATGAATAAACATACAATTTGTTACAGAGTTACATACCCTTCTGTTGCTTTCTCAAAGAATGGACGAAGGACATTTTTTTCATCCTCAGTACAGGATTTCCAGAGTTTGAGATTTTCTGGCTTCTTCAGTTTTTTTTGGCTCAGGTGGCGTCACATCAATGTAATCATCAAGGTTTATTATTACCGGTTCTTCTTCAACACCTCCCCCTTTCTTATTTCCCTTTCCTCCTTTCGTCCTCTTCTTCACTTTATCATCAGGTGTGAATTTATCTGGCGGATTCCTTGACGACCTTGTGTTATACCTACGTGCTCTTCCAGTAGCGTCAGACTAATTCCTTTGGCTCTGCGTCGCTTCAGAATCATTACCATCTTGGGTGTTGTCTTCCTCTTCAGTTGGCCCAGGTATTTCATCTAATTAATTTGTATATCACTTTAATCCCTTCCAACACATTATCATCATCTGGAGTTTCAGAATCACCCTCTTATGTTTTCAGTGTAGGAGTATATTCCTTTTGTTGTGACAGAGCATCTTCCATCTGTTCTGGAGGAGTAGGAGTAAATATTCCAGCAGTGATCACAGCGAAGCTTGGGAAGGTTGGGGTAGTACCTGCTGGGAAATAATCCGATTAGATTAACATGGAATAGTCTTATGTAAACAGTATTAACATACATTGTTGACTCATACTTTTTTGGGATCAACAATTGTTGTTGGTTCTTCAATGGGATCAACTTCCATTGTTTACCCCACATTATTGGATCAACTTCTACTGTGGACACTTCCAAAAATAAAAAAGTATGCATGGTTTTATGTGTATGCACAAAGTTAATACCATTATCTGTAAATACCCTGCAATGCTAACACTTCATTCTCTTCTTGATAACAAACCAATCATTCATTATGTTTGTTGATCCATTGCTTGCATGGATCAACTTCCATTGTTGACAGTTAGTAACAAATTAAAAAATGGAAAAAGCATGGTTTTATCTGTATGTACAAGTTAACTCCATTTTTGCTGAACATATCTGCTATATTTTAATTCACTCCATTTGATGTATAGAAATAAGCAAACCAAAGTAATACTAATTATACTAACATTCACTGCATTTTTGCAGAGCATAATCATACTTGCATACATTTTCAAATTGTGCATAACATAAATTGAGTACTTCTCCAACTGAGTTAGTGAATAGTACCTGTAGGGACAAGACCTGATCCCCCTGGAAGTATAACCTTAAGTGGAGGAGTTGAATAAACAAGTACATCTCCCACCATCTCTGCTTCCTGCATGTTTGTACTCCTTTCTCCTTTCTTTACTTCATTCTCCTCTTCTAACTGTTGAGCTGATTTACCAATATCTGCAATCACATTAGCAATCTAAAGATTCGCTTCCTCAACTGAGTTACCAGTATCTTCAACCACATTAGCAATCTGAAGATTCGCTTCCTCTTGTCTTATTCTTTTTTCTTTTCCTACATCGAATCCCATCCTCCAGCTTGCCAATAAATTTGGGTCTACATCTACCTTGACCTTCAATCCACTTTTATAACCCTTCTTAAAGCTTTTTTCCAAATTACTTTCACCTGCATCTGAAAGTGACAATGCCGGTTGACTTGATTCTTGTTCTTCTTCTACATTCAAGTCAGCTTCATTCTCCTTTTCAAGTGGTTCTTCATTTGTTACAGCTTCCAACTCAGCTTCAGTCTCCTTTTCATATGGTTCTTCACCTGTATTCTCCACTGGAGTTAAATCAGTCTCCATCAAATCCTTGACTGCTCTATCTAATTCCTGTTGAGTACTCTCTGATCTTGCTCTATGGAGATGTTTCTCCTTTTCTTCCCATTCCTTCACTTCTTCAGCAATATCTTTAAGTCTCGCTTCATCTTCAGGCTTCAACTGCATCTTGTCCTTGTTGTTGTCAATAAGTTTCTTCATGAATATTATGTTGCCCATCGATATCTTTGATTGGCCCCTTTTTTGATATGTTATCTCCTGCTTGTCAAGTTTAAGATTATTGTTTTGCTCATCGAGATCCTCATTCCTCTGCCTCTCTATTTCCAACTGTCGTCTTGGGTCTTGTGGTCAATCAAATACATCTCTTCATCTCAGAAGGATCAACAAAATCTTCATGAACCTTCAAATATCGATGAGCAATACGATGTTGAGCAACGTATTTTTTTTTGACAATAATCTTTTTGTTTCTCACATTCTACCCATAATATATCTTTCACGAGGGGCGTAGCCAGGAGGTGAGGAAGGTGCGACGTATATGAAATTGCGGCGAATATATAAGTGGAGTACATTTGAGATATGATGTCATATTTGGTTGTTGATTCCATTCATTGGGGATCAACTTCCATTATTGATGAAGCAAAGTGGGGTACATTTCGATTAAGTGTAAACCACGGTTGTTGACTCCATACAATTGCATCAACTTCTATTGTTGATGCACAAAATCTATAAAGCATTTAGGATATTGTTAACTTTGGTTGTTGATCCCATTCGTTGGGGATCAACTTTCATTGTTGATACGTAGTCTGTATCACATTTCATCGATGACAACTCAATTATCATTTCTTTAACTCTATCTTCTACAACTCTATCTTTAATTTAAATACTGAGATACAAAATAATGTGCATAATCAATCTTTTCTCTTGTACAATTTTAGTTATTTTGTGTCAACAATGGAAGTTGATCCATTTCTTGGAATCAACTTCCATTGTTTACACACACAAAAAAAAAATAGTATTCTTTACTAAGAAATTTAAAGAGAGTAAGAAAAAAACTACCTTATGCTTAAACCAAGTAATCTCTATATCCTGTTTAGCTTTTTCTGAAAATTCATCTCGAAGTTTCTTGAACAATGTGTGCTGGCTCCATCTTAGGAATCTTGGAGTTCTGGTTTCAAATCCCTGTCTCTTATCGATGTAGTCCCCAGTGTGTTCACAGAACCAATACTGGATGCAGAGAAATGAAAGAAGTTTAGTTTTACAAACTGCATGCAACATTGTATTATATACAAATATATAAATATTTTACTTTGATATGAATGTCTGTTACTTACCGATAGCATTGAAGTGCATCCGATAACAATTCCTTTTTTTCCTTTCTGCTTTGAGATGTTTGCAATCAGAAAATCTACAATGTGATCTGGCCAGGACACTTTATCCATTTGTAGTACATGAGGTAACCATTTCCTCGCAAAGCTTGTAGTTCCAGAATCTGGGAAGAAAGGCACCGCACACAACCACATTGCAAAAAGTCTGACAAAATATTCCGGGTCAGACTCATCTTCAGCTGCATGTCTTAGTTTGTTCTCAACCTCAGTCTTAGTTATTTTATCCTTAAAATCTGGCACTTTCTCTCGTCTGAACTTGTTATTCAAGAATTCCCTGCAATCATTTCTGTTCTTTGCTTTAAGATCTCTTCTGAATTCTTCACTCTCTGCAATTCTTCTAATTTTGAAGATCAACACAAATTCCCTTGCATCCAAAGAGCACTCTGTATAATTCTTCCCTTTTTTTGGTTTTCAAAATGCGATCTTCTTCGTTACCTTATCAAATCCACTAAGCAGCAGGCGTATTGAAAGATTGATTCTTTCTAACCATTTAGGAGTCACTATGCTATTGCTGTCTGCTGTGTAGAATGGGATGAAGAAGTCCCAGAAAGGCATGGCCTTCAGTGCATTTGAAAGCATTGGTTTCTTCTTATTTCCTTCTTCTTCTTCTTCTAATTCAAACAGCTTGTACAGAAAACTTCCCATTTCAACCAATGGAATTAGACCTCCTTTGAATGCAACTTCATTTTCCCTTGGCCTACCTGCATACATGCAACTCAAAATTTACTTATTTCTTTTAAATAGCTAAACAACTTAATGTTATGGCAGCATAAAACAGAACTCAATATTCTTACCTTTCAGTTCCCTTTCCCGCTTCACGTCTTCGGGTACTTCCTCATCATCTGATTCTTCTTCACCAGATTCTTCTTCATCCGATTCATCCTCTTCCTCTTCTTCTGATTCTTCAATTTGTTTTATTTTACGTGATGTTTCCTCTTTATTTTTCTTCTTCTTCCGCACCTTCACTTTCTTGTCATCATTTCTCTTTCTCTTTGATACTGTAACTTTCTGGATGTGTTGTGCATCTTGTTCATCTGAATCTTCTTCTTCTGGTTTATTATCTTTCTGTTTTGCTTTATTTATCCTCTTCTTTTTGTTTGGCACATCATCCTGAATTTGTAGCGGTTCATCTTCTTGCGGTTCAACCAATAATTTCTTGTTCACTATATTTTCTTGAATTGGTTGTGAATCGTCTTCTTCACTTTTCTGGTTTATCCTTGGTGATCTTCTCACTCCTTTCATCTATTTCAAACAACATTAATCTAGTCAGCCATCTTATAATCACAACAATAACAGTTAAACAGTTAGTAAAAAGGGATCAACATCTGTTGTTGATCCTATCTAATGGGATCAACTCCTGTTGTTGATACCATCAAATGGTATCAACTCCCATTATTGATTCCATTTTATGTGATCAACTACTGTTGTTGATCTCATTGTACTTGTATAATTATAGTTGGTTTTCAGGTTTTATGGCATCAACACTGTTGTTGAACCATGTTACTGGTATAATATGTCATCAACTACTGTTGTTGACACCAACAACAACAACTATAACAAGAATTACCACAGTTTATCCATTCATTTAGAATCACTAACAACAACAACTATAACAAGAATTACTACAGTTTATTTTGACACCAACAACAACAACAACAACAACTATAACAAGAATTACCACAACACCAACAACAACAACTATAACAAGAATTACCACAACACCAACAACAACAACTATAACAAGAATTACCACAGTTTATTTTGTAAGTTATTAGTTGAGGTTCATTCATTCATTTAGAATCACTAACAACAATTACCATAACTTGTTCATATATAGACTTAGATACTAGTTTCATATCTAATAGAATACTGTAAAACAAACTCCTGAGAAACAATATGAGTTGATCATCTACTGTTATTCATATCTAGATTACATGGTATAAGATACTAGTTTCATATTTAATAGAATACTGAAAAACAAACACATCTACAAACAATTTTAAGGGATCAACAACAACAACTGAAACATCAACTCCTATTCTAATTCCTTTGAAGTTTACAGAATCATTATCAATATTCAACTTTCAACAAATAACTGTAACATTAATTATCAACATTCAACACATATTGTAGAATCAACAAAGCATTTTATGTACGTGGATCAACTCCAATTGTTGACCCCATCTATTAACATCAACATCATCTGAAACTGGTTTTTTTTCACAATTTTTGTCATCAACATGTAAAGAACTTACACAACACACAAAACAAAACATTTTATGGTATCAACTCCAA
The DNA here is from genome assembly GCA_023531295.1 of Papaver armeniacum. Classification (NCBI taxonomy): domain Eukaryota; kingdom Viridiplantae; phylum Streptophyta; class Magnoliopsida; order Ranunculales; family Papaveraceae; genus Papaver; species Papaver armeniacum. The sequence continues at coordinate 178,701 of JAJJWW010000515.1, forward strand.
TTATTGATCCCATATATTAACATCAACATCAGCTGAAACTGTTTTTTTTTCACAATTTTGACATCAACATATACACATACAGAAAAACAAACACATACAGAGAATAACAAAGTGGGTGAAAATCAAAATTAACTGAAGAAATTATTTCTTACCACTTTCATCTGAAACTGCAACTGCTGAAACTCAAAATCAACTCCAACTAACCTAAAATCAAAATCAATCAATTAGATACAAAACTAAGTAGATACCAAGTCAAATCAAACACATTAGAAGCGAGGAATTGTTCATAAATCATACATGCAACAACTTTTTTTCTTGAGAGAAATAAATCGATTTTGTAAACCGTAAGAAATCAACGTCAAAATGTTAAAAATCATCATCGAAACCAATATCTTCATCAATAACGTAGTAAATATAAGATGAGAATCGTGTTTACCTCTTTGAATTTTGTCTTTGAATCTTCAAAATCAGTAAAACCTAATTTTCTATCATTTCTTCTTTGATTGTTTGATTCTTGAATCTGAAAATGATTATAACCAAATTGGTTACTGAGATATATATAAAACGACGGTTTCTTTTTCAGTTTGGATTAACGGTTTCGAATTTGATTTTCGATTCAAATTTTTTGTTTCTCGATTCTGGAGAGCGAGATAGAAGAGAAGCGGGAGAGAGAAATCGTGGGATGAATAAGTGTGATTACTGCACTAAATGAAATCTAACGTTATAATTGTGGAATATATTCAGGGGAATTATAGTAATCTACCTGTCCGTGTTTTTGAGGGGAGGGTATTATTATTTTGGGGGAGGGTATTTGTGTTGGGCCTCTATAATAGGGGCATTTAATTAATGTACCCTTTAGGCATTGGTATAGGTTTGAAGGCAATACCGACATGGATTTGTCATTTGGGTTTTTGTGGGTTGAAAGCAATACCGAAAGAGATTTAGTTTTTACTGAATTTTTTTCATGTATTGTCGGCATAATCTTTTCAAGTAAAAGCAGTACCGACAGTATGAGAACCATTACCGACTGTAATTTTGCTATTGTTTGTTGGTCTGGATGGGATAATTGAGCTCAAAGGGGATACTCAAGGCCAGGGGATACTCAAGGTTAATTTAGACATTACCAAAAAAAAATGATAAGGGGTTTTCCAAATTCCTTCATAATGTTTTTTTTTTTTTTGGAGTATCCCCAAATTTGTGGTGGTATCCCCCAATTGTGGGTTCTTTAATTTCATAAATCCACATTTGGTATCATGAAGTGGTGTTTAGGAAAATCCCAGATCCAACTTCATTGATTCAACAAATAAAGAACTTCATCCAGTCTTCACCGTACAATAAAGAGGACGGTGTCTAATCTTTCATGGAACAACTTTAGGTCGGATTGGATAATTTTCACAGATGCGTCGTATAATAAAGAGAACTTATCCATGGGTTATGCCTTCATACTGTACTCGGTCGACCAAGAAGTTTTTATGCATCTTTCTGCATGTTCAGATTGGGCATCCTCGGCTTTGCAAGCAGAAGCAAAATCACTTTTAAAAGCATTAAAATGGCTAGAAGACAATATACTTTCTAGCGTCTTTATTGCTACAGATTGTAAAGTGCTGGCGGATTCTATCAACAAAAAATAAACTGATGCTTCTTGGGCAGCAGAGAATACTATAGAAGAAACTATTTCTATTCTAGGTAAATTACCACAAGCTAAGGTAAAATTTATAAGCAGAGATCAGAATGAAGCAAGGACTCAGTGGAAAAAGAAGCAAGGATCAGAAGACTACAACACATGTCAAAGCATTTGCAACATCAAGTGCAAAAAGAAAGCATCATTTCTAATGTTTTCGATAAAAATGAAATTGTAGACCTTTTGTATTATAATGCTTAATTAATATATTATCTTTTCCATCAAAAAAATAAAAACATTTGGTATCATGAAATAAATAACCTTTGATTTTCTGAATCCACATTAGGTATCATGTAAAAAAAATGTCCACAATGAGTAAGTTAATAATGATAGTACATCGGTTTTAAGCTGGCCGATTCCGTCACAAAAAAAAATAAATTCTTATAATGGACAACCCATAAAAAAGAATAATTAATTGGGGTATACCGAAAATAATTGAGGGATAATTTACTATTCGTTCCGGCATGGTTTTTCTATTCCGGAGGTTAAAATCGGTATGGTTTATCCACGCCGGCATGAACAGTCAAATGTCACCCAATTATTTTCGGTATACCCCAATTAATCCTTCGTAAAAAAGGCTGATTTTTCTGGTAAATTTTTAAACAAGAAATTATAACATTAAAAAAATATATAATAAAGTTGTTCGATTATGTCCCATGTGATCCATCTTTTTCTCTTGTGTGTCCACCAATGATAGCACGTGTTTATAATGTATTTCATTGGACAAAGGTGTCCAACATTAAATAAAATTGACATCGATGACATACATAAGTTTGTTAATATAGATAATTTTATTCATTTTTTTGATCGGCAAAGAAAAGACATATTGATCAAGAAGAGAGTGTAGAAAAAAATTGCATCATTCTGAAAAGCGAAAACGAAAAAGAAAACTAGCAACAAGCTACTAATTTAAGAGACTCAAGGTAATTCAAAATACTCACTTTGCCAAAAATTGGGTTATTTGGTTTTTGGTACTTATGTTTTGTCCAACATTAGTGTTTGGTCTAACATTTGTCCAACTTAGGCTTTGGTACCTGGACTTTACGTTGACCGGCGTTGACTCTGTTAAGTCAAATTTAAATTTTATTAAATTTGTAAATACCAAAATATCTTCCACTTTACTAACAATGACTAGCCAAGTCCTTTAACTTATTATACCGAGTTACACCGGTCCAAACCAGCGAGCTTATATTGTTTTTCACGAATTTTTCTCTCTTTCTCGTAAACTATTCGTCACTGCTACCATATCTCTATTCCTTTTCTTCTCATTGTCCATCACATACAAGTATCAAGCTAAGCTTTAATTTTGGAGATTTTAATGAAGGAAGAAGCCGAGGTTATGTAATTGTTTTTGCAGAGATAATTAGGATTTAGTTAAGGTTCAATTTGTGTTCATATAGAATTGATTCAATTCAATAGGGTTCAATTAGGGGTTTCAATTTTATTAGCGTCTCAATCGCCGGTTTGATGAAAGAAGAAGAAATGGTTGGTTCTTGTTGCCGATTCACTAATCTGATTTGGGTTCAAAAGGGTGCAGCGAATCTTGTTTGTTATTTGATTCTGTTTCCCCAATTTCAGTAGCAGATAATCAACTATTGATGATAAGTGTGATTTTGTCTTGATTTCACTTAATTTCCCAAAATTGGGTTTCAGTTAAATCTTGTTGTCGTGGTTTGTGAATTGGGTCTGTTAGGGTTTTACTTAATTTCCACAAATTGGATCGAATTTTCATTATCAAATGTAATCAACGAGTTTATCTATGTTTCTCAATTTTGATTTTTTGAATGATGATTAACCTTATTGAGTGGTAGGGGTCGTGGTAGTTGTTCGGAATGATGAACTATATTGAGTGGTGGTGGTCTTTGTAGTTTGATAATGGTGGTATCCATCAGTCAATTATTTCTGAAATTTCAATCTAAATGATTGATCGTTTATAACCACAAATTAACCATGTTTTTCCATTTATTTTCTCTTTAGTGGTAGCTTTTGTAGTGAGGTTTGAATTCAAACAGGTTGGGTTAAATCATATCTGGGTTCTTCAATTCGCAGTTGGGTTAGAGTTTCAATTTGGGGAAGAACATCAATTAGGGTTCTCCAAGTTAACGGCCATGTTAACGGTGTTAACTAAATAAATTTGTTTTTGTTTTTTTTAAATATTTACTAAACAGAAGTCAAGATTTAACGGGTCAACGCAAGTCAACGTCATTTTCAAGTACCAAAGCCTAAGTTGGACAAATGTTAGACCAAACACTAATGTTGGACAAAACATAAGTACTAAAATCCAAATAACCCCCAAAAATTATAAAAGATTCAAAACTAATGGATTCAAACTCTTTCACACTCAAAGACTAAGTAAACAAATAATATCTTTCCTTACAAAGAACAGTAAAAAAAGTACACGCTTTACTGTTGAAAGCTTCGAATTCCTCACTTGCCAAATATTTTATATAATGACCGAAAAAATAAAGTTTTGTTAAAGCATCGGTCAGTTGAACCTACAAGTATTGGTATGTGAAGCTTGTTGTTAATGTTAGTTGACCATAATTATGTCTTGATTTATAGTCTACTTAAGTCAGTCCAAGACTAGGATTAGATTTAAGCAATTGAGTATCATAAATCACCAAATACCCTCGAAGATTGAAGACTGAAGAATAACAAAGGCGTCTACAAGAAATTCATCCTCAAAGGTATGTGGAGACTAACTAACAAGTTGTAGATGGTGAATTTTTGACCAAGGGTAAAACGGTCACTTTACAGCCCAAGGAAAAAAATCATCATTTTGCCAAAACACCTATCCTAGCCCAAGCACTCAAGCCCACGAGTATGAATTAGCTATCAGGCCATGTAAAGTAATATATGAACTTAAGCACAATTTTGTTCAAGACAAAGCCAAAAACTCCAACCAGAAACAGGTTCAAGACGAGGTTGGACTTTTGAATAATAAAAGCTAGTTCAAAATCGAAGAAGCCCAGTCAGCCCAAGCGGGGAAATTCAATCATCCTAAAGAGTTTCTATTACTCTGAAGTGAAGAACCTCCTTCATCGCTTCGACGCGAAAAACCTTCGTCGCTCCACTTGAAGGAAAAGATCCTTCGTCAATCTGCTCCGAGTAAAAAACTCCATTAAACAAAAGACTTCTCAGCGTCAGCCCGGACTTTTCAAGAAACCAGAGACTCTTCAGCATTACCCTAGGTCTCGGGTGGCTTTAGCACTGAGTGTTAGGCCTCTGTTGTAGTGCGTCTTAAGTCCCGACTACGTTTTCGTAGTGCCTGCACCCGACGCACTCGAAGATGTCTCTGAGTGCCACGGGTTTGGCCACATTTCTGTAGTACTAAGCACAAAACCTGTCGTACTAAGTACCACACCTTTGGCCATGAATCGTCCCGCCATAGACGAATATTCGTACTGGGTACGACTCGCCTTCGCTCTGAGAATGAAAGGCCAGGCTAATATAATAATCAACATTAGCCCTTCAGAATGGACGATCACGTTAGGTTGATAATCAACCTCAGCTTTTCAGTCATACATAGTGCGACTTTCCTTCGCTATGAGTACAGACGGACGCATTAGATTGATGATCAAACTCAGCACTCATAGCTCTTACGATGGACTATGGCTCTACAGAACCACGCCTTTGCTCAACCACCAACTGACGACCACAATATGTCAACATTCGACCACCATCAGGCCATAACGCCTCTTCAATCCCGTCCTTTCCCTAAGTCCCTTCACAGAGCCTGCCCCACACTTATTCAAGGGAGAATATTCACAATTAGGTCGCTCTTGACCTCATCCAAGCTTGTATTCTCCACATGACACACACAGCTATAAAAATCCTTCCGGAGCTCTTCACATGACTCTGGATGGTCCACACACACAAGCGTATGGGTCCCTTCAGCCAAAGTTATGATAACTCTCGAGATATAACATGTTATACGAAACCTCACAAATAAAAGTTGACCACGCCACAAATTGGGGTATAAATTTAAGGTTTTGATCTAGCGATCTACAGAACGTGTAAGTATCAACCTGCTCAAACAGAAAGAGAATAGTCGGTCACAAGGATTTAGCTGAAGAGAATAGACTCAACTCCTGATCTATCCTTTGCTATTCCTGGATTAAGGTGAAGGTGCTTATTTGTGATAGACCGAGAAATTACGCTTGAAGCGTCAAGGCGCGCATGTCATAACTCTCCGATGCGTCACCCTGATGCTGGTATTCGTACCTTTAAACTCCGCTTCTCACCAGGCAAGTGCACGCCCATTTCCCTTGCAAGCATGCTTGGCAAGCATGACGCAGGTTCCACACCGTTCCAACTTACCCCTGTTCTGCGAAGGGTATAAAGTCTTAAAGGCTAATGTCGATGCATTCTTGCATGTATCACTAGCATCCAATCCATGTCCAGGCATGAAACGTGCCTTGGACTTGCACATAGGCCTCTGCAAGCCTATTTCTGTTATCATACTTCTCTTTGGCATTAAACTAAATGCATGCACTTGTCTTGTTTGTGCCAAGGGCGCATCAGACAGATTCATGATTACTTGCCTTACGACATCCTTGTGATGCAAGTGGATTAAGCAAGCTCGCCAAACTTGCATACCAACTTAGCTTCCTTTCCTAGCCATGCCCAATCCATAATTGGTGCATGGCTATGTCGAACGACTTGATAGAGAGTATGAGCATCCAAGGAAACGAACTGCAACTTACCTCGTCAAGTGTGGCAACAATCATCTCTTGCATCGCCTTGCCGATTTTGATGACATGAGATACCAATATGTCGCAATCATTTCGCAATTAGATGATATGAACGACAACATGTTGGACCATCAATGCTGCAAATCATTATGGCTGGCTACGTACCCTATGTAGAAGGAGTCAAGAACATACCATATTTCATCTTTGTCGGGGCAAGAAACTAAAGCCAACTCGTTTTATAAGGTGTAAGAATATGCATCATTGGCCTTTCCTTCGTTTTGCACCACGGTGAAGCATCACTAGTGAAAACACGAGGGTACCCAAATACACCACAATCTTTAAATTATCCACTTATAAGTCCTCTTACCGAAAGTGATTGTTTATGGACAAAGTTGAGACGATACGACAAATCAATATACGAGATCGAGACAATACAACAAACAAAGTGTGATTACTTGATAATAGGTTCGGACTTAACCAAACTCTATAGGATTACTATCAAGTAAAGCGGAGTTAAAGTTTGTGTAATTTACTTTAAATTATAATTGCGGAAAGGAAAAGTAAATGACTGATGTGATTTTAATTTTGTTGTAGAAAGTGGTAGTAAGAATGTCGTTCACTCGGACTCGTTGAGGTTTGATTTAAGACTTAAAAATAAAAATACTAAAAATATAGAAAATATATTCACAAGGTTGTCACAAATATCGAGAGAACTGGGACTTTGGATTTCACCATTAATCACATTCAATTGGTTCATATATGATTCATAACAATTCTAGCTCTTTTTGTTGACTCTTTTCTTTGCCAAAAGTAGATTTTGTAAAATATTAATTGTAAATCACAAGCATGGTGCATCAAAAGCTCAAAGTCTAAGCATACACCATCAAACAAAATCACAATCAATTAATAAAAATCATAAATCAATTAAATCAATACAAAAGTCATAGAGAATCGATTATAGTTACCAAGGAATTGTGAAACATGGATTCCTCCGTCGTCCCAGTGTTGGGGTTTAGCTCCTCATGTAGAAAACACACCCAAAAGATATAAACATGGCTCAAAAGGTGTTTTTATTGAAAAATAATATAATGAGCGAGTTTTATATGAGAGATAATTGTTACTGAAACCCACTGTTACAAAGAAACCCTAGCGAGAAGTGTTGCGAACTCAAGTTTAATTGTTACAAAAGCTGTTACAAAGTGTATTGAATTTGAATGATTAGGTAACGGGTTCTGCATGATTGTTTTCTTAGCTTGTTTACCGCATTCTTCGTCTTCTTCCTGGGCAATGGCAAGCTCTCTGCAACTTCTTCTTTCTTCCTCTGCGGCTCCTCCAAACCCTACGTTCGGTCCCCAAACTCCCGATCATCCCTATGGGACTCTAACCTCTCATATATATACCCAACAGATCATATATAGGGTGAAAAATACTCGGTTCTCTTTTCTTGCAGGTCACGGGTTTTTCTTTCCCTGTAAAGTTGTCCAACCCTTACCTAACTTGATAGTAAATCTCCGCAGAAGGATATTCTCTCCTTATTTCCCACGTAACTTCCAAAACTAAAACCAAGAAAATCCCGGGAAACTTTTCCTCCCTGTTTCACCGTGATTCGAAGATATTATCTCTTTCTGATTCAAATACGATTACCAACCCTGACTAAGCTTCATAGGCCCATATCAATCCAGTTGGATGTGAAAACCCGAGAACGTTACGCTCCAAATCCATCCAAACTTTCCCATGATACTGCTCCTCTGTTCTATGGAAAACCCGCGTAAATCTTGACTACTAATCCAACTACCAACCCTGTTTTAACATAACAGGCTCAAACAAACTTAGTCCAATGAAAAAGTCCACGAGAAAAACTCGTTCAAATCAAAATCAGGGAAGTTCGGCCTCTGTAATTCTTTTTCCCGCCTTTTCCCATTTTTGAACGATAAAGATGAGGGTGGCCCCTATCCAACGCTGGACTCCCTTTAGCAGTGAGGTGCCCCTTATCCAAATGAAGGGTGCCTTTAGTAGATTTCTCCCAAGAGCGCAAAAACCACTTTTCGAGCCAATTTCGCCGCACAAGTGTATTTCTCCAAAAACACCTACAAAGACATAAAAAGCCATAAAAAGCCATAATAAATACGAAATCGAGCACTAACATTACAGAGAATTGAGACTAATATAGACACATAAATGCGTCTATCAAATACCCCCAAACTTATTATTTGCTAGTCCTCGAGCAAATCAAATCTAGAAAATAAAATCCTAACTCACTGTCGCAGGCATCGTCAATTGCATTTAGCGTATGCAATAAGCCTTTAAACCCCTAGGTGGCCCTAGTGGCCGAGTTATAGTCTCGGGAGGGCTTACCAGAGATATACCCACAAAACCTTTACTCCAGACCCTAACTATCTACGCGAGAACCTTGGAAGGCACTAAAGAATCTCCTTGGTTGGCATACTTATTGACTACGGGAGGAAGTACCACGATGCGAAATTCCAATTGATGTACACGAGTTTGCACTCAAGCATACTAAAATTCATATAAAGTGACAGAGCTCTACTCAGATAGTTTCTGGACATCATAACCGGAGTCAACCAATCACATGGATAGATTAAGAAGATGGATGTAGAGAAAAATGTAGATGGTTTTGATGTTGACTAAGGTGAACAATGTTTCTCATATCTGTTTGAAGGCCACTGCCAAAATGAACCTATCCTAATGGACTGAGATACTGGTCTGGACTAATATCAACACACTGGCATATACATGGGAACCAGTGGTCGATAATCCTAACTCTAGGCCAACACAACTGGCATATACAAGGGTTCCAGTGGTCGACTTTATTGAATTTATTCCGGTTGGTCTGATGGTCTGGTCTCAATTTCTTTTTTTTTTTTCTTTTTTCAACTTTTTAAAACTTTTTTCAACTTTTTTTTTTTTTTTCGGTATCTCAATCACTCTATTTCACCCTAGCAGTGGTAACAACTTGAATCGTGAGACCCACCTAATCACTTAGAGAAACATATTTTAAAGAAAACAAAATAAAAATAGAAGTGAAAAGGATTCAACGAGATATGGCGAAACTACCATGTTTTTTCTTTAATTCTAACACCTGAGCTCTGTGCTTTTATGAATAGAACCTTTAGATGTTTCCATCTAATTAGATTGGTTCCTCAACTCGTACAACCAAAATGCTTCCATCCACTTAGATTGGTTAGTGCCATCCTTAATAAGCATAAATTTCTACGCTCTGGAGTTTATTTATTCTGCAACTAAAAAGTTTCTCCCATACCCCCAAACTTAAATCTAACATTGTCCTCAATGTTCTAAAGATAAAATTAAAAGCATGAACAAAGGAGAAACTGTTACCATTTGAAGTAAAAGAGTTAAGGAAAGATATTACCGTGTCGCATGAATATTGGGTTACCTCCCAAGAAGTGCTAAGTTTAACGTCTTCAGCCAGACTAAGAAAGGATTAGTCACCTCATAGAATCATAAATTAATAGTCGAAACAACTGTGGATCATCTGCATCAAAAAGTGTTAACACAGATAAAACAAAACTGCAACAAACCAAGAATAAACATAGCACACCCTTGCCTAGTTTCTGTTTAAGACAACTACATCTAGTTGTGGTTCGGGTTCGGAGTTCAATAAAGGGGTCTAAATAAAATATTTTCTTTGGTTGCACCTCCTCATAAGTAAGATCTCGAAATATCGGTTCTAAGGTTTGGAAAAATTTAGAAGCACACAATAATAACCTCGAATAATTGAGGATCCTCTAAGTCAATCGTTTTTGACTCACACAGTTGACCACAATGAGAGTGACGGTCATTCTTAAGCAAATGTGTCGATTCTAATCTCCTAAAGTACTTAGGCTTAGTCTCAACACTTAATAACTGACACATATGAAACTCATACGTTCCCAAAATTGGTTGAAAAATATTTGGTGGGAAAACAAAGTCAATCTGAGTATCATAGCCTGGGTAAACCGCATCAACCAGAGGATGGGTTTGTAACAAGTGAACTTCTTTATGAAGATACTCTTGTGAAATGGTAGAGGCATATATTTCAAGTCCACCCCCAAACATAGAAATTTGGGTGTCTCTAGATAGACTAGTCACAATATTCCTGATTTCTAGACCATAAGGTTCCTCAAAAAGGTCAATTGCTTTTTTAAGTTATAATCAGGTGGTTTATCCTCTAAATGCATATGTTTCATACAAACTGTAGGACTCATATCCGCTATGGTCCACCCTAAAGCTTCCTTATTGTCTTGATGCACGGTCACTGGCCTACTCTCCTGATCACTATCCAAATCGGAAGTTATAGGCAAAATCTCAGATGAGCCTAAAAATGCATAATTAGGGTCCAACTTAGGAGGATCTTTAGGCTCTTCGAAATAAGGGCTTAAGGTAGATTCGGTAGCTAGTAATGGTTTGAACCTAGCTTTCCATCTATCGGTATCTAACATAGGAATAGAATCCAACAGAGCATTTACTTGTTCAATGTTGTTATCATCGTCGAAATCCATGCTAAAATGGGCTAGACAACTCTCTAATGGATCTTCCGATAAGGTGTTTGGTAATGACTCCTAAACTAAGGTTCCTATCATGTTCACCTCTTCAATGCACGTGTCATCTAGCTAAGAATGTATCTTATTGACATTAAAAATATTCAACTCAATAGTCATATTACCAAAAGATAGATTCATAATACCATTTCGACAGTTTATGATCGCATTAGATGTAGCTAAAAATGGGCGACCTAAAATCACAGGTATCTGGTTCTCTGGGTCAGGGACAGGTTGGGTATCTAAGACCACGAAATCCACAGGATAAATAAACTTGTCGACCTCAATTAGAACATCCTCTATCACACCAAGAGGAATTTTAACAGACATATCAGCCCAACCGCAGTGTTATCTTGGTAGGTTTCAATTCACCCAGTCCTAGCTGTAAGTACACATGGTACGGCAGTAAGTTCACACTTGCTCCTAAGTCCAGTAAAGCTTTTTCTACCCGATGTTTTCCTATCGTGCAAGCAATGGTAGGTGCACCTAGGTCTTTATACTTAGGAGTTGTGGGGTTCTGAATGATCGAACTTACATGACTAGCTAAAAAGGCTTTTTTAGGGACACTAAGGTTTCTCTTTCGAACTTACACATATCCTTAAGGAACTTGGCATAAGTTTAATAGCTGCCTAATTGCTTCTAATAACGGAAGGTTTATGGTAACTTTCTTAAGAACCTCCATTATGTCATTAAAGTTGGATTCACTCTTTGTTGGAACTAATAGCTTGGGAAATGGGGCTCAGGCATAAAATAGGGCCTCTCAGAACCGAATTGGCATCATCCGCAGATTTTGTCGGTCCCCCGGCTATGGGCGGTCCTGAGGTGAACTACAATATGCTCACTATCGGGCATGGTTACGATTGTCTACTACTCTGCTTGCCACTAAGGGTTTAGCGAATTCAACCGATGTGATGGTTTTGCGCTACTTCATGAACTCCTCTAGGGTTGGGTTGTGTTTACTAGGAACCTATCTTTTTCTCTCAAGGACTCATTTATCCAGGACTAACATCGTTTTCAACTCGGAAAACATTGCGGTTTATTGGGTTAACAAGGCGAGAGATTCCTCTAGACTTAAAATTTTCTTATCTGGACCGATTTTGAAGCGAGCGGGTCTGAAGGATTCTTAGTGTAGCCAAAACCCTTGGGGGAGCATTCGAATTACTAAACTGACCTTGATTCTGGTCCTTAGACCATGCGAAGTTCGGATGGTTTCTCCAACCAGGATTATAGGTTTCTGAATATGGGTCAAATTTCTGACGGTTGTCGAATCTAGTGTTATTATACGAGCATTGGCTTGCTCTTCATTATTCTGGCCTTCCCAAAAGGCTCCACTCTACCACTAGTGTGACCCAATTCTAAAGCTTCTAACCTTTAGCCATTCTTTATGCAATTTTGGCTTTGATTCAAAGCCTCCTTCTAGCCTATTAACGTTTCTTCCTAGAAGAATTGTTTTCTTGGGTTCCCTACTATTTTCCCATTCTTGGAGTCTTTTCGGCGATCTCACTCAAATATGTCATCGCATCATCAATTGTTTGGTTCTCAAACCCACTTGTACACATAGATTCTACTTGTGGTTGTAGTGGGATAATCTAAACCCTCATAAAGGATCTGAACTAACCTAACCTTTCTAAACCATGATGAGGACATTGGGCTAATAGATCATTGAACCTTTCCAAATACCTATACAAAGATTCTCCCTCCTGTTGAGAAAACGTGCAGATTTGCGTCCTCATAGACGATGTTTTTGTGCCTAGGGAAAACTTGTTCAAAAAGGCGAGATGTAAGTTGTTCATATGTTTCAATGGACCCGAAGCCAAACTATATAGCCACGATTTATCTTTATCTTTCAGGAAAAAGGGAATAACCTAAGTTTCAAAGCATCATCATCAAGGTTTCTAATCTTTAGGGTACTACAAATTTCCTCAAAGTCCCTAACATGGAAATAGGGGTTCTCATTTTCTTTCCTAAAAAGATTGGGAGCATCCCGTAACATCAGTCTAAGTTCATAATTTGCTTAGTTTCACTTCTAACACGATACACGAGGGACGAGTAGTCCTAGTCGGATTCAACAAGGTCTTCAAAGTTGCCATTTACGGCTCTACACGAGTTATAGGGATTCTCTCCTCAGTAAAAAGATGGATGTTCAACTTTAGATTTTCCAAAATCAGAGGTCTCTAGATTAAGGTAATCAAGATTCTTGTTTCCTAAAATATCACTTCTAGGCTTTTCACGCATAAACGAGTCCTAGAGCGCCTCTTTTCGTTGAGGCATACACAAGAATTCAACAAAAATTTGTGCACATGCAAATCTTGGGCTCACTAATTTAGGTAAGTTTTTGGGTTACCACAACAAAATATACCCAAAGGTACGAGGCTGAGGTTTGTGGACTTTCAGCTGGTAACTCCCAAAAGGCCCAAGGCACGGTTTCAGCTTACTAATCCACGAGTTATCCTAAACTCGGTGATCTGATGAGGGATGCAATTGGTGTGTGCAACTGTGTTTTTTTTTTTATAATAAATAAAAATAAACAAGCAACAAAATAAAAGAAAATTACAAGTCCAAAAGAAAATAAAGAAATAAATAAAAGTCCAAAAATAATATCTTCGGTTTCTCATTTTTTTGGCAAGTCCGACATCCCACTTATAGCTTCGAGTCAATCCTGCACAACAAAAAAAATAAATACCAAAGACGTAAAATAAAACAAAAAATCTAAAAAAAATAATAAAAATACAAAACCTAAAAATACAATAAACCTAAAACCTAAACCTAAATACAAGTCCGCGTCGGCGGCGCCAAAAATTGATGTGATTTTAATTTTGTTGTAGAAAGTGGTAGTAAGAATGTCGTTCACTCGGACTCGTTGAGGTTTGATTTAAGACTTAAAAATAAAAATACTAAAAATATAGAAAATATAGAAAATATATTCACAAGGTTGTCACAAATATCGAGAGGCGGGACTTTGGATTTCACCATTAATCACATTCAATTGGTTCATATATGATTCATAACAATTCTAGCTTTTTTGTTGACTCTTTTCTTTGCCAAAAGTAGATTTTGTAAAATATTAATTGTAAATCACAAGCATGGTGCATCAAAAGCTCAAAGTCTAATAAGCATACACCATCAAACAAAATCACAATCAATTAATAAAAATCATAAATCAATTAAATCAATGCAAAAGTCATAGAGAATCGATTATAGTTACCAATGAATTGTGAAACATGGATTCCTCCGTCGTCCCAAGTGTTGGGGTTTAGCTCCTCATGTAGAAAACACACCCAAAAGATATAAACATGGCTCAAAAGGTGTTTTTATTGAAAAATAATATAATGAGCGAGTTTATGCTGAGAGATAATTGTTCGAAACCCAACGTACAAAGAAACCCTAGCGAAGTGTTGCGAACTCAAGTTTAATTATTACAAACTGTTACAAAGTGTATTGAATTTGAATGATTAGGTAACGGGTTAAATGATTTGTTTTCCTGCTGTTTGCACTTTGTTCTTCGCCTTCTTCCCGGAAACAACAGCAGCAAGCTCTCTGCAACTTCTTCTTTCTTCCTATGCGGCTCCTCCAAACCCTACATTCGGTCCCCAAACTCCCGATCATCCCTATGGGACTCTAACCTCTCATATATATACCTGACGGATCATATATAGGGTGAAAAATACTCGGTTCTCTTTTCTTGCCAGTCACGGGTTTTCTTTCCCCGTAAAGTCATCCAACCCTTACCTAACTTGATAGTAAATCTCGCGAAGGATATTCTCTCCTTATGTCCCACGTAACTTCCCAAAACTAAAACCAAGAAAATCCAGGGAAACTTTTCCTCCTGTTTCGCCGTGATTCGAAGATATTATCTCTTTCGATTCAAATACGATTACCAACCCCGACTAAGCTTCATATGCCCATATCAATCCAGTTGGATGTGAAACCCGAGAACGTTACGCTCCAAATCCATCCAAACTTTCCCATGATATCTTGCTCCTGCGTTCTATGGAAAACCCGCGTAAATCTTGACTACTAATCTAACTACCAACCCTGTTTTAACATCTTGAGGCTCAAACAAACTTAGTCCAATGAAAAGTCCACGAGAAAAACTCGTTCAAATCAAAATCGGGGAAGTTCGGCCTCGTAATTCTTTCCCGCTTTTCCCATTTTGAACGATAAAGATGAGGGTGGCCTATCCAACTTGTTTGGACTCCTTTAGCAAAGTGAGGTGCCCTTATCCAAATGAAGGGTGCCTTTAGTAGATTTCTCCCAAGAGCGCAAAAACCACTTTTCGAGCCAATTTCGCCGCACAAGTGTATTTCTCCAAACACACCTACAAAGACATAAAAAAGCCATAATAAATACGAAATCGAGCACTAACATTACGAGAATTGAGACTAATATAGACACATAAATGCGTACATCAAATACCCCCAAACTTATTATTTGCTAGTCCTCGAGCAAATCAAATCTAGAAAATAAAATCCTAACTGTTGTCTTGAGGCATCGTCAATTGCATTTAGCGTATGCAATAAGCCTTTAAACCCTAGGTGGCCCTAGTGGCCGAGTTATAGTCTCGGGAGGGCTTACCAGAGATATACCCACAAAACCTTTACTCCAGCACTTAACTATCTACGCGGTAACCTTGGAAGGCACTAAAGAATCTCCTTGGTTGGCATACTTATTGACTACGGGAGGAAGTACACGATGCGAAATTCCAATTGATGTACACGAGTTTGCACTCAAGCATACTAAAATTCATATAAAGTGACAGGAGCTCTACTCGAGATAGTTTTCGGACATCATAGCGGAGTCAACCAATCACATGGATAGATTAAGAAGATGGATGTAGAGAAAAATGTAGGAGGTTTTGATGTTGACTAAGGTGAACAATGTTTCTCATATCTGTTTGAAGGCCCTTTGCCAAAATGAACCTATCTAATGGACTCGAGATCTTTGATGCGGACTAATATCAAACATTTGGCATATACATGGGAACCGGTGGTCTATAATCCTAACTCTAGGGTCAACACAACTGGCATATACAAGGGTTCCAGTGGTCGACTTTATTGAATTTATTCGGTTGGTTCGATGGTGCAGTCTCAATTTCTTTTTTTTCTTTTTTCAACTTTTTTAAACTTTTTTTAAACTTTTTTTTTCGGTATCTCAATCACTCTATTTCACCCTAGCAACGTGGTAACAACTTGAATCGTGAGACCCACCTAATCACTTAGAGAAACATATTTTAAAGAAAACAAAATAAAAATAGAAGTGAAAAGGATTCAACGAGATATGGCGAAACTACCATGTTTTTCTTTAATTCTAACACCGAGCTCGTGTTTTTATGAATAGAACCTTTAGATGTTTCCATCTAATTAGATTGGTTCCTCAACTCGTACAACCAAAATGCTTCCATCCACTTAGATTGGTTAGTGCCATCCTTAATAAGCATAAATTTCTACGCTCCCGGAGTTTATTTATTCCGAACTCAAAAAGTTTCTCCCATACCCCCAAACTTAAATCTAACATTGTCCTCAATGTTCTAAAGATAAAATTAAAAGCATGAACAAAGGAGAAACTGTTACCATTTGAAGTAAAAGAGTTAAGGAAAGATATTGCAGGTGTCGCATGAATATTGGGTTACCTCCCAAGAAGTGCTAAGTTTAACGTCTTGGCCAGACTAAGAAAGGATTAGTCACCTCATAGAATCATAAATTAATAGTCGAAACAAGCTGTGGATCATCTCGCATCAAAAAGTGTTAACACGGATAAAAAGGAAAGCGCAACAAACCAAGAATAAACATAGCACACCCTTGCCTAGTTTCTGTTTAAGACAACTACATCTAGTTGTGGTTCGGGTTCGAGTTCAATAAAGGTCTAAATAAAATATTTTCTTTGGTTGCACCTCCTCATAAGTAAGATCTGAAATATCAGGTTCTAAGGTTTGGAAAAATTTAGAAGCACGCAATAATAACCTGAATAATTGAGGATCCTCTAAGTCAATCAGTTTTGACTCACACAGTTGACCACAATGAGAGTGACGGTCATTCTTAAGCAAATGTGTCGATTCTAATCTCCTAAAGTACTTAGGCTTAGTCTCAACACTTAATAACTGACACATATGAAACTCATACGTTCCCAAAATTGGTTGAAAAATATTTGGTGGGAAAACAAAGTCAATCTGAGTATCATAGCCTGGGTAAACCGCATCAACCAGAGGATGGGTTTGTAACAAGTGAACTTCTTTATGAAGATACTCTTGTGAAATGGTAGAGGCATATATTTCAAGTCCACCCCCAAACAGAGAAATTTGGGTGTCTCTAGATAGACTAGTCACAATATTCCTGATTTCTAGACCATAAGGTTCCTCAAAAGGTCAATTGCTTTTTTAAGTTATAATCAGGTGGTTTATCCTCTAAATGCATATGTTGCATACAAACTGTAGGACTCATATCCTTATGGTCCACCCTAAAGCTTCCTTATTGTCTTGATGCACGGTCACTGGCCTACTCTCCTGATCACTATCCAAATCGGAAGTTATAGGCAAAATCTCAGATGATCCTAAAAATGCATAATTAGGGTCCAACTTAGGAGGATCTTTAGGCTCTTTGAAATAAGGGCTTAAGGTAGATTCGGTAGCTAGTAATGGTTTGAACCTAGCTTTCCATATATCGGTATCTAACATAGGAATAGAATCCAACAGAGCATTTACTTGTTCAATGTTGTTATCATCGTCGAAATCCATGCTAAAATGGGCTAGACAACTCTCTAATGGATCTTAGATAAGGTGTTTGGTAATGACTCCTAAACTAAGGTTCCTATCATGTTCACCTCTTCAATGCACGTGTCATCTAGCTCAGAATGTATCTTATTGACATTAAAAATATTCAACTCAATAGTCATATTACCAAAAGATAGATTCATAATACCATTTCGACAGTTTATGATCGCATTAGATGTAGCTAAAAAATGGGCGACCTAAAATCAGTGTATCGGTTCTCCGGGTCGGGACGGGTTAGGTATCAGACCACGAAATCCACAGGATAAATAAACTTGTCGACCTCAATTAGAACATCCTCTATCACACCACGAGGAATTTTAATGAGACATATCTAACCAGCAAAGCGGTGTTATCTTGGTAGGTTTCAATTCACGAGTCCCCACCGTAAGTACACATGGTACGGTAAGTTCACACTTGCTCTAAGTCCAAGTAAAGCTTTTTCTACCCGATGTTTTCTATCGTGCAAGCAATGGTAGGTGCACCTAGGTCTTTATACTTAGGAGTTGTGGGGTTCTGAATGATCGAACTTACATGACTAGCTAAAAAGGCTTTTTTAGGGACACTAAGCTTTCTCTTTCGAACTTACACATATCCTTAAGGAACTTGGCATGCTTCGTACAATTGCCTAATTGTTTCTAATAACGGAAGGTTTATGGTAACTTTCTTAAGAACCTCAATTACGTCATTAAAGTTGGATTCACTCTTTGTTGGAACTAATAGCTGGGGAAATGGGGCTCTAGGCATAAAATAGGGCCTCTCAGGGAACCGGAATTGGCATCATCGGAGATTTTGTCGGTCCCCTCGGCTATGGGCTGGTCACGAGGTGAACTACAATATGCTCACTATCGGGCATGGTTACACGATTGTCTACTACTCGCCACTCCTAAGGGTTCTAATCTGGCAATTCAACCGATGTGATGGTTTTGCGCCTACTTCATGAACTCCTCTAGGGTTGGGTTGTGTTTACTAGGGAACCTACCTTTTTTTCTCTCAAGGACTCATTTATCAGACTAACATGCGTTTTCAACTCGGAAAACATTGCAGTTTATTGGGTTAACAAGGCGAGAGATTCCTCTAGACTTAAAATTTTCTTATCGGACTGATTTTGAAACTGAGCGGGTCCTGAAGGATTCTTAGTGTAGCCAAAACCGGGGGAGCATTCGAATTACTAAACTGACCTTGATTCTGGTCCTTAGACCATGCGAAGTTCGGATGGTTTCTCCACCCCAGATTATAGGTTTACCGAATATGGGTCAAATTTTCGACGGTTGTCGAATCTAGTGTTATTATACGAGCATTGGCTTGCTCTTCATTATTGGCCTTCCCAAAAGGCTCCACTCTATCACTAGTGTGACCTGATTCTAAAGCTTCTAACCTTTTAGCCATTCTTTGCAATTTTGGCTTTGATTCAAAGCCTCCTTCTAGCCTATTAACGTTTCTTTCTAGAAGAATTGTTTTCTTGGGTTCCTACTATTTTCCCATTCTTTGAGTCTTTTTGTGATCTCACTCCAAATATGTCATCGCATCATTAACCGTTTGGTTCTCAAACCCACTTGTACACATAGATTCTCTTTGTGGTTGTAGTGGGATAATCTAAACCCTCATAAAGGATCCGAACTAACCTAACCTTTTCTAAACCATGATGAGGACATTGGGCTAATAGATCATTGAACCTTTCCAAATACCTATACAAAGATTCTCCCTCCCGTTGAGAAAACGTGCGATTCACAAGTCCTCATAGACGATGTTTTGTGCCTAGGGAAAAACTTGTTCAAAAAGGCAGATGTAAGTTGTTCATATGTTTCAATGGACCCGGAAGCCAAACTATATAGCCACGATTTATCTTTATCTTTCAGGGAAAAAGGGAATAACCTAAGTTTCAAAGCATCATCATCAAGGTTTCTAATCTTTAGGGTACTACAAATTTCCTCAAAGTCCCTAACATGGAAATAGGGGTTCTCATTTTCTTTCCCTAAAAAGATTGGGAGCATCTGTAACATCCCAGGTCTAAGTTCATAATTTGCTTCCGTTTCAGCTAACCTGATACACGAGGGACGAGTAGTCCTAGTCGGATTCAACAAGGTCTTCAAAGTTGCCATTTCTGGCTCTACCTGAGTTATAGGGATTCTCTCCTCAGTAAAAGATGGATGTTCAAAACTAGATTTTCCAAAATCAGAGGTCTCTAGATTAAGGTAATCAAGATTCTTGTTTCCTAAAATATCACTTCTAGGCTTTTCACGCATAAACCGTCCTAGAGCGCCTCTTTTTCGTTCAGGCATACACAAGAATTCAACAAAAATCTGTGCACATGCAAATGCTGGGCTCACTAATTTAGGTAAGCTTGGGTTACCACAACAAAATATACCCAAAGGTACGAGGCTGAGGTTTGTGGACTTTCAGCTGGTAACTCCCAAAAGGCCCAAGGCACGGTTTCAGCTTACTAATCCACGAGTTTTCCTAAACTCGGTGATCTGATGAGGGATGCAATTGGTGTGTGCAACTGTGTTTTTTTTTTTTTATAATAAATAAAAATAAACAAGCAACAAAATAAAAGAAAATTACAAGTCCAAAAGAAAATAAAGAAATAAATAAAAGTCCAAAAATAATATCTTCGGTTTCTTTTTTTGGCAAGTCCAACTTCCCACTTATAGCTTGAGTCCCTGCACAACAACAAAAAATAAATACCAAAGACGTAAAATAAAACAAAAATCTAAAAAAAAATAATAAAAATACAAAACCTAAAAATACAATAAACCTAAAACCTAAACCTAAATACAAGTCCGTCGGCGGCATAAAAATTGATGTGATTTTAATTTTGTTGTAGAAAGTGGTAGTAAGAATGTCGTTCACTCGGACTCGTTGAGGTTTGATTTAAGACTTAAAAATAAAAATACTAAAAATATAGAAAATATAGAAAATATATTCACAAGGTTGTCACAAATATCGAGAGAACTGGGACTTTGGATTTCACCATTAATCACATTCAATTGGTTCATATATGATTCATAACAATTCTAGCTCTTTTTGTTGACTCTTTTCTTTGCCAAAAGTAGATTTTGTAAAATATTAATTGTAAATCACAAGCATGGTGCATCAAAAGCTCAAAGTCTAAGCATACACCATCAAACAAAATCACAATTAAATCAATGCAAAAGTCATAGAGAATCAATTATAGTTACTAAGGAATTGTGAAACATGGCTTCTGTCGTCCAAAGTGTTGGGGTTTAGCTCCTCATGTCGAAAACACACCCAAAGATATAAACATGGCTCAAAAGGTGTTTTTATTGAAAAATAATATAATGAGCGAGTTTGTAAACGAGAGATAATTGTTATGAAAGTTTACAAAGAAACCTTGTTACTCAAGTTTAATTGTTACCGTTACAAAGTGTATTGAATTTGAATGATTAGGTAACGGGTTCGCGATTATTTTTCTTTCGCTTTGCACCGTTCTTCTCCTTCTTCCCCAAACACAGCAAGCTCTCGCAACTCTTCTTTCTTCCTATGCGGCTCCTCCAAACTCCTCCGTTCGGTCCCCAAACTCCCGATCATCCCTATGGGACTCTAACCTCTCATATATACCCAACAGATCATATAGGGTGAAAAATACTCGGTTCTCTTTTCTTGCGGGTCACGGGTTTTTCTTTCCCCTCAAAAGTTTATCCAACCCTTACCTAACTTGATAGTAAATCTCATGAAGGATATTCTCTCCTTATGTCCCACGTAACTTCAAAACTAAAACCAAGAAAATCCCGGAAACTTTTCCTCCCGTTTCAGCGTGATTGAAGATATTATCTCTTTTCGATTCAAATCGATTACCAACCACGACTAAGCTTCATATGCCCATATCAATCTAGTTGGATGTGAAAACCGAAGAACGTTACGCTCCAAATCCATCCAAACTTTCCCATGATATTGCTCCTCTGTTCTATGGAAAACCAGCGTAAATCTTGACTACTAATCAACTACCAACCCTGTTTTAACATAACAGCTCAAACAAACTTAGTCCAATGAAAAGTCCACGAGAAAACTCGTTCAAATCAAAATCGGGAAGTTTCGCCTCGTAATTCTTTTTCCGCCTTTTCCCATTTTTGAACGATAAAGATGAGGGTGGCCCCTATCCAACGTCGGACTCCCTTTAGCAGTGAGGTGCCCCTTATCCAAATGAAGGGCGCCTTTGGTAAATTTCTCCCAAGAGCGCAAAAACACTTTCGAGCCAATTTCGCGCACAAGTGTATTTCTCCAAAAACACTTACAAAGACATAAAAAGCCATAATAAATACGAAATCGAGCACTAACATTACAGAGAATTGAGACTAATATAGACACATAAATGCGTCTATCAATGACACAACAAGATTTTATTAACGAGGAAACCGCAAAATGTAGAAAAACCCGGGACCTAGTCCAATTCAATACTCTCGAGAACTAAGCCACTATACAAAATCTAAACCAACTTCGTATAGTTGAGACTAAGCAACTAAACCTAGTTTACTAAGTTTGTTCAGTATCACTGTGCTTCCGACATTCAGTAAGTGCATGCACTGGAACAATTCCTTTGGATTGTATTCCAAACAGTAAAGGAACAACAAACCGTTTGGTAACAACTCTATTGATTCTTTCGGATATCTCAAGTCATATGCAAAGGCTCTTCCGTTTTAAACTAAATAACTCATTTGCCTGGTTAGATCAATCTATCCAACAACTACGAGAAGTAACATAGTTTAGATTTGCAATCAATCAATATAGAATCCAAAAAGAAACTATAAAGCGATACCGATCTCACGTAACTAAGCAATCGAATAAATCGATTCTAGTTGGATCCCGATAGATCAAGGTTTAAGCTACACAAAGATATAAGAAACCAATAAGAAATCTTCTTCGTATTCAAATCTTCTTTTAATCTTGATTAAACCTTCACAACACCACTTGAATATCTTGTGATCAATCACACACAAAACCGTCTTTAACAACGGATTATCACAAGATGTCTTTAGATCTACAAACAAATTCTAAAGATCCCAGTAATAAAACTTCGATCTAGTTTGAGTGAATCTTATATCGAAGAGAAGATTCTCAAGAATAAACAAACTAGGTGCAATCAAAGTTCAACAACTGTTAGTTAATCAAATCAATCGAAAACTAAAAATCCGCAATTATCTAGTTTCCCACCAACGGTACTCGTGAGAGCTTCTGATCCCACATAAGTCTTTAAACGAGCGGTCGTAGAGATTTCGCCTAATTAGGTACTTTCCTCTCTAGGATAGACGGTTCCATGAAACAACAAAAGATGAAGTTTTCCTGGCTCTTGGATAGTTTGCTAGAAATGCAAACTTAGGTATTTATAGATGATAGGTGTTGTAAACGCCTTGATATTTATCTATTGTTTATGCTTTCTTTAGTTTTCTTGTAAATTATGTATCTTATGACTGCTTTTGAGTTTATTAGGTGCAATGAAGTCATTATGAGCAAAATATGGAAAAACCATTCACTTGGAGCAAGAAGTGCAAAGGCGTCATTTTGCAGACGAGTGATACCCGGAGCCCAAATCAAGGATAAGGGACAACGGTTGGAATCTAATAAGAATTGCTAAAACCACCCATGGGTGATTGATGGCCGATCCACACTAATAGACCGAGTTTGATCGAACTCATGTGTTTTAGACAACACATTTCATTATTCTCTTCAGTTGCAGATAGATTTACAACTGTAATGGAGATTGAGAGAAATCAGGAAGAAATTGTGGGAGAATTGAAAAGAAAAGTGTCCGTGGATCAAGAAAATTAAGAGGAAGTTTGTCTTCAAGAACATATTTGCATAGTTAAATGAATATGTGATGTTCTAGGTTTACAGGTTAGGGTTTTGTTGGGAAGATGATGAGGAATTGAGGGTCTTCTCTGTCGAAATGACGAGATTGAGCAGAATCAGAAGATGGGCTAAACTCGAATTCGAGTTTGGAATGATTGTTTCTGCTGGTTAAGGGATGAACGAAATTTGAGATTCATAGTTTGACAAAGGAATTAGAGAGATGAGTTTTGATTCGTACATCAATTTGGTGGAGTTCTTGAGCTGAGAAGTCGGGGAACTGGGTTGTAGCTGAAAGTTAAGAGGTATAAAATTAATGGGTTCAAGTGACTGATGGAGGAAATTTAGATAAGTCTCATATGAATGACGAGTTTTGGGTTCTCAACAATACGATTCAACCGAGTTTGTGGCTATGAGATCTAAATTGAGTTTGACAGATGAGAATTAGTTGATGTTCATGGGTTGGTGATGGAAGAAGGGGATGTTAATGAGAACAACAAGGTTTGTCTCGGTTCTTGTCTTGCAGAGATGGGTTCAAGAGAATGGATGTGAAACGATGCCGCCAGAGGCCGGGAGAGCTCGGTGATGATGTGTTGCGTATAGAACTTAAATGGGAAATGCGAAATAAGATAAAATGGCTAGGCAAGATGATCTTGATGTATCGCAAATGGCATTGAGTGTCCGAGATGCTGCAAGGAATTTGTTGCTAGGGTTTTGAGTTCGGAGATTGAATGGGTATTGTGGATGTCAGTGAAGTATGGTTGGTTGCTATGAAGAATGACAGTTGAGCTAAAGCTGCATTGCAGGAACATGGCTTGGAGTCCTGTTCTTTGTTATGAGATGGAAGAGCCGGTGCTAATGGTTCTTTGCCAGGAACCGAGTTGTAGGCCTTTGTAGTTGCGGGATTTCACACTACACCCTCATTAGATTTAACGTGATTAACTATTTGGAAGATGATTAACTTTGAACTTGATTGATTATCTTCTTGAAATGTTTACAAATATAATTAGAACAAAACCAAAGCAATTACAATTACTCTCTGTTTTCTCTCTCTTAATGACTTGCTTAACAATTCAAAAAAGATCTCTCTACAGACTTACTCGACCCTTTATATATGGTATTACATAGTGGATGACTAAACAAACTTGCCCTTTATTTCAAGAATCGACTCGAATCCTAATGTGTAATCGTTTGTCCTCGTGACACTCTAAATCTCGCCAAGTCTTCACATTTTCCTCATGTTCTCACTGTCGTCATTTATTACATCATTTATTTACCTCCATGCGACTCATGTATGATGGATTTATTAATCTCGCGAAGTATTGGAGTTGCGATATTACGATCCTACATCTTGCCTCTTTTTCCTTGAATATTGCTTGGAGAGCGATTTTTAAGGAAAAATTTATTCTTGT
>JAJJWW010000516.1:0-67063 GCA_023531295.1 Papaver armeniacum
GGTTGTATATTAAGATTATAGTCAGGTAATGGGACAATACACAAACAAGTAAAGAAAGAAGTTGGGGTAGGGGCCGGGGTGGCTACAAGAGAAGACAGTCGATCATTTCCCATGTCATACCCTGTCTAATACGTACCAAGACCCAAATTAAAGTTTACTAGTTGTCACTTCAAACAATCACAAAACAAAACAAAACCCTAATATTTGTTGTTTGATATGTACACAATTTTATCATAATGACAGATAATACAGACCAGCTCCTTCATTGTGTCATGAGTGTGTATTTATGTACACCAAGACTAATTATGTCCCTTATATGTTATAGAGAAGGTTCAAATTAATTAATGGATTTGTCCAAGGCACTGTATTATAATTGAGATTGTGGGATGGCTTAGTTTTCATTTATCATTTTCACCATGTAGCAAGGGAACAAACTTTGCTTGCATTGTATCAATTTGGTCTGCTTATCGTAACCGATAACATTCGAGATTGTTCAAGATTAAGTGATTAGTGCTAGTGTTAAACCTCTTTATACATAAGTTGAAATTCATTTCTTGGATCTCTTTGTTTCAGTTGTGTCACCAAAGTTTAAATTGACAAATTTTGACTGTAAGAACAGAAAAAGTCACTTCTGACAATAGGCCAGAGTAAACTGAAAGTTACCGCGGCTGTTAATATTTGCCTTGACGATGCCATTTACTTGACCTCATCATTCACTCATTGCAACTGCATGTGGCTGAAACGATTCATTGATCGTCGAGTTTTTTTTTTTCTCTCTTTATATTATGTAAGGTTTTTTCAGTATGGAAGGTCCGTGTGATGGTTCGTGATATCGGACAGCTCTACTTGTTTTCTGACATAAACGGGTTCCTCATATGTATTGCAAAAAGATTCTGTTTCACTGTAATAATGCAGTTGTCAAACCATTAGATAAAATCTACAATTGGGTGAAAATAGGTATTGAAGTTGATCAGAAGATAGCAGTGCTGCTGTATTGGTGAAAAAGATGGTCTAGTAAGATGAAAACTGCAGGTGCAACTTGCGTATCTAGTTTCACGAATACATGCAAATCCTTGTTATACGTTAAGAGTTTCAATTTTCAAGTTTGTCTGTTGATGCCCTTGGTTTGGATTAGTCGACTTTCAAAAATGTTCACATGATCACTACAACATTTCATGACTCCTCAAAACGGTTACTAAATTCCATTCGGGTTATCAAATTCAGGTGGTTTTTGCTTGGTACTGGTAACCCTCCCGAAATTTGGTCACCCACTTGTATCACTGTATCAGCCTTAAAAATTATCTTGAACAAAGGATCCATTAGAATTTCTGATAACGTTCAAAGGAGAAAATGAATCAGTGTTGTAATCGGGTTAGATACATACAATATCCAATAGGGTTTGTTAGTTAGAATATCAGAATCGATGCATACTACTAGTAGTAGTTTTCTTAATCCAGACTTTAGTGTTTTGTTACTTTTGTGATATTTTTGTTGTTTACCCAAGCAATTATTGTAAATTTTGTCTGTGCTTAGTCAGTTATAGTAATGCTGATACTCACCTTTAATATGTTTTTATCTTTATCTAATGAAAGGGGTGTTCTTGTTTTTTTTATCTCCAAAGGGCGTTCTATCATATTCGTAGTTTGTGTGTTTCTTTTCACATGAAACTTCAGACCACCCTGCACATTTCTATTACAACCCAATATGTGTGGACCCTGAATTAAAACTCTCCATTCATTGTACTTCATTGTAAAGTAAAGTAAAGAGTACGTGAGTTTCGCAGAAACTATACAAATTTTGTTAGAAAAAGTTTGAGAAATTGGATCAATTGTCCAAATATTTATAAAACATGGTTCTAATGGACGAGTAAAAATTAGTAAGGGTGAAATGGACACAAAAAAAAATAGCAAGAATGAATCTGGATTCATCCTGGCTTAAACTTAAAAAATAGAGGGTGAAACTGGATGCATCCTGATATAAATTAAAAATAAGAAAAAGTATTTGAAATGGGCAGGATGAAACTGTTTACATCCTGGCTATTTTGACATTCTCGTCCATTTAAACAATATCAAATTTTACATGTCTTTTTTATCCAGAAATTGTCGTTATTGGGTTAAATGACCAATTTTGTGAAAAAAGTTTTCAACCGAAAATAAAAATTTGTCATTTTCAAGGTCATGCTTGTTGCGTAGTTTAAATTTTACTTAGTTCTATTATTGGATTAAAATATTTTTTCTTTCTTCGGAAAAAGATATACTATTTTTTTTTTTAATGCAATATACTGTTTCCTTTTAGCTTTTATTTTTTTGGTTGAATAAAAAAAACGGTAGTACTTGTTTTTCATCGCAGAAGGATATTGAAAAGAATTCTCATTCTATACTTTGTTGTGTTATACTTATCTCTCACAGAAAACGATTAAACTTTGTTGTTATGACAAAACCGTCTACCTATTCTGGTGACAATTGCACGACAACATAGCTGCTTTTCTCATCCAATAGCCAAAACGATTACTTAAAACGCAACCCGTGTGTTTCACGCAGTTTTAGAGCTATGACGGGACTCACGCTTCATTGGCTGTTGGATGGTTCCACAAATCCCGAAAGAACCCATCCCAGCATGCAACCGGCTAGTTGCTTATCAGGGTTCAAACTAAACAAATTACAATCATCAAGGGGAGTCAGGCTTGGCAGACAATGATTTAACAAAATCAAATAATCTTAATAAGTAGTGCAGCAGACCGCACCACGTTTTCCTCCTATCGGGTGCTTTGGCCACCAGACCAGAACGATGCAAGATTAAAGCTATTTTTAATCTTTTGACCACCACAACGATCCTTTCATCCTGTACTGTGTCAACTTTTTCGGTTTATGTTCGAGTAATAAGATGAATAACCAGGCTGCAGACACAAAAGAAGCTAGAAAACAAAATGGTCACAAGTAACAATGAATAGCCATTGGGTAGTGATCTGAGTTCGAAACTTGCAAGTATCAAATTATTTACCAATCAAAGAAAACAATGAATCCTCAAACAACAATGGTTGTTGATGCCTCAGTTTTTAAACTCTGTTTTAATTTCGGATTTATGTTTTTCTAGTTCAGTTGCTATGTTAAGTTTACAGAATAGGGATAACATCATGTTGGTAGACGCCTATATCTCTAATCAGGTAGAAGAGATAAGGGTAACCAACATTTTAGATCATCCTATGTAATCTTTTTTTCGTATCAGTATAAATAATGTTCAAAAAAAAAAAAAAAAAAAAAAAAACAATGAATAGCTATACCTAACTACTTTTGTGATGTACTTTTTTCTTCTGATGTTTTTTAATCTTTATCTTATGAGGATTAAAATCTGTTGAGGGTACAAATATTTCAACTCTTTTGAATGAAATAAGTGCAACCAACAGAATTGGTAGCCTTTTCTAACTTATTTTTCTTATTAAAGGAAGTCTAAATTTCAAAAAAAAAAAAAAAAAAAAAAAAAATTACACACACTGGAAGCGCCTAAAGCCGAGTTAACATATAAACTATCCTCAAATGTTAGATTTTTCATATGCCATAAGTTATAACTAGCCACGGGTTAACAGGTTGTTTGGTTTTTTTTTTTTTTTTTGATTCATTTGAATCTAACTCAAAACCTTTTAAATTATCTTTTTGAATCCAGTCAGATATGTGCCCAACCAGTATGTATGAGCCCAGTTAGACCTTGAATCAGACATAAATAAAAATAATAATAAAAAGGATCGGATATTTGACTCAAGCCGATTCAGATCCCAACTCAAATTTTGGTAAACAAGGTGTAAGTTCCATTCAGACCCCTTATGAGAGTTGGTTCGGTGTTTAGATTCAATCTAAATGAGTCACATTTCAAGCTCAATAAAAGGAGTACCTTCAAATAACATCCAATAAGATTATATTTGAACCACTACACACACCGGGAACAAAGGGAGAGGGAGCATGTGGGGCCAATTGGCCACACAAAATTTTGAATTTCAGTTTCGTATTTTAGAGCATCTCCAATGAGACATCATTAATTTCCTATTGTATTAAGTAAGACACATAGGATTCATATGGTTTTTAACTAAAATCCATCTCCAACGAGAATGTGAGAATTAAATGTAAAGATGATGTGTAAGGTAGTTACACAGACATCCTCAAAGTCATCCTATAGTTTTAGAGGTTGTAAACATCCAAGTCACTAATATCTATGGTTATTACTAAAGAGATCAAATATCTAATTTTGAAATCAATGGCTCAAAAGGTCCCCAGTTAATGTAAAAATATTTATGGTTGGAGATGCTTTTATTTTACCTCCCTAATTTAAGGGGATTTTGATCTCACATCGGTAAAAAAAAAGTGTGACACATAAGATACACACCACTTCACCATTGCAGATGCTCTTAGAGCATCTCCAACAGTGGGTGTTAAAAATCCTACATGATATTTTTATTAAGACCCTTATTTAGGAGGATTTACACATAGAAAAAATATAAGACCCCGTAACTATTAAACTAACTCCAATAGTACAGAGATTTAACCTTTAAAAAATCTTATGTGATGAAATCTTAAACATTTAGTCGTATTTTAATTAATTATTAAAAATTAAAAATATGACATGGAAGTCATTGTGAAGGTCTAAATAAGAATTTCCTTAAAACCTTGAAAATTAATATTTCATCTCTCTTATTTGGTAGGACTTACTATTGGAGATGGATTTGTTTTAAATGAAGGTCTAAAATCCTAAATATCACTAAAAAATAAATCTTCCACCTTCCACTGGAGATGATCTTAGTAATTTTGAAATCAAGCGGATGTAAATTTTGGGTGACAAAATTGAAAATTTATTTGATAATGAATCAAATGTAAACTTCGCATGGAAAAATTGATTTGTTTGACCCCACTCTCGGCTCTCCATCCTTGACGAGCACCCTTGAGCTAGAGCTGAAATATTAACAATTGAAGTATAGCTTTTGCCGTACTATCATTGTGGATGGTCCAAGGATGCACCCTTAACAGGTGCAGATTGCTTTGATCTTGCTCCACACATTTTTCTCTGAAAACGTTAAAGTGATTAAGAATTTTGAACTCTATTGCACTGTGCCTGACTTAAGTCAGCAAAATGATCATTTCACTCCGTCCAAGAGATTGGATAACCAAATTGATTGGAGGCTTTGCAATTTGGCACCCCAACCTAGAATTTTTGTGACCCTATATATTATATTATATATGTTTTAAGTAGCCATTCTGAAGAAAAATGAACGACCCCTTAAGGTAGAGTTTGGGACAGCAGCACAAGTCAATCACCACAAACTAACAAAACAAACTTTCTACTTTTCATGGAAACAACAAAAAATACAAGCAAAAGCACCAAAAAAAAACACTCATCACCCTTTGATTTCCTGACGAAATGTCCAAACTACCCCAACAGTGCTTTCCAATCCAGAAGAATCTGGACCCATTCAAAATCCTTTTCTTCTCCTTTTGATTTAGTAATCAAGTTGCCATAAGGAAAATATAATTACACAACAAAAATTTCTCTAATATCAAAAAGGTTTTGTCAGTGAAGCTTGAACTGTAGCTGGCGTGATTGGAATTGGATCTGGTTCCAGATAAGTATTCACCAATTCCAATAGGGTGAAGAAGGAAAGGTTAAGGGCAAAATGGTCATTTTAATATGTTACTTTGAAAGGAAGTCTTGGTCTCACCTACATGTGCATCAGTACAAATATTCTTCACGAGCAGTGCTATCCCACACGACTTTGCGGGATGGCTTCCCGCAAAACCGGCTTCTTTACCATTAGATCATGCTAAAACCCGCAAAACCGGCTTCTTTACCGTTAGATCATGCTAAAACCCAGATCTAACAGCCTTGAACCCTTTAGGGGAAGTGGTGGGTCTTTCCCTGAAAATGGTGGGTCCTTTCCTGAAAGTGATGGATCCTTTTTTAAATATGAATATAACCGTTGATTTGATCATCCAACCAACGGTAAAGAAACCGCTTTTGCGGAAAGCCATCCCGCAAAGTCGTGTGGGATAGCATTTGTCTTCACCAATTCCAATAGGGAGGAGTGGAAGAAAAGGGATGGTAAAGCAAGCTCAAAGAGAAAACAGTCATTTTATTTTTTTGGAGGTCATAATCTTTGCCTACATTCACAAGTAAGAATGTTAGAGAAGATATTCATACGCATAAATAAAACCAAAAGTACATTTTCTACAGTGATATGGATTGTTTACTTTTCACTGGCACAAAAGACATGAGAACATGGAGATATCACTACCCCTGTTATGGAGAAGACAAAAAACAAGTTATTATGATAGTGAACCCTGAACCCATTATTCAAGTATTGGTATGAACACAAAATGAGAATGACCGATCACACTAAGAAAACGCGGTTAGGTACCAAGTCTGTTACACCGGCTTTCATGATAATTCACAAAATATGCAACAAGAAGCCAATTTGACAGCCACTAAGTGGACATAATGCAGATCATATTTAGAATGCGTGTTTAGCTTAACTCATCAGAAATACATTTATAGGAATTATCCTGGTGACAGCTTATTACCTGGAATCAAGTATCTATCTAATTGAACAGAAAAAACAAACACCAAACCAGAATTGATGCAAATAAATGATAACTTGGCAAAATGAGAAAATGAAGAAATTGAGGCAAGTGAATGATAACAACTTAGCAAAATGAGAAAATGAAGAAGTAAGAACAGTGGTTTTATTTTTCTCTAGACTTTTCTACTACTACTAGGAGAACCCTGGTTTGATCATACAGGACAAGTTGGTCCTTTACTTGTTTTTGGTTCCTACTCTTTCTTGTCCAATACAAACCGATAAATTTCATTTCTTGTCTTTGTGTTTCTAACACTCTCCCCAACACCACTCCATCACAACATACATACTCTCCCTCTTACCCTACCATTACCTCCAGTCTCTTCACAGTATCTCCCTCTATCCCCCTATATAAACCCATCATCATCTCACTACAATCATCATTCAGCATTTTCTCTTCTTCTTGCTTAAACTCTCAACACAGCCATCTTCTTCTTAAGAATACTGTTCGTTTCCCAATCCAACTTAGCTTTTCAGATTTGAATCAATTCTAATATTTCCTTTTATTTTGATCAACAACTACTAGTAATAAAAATGCCTGCAAGACTTTCAGAGGCCTTCATAAACCATCCAGTTCATCTTAATCAAAACCACATCGATTTTAATTCAGCAAAAGAAGTACCAGACTCTTATACCTGGCCACCTATCCAGGATGATTCATCACCTGCAGATTATGGCTATGACGTAGAATCCTCAGTTCCAGTTATCGATCTTTCAGACCCAATCAGCTCGGTGAAAGGGCAGATTAGCCATGCATGCGAATCATGGGGGGTGTTTCAAATTACTAATCATGGAGTTCCAATGGACCTGCTAGAGAAGGTTCAAACTGAAGGGAAAAGGCTGTTCTCTCTTCCTCTTCAACAAAAACTCAAAGCTGCTCGTTCCCCTGATGGTATTTCAGGCTATGGTGTTGCTAGAATATCATCTTTCTTCCCCAAGCTTATGTGGTCTGAAGGGTTCACCATCGCTGGCTCTGCGGTTGATCATGCTCGTAAACTTTGGCCTCAAGATTATATCAACTTCTGGTAATTGATCCATCGTTTTGCTCTTCCTTAATCATATTGTACATACATGCGTGCCATGCACGCACAAGAAACTGCAATTTTTCATGCATGATCGCTCTATTTATTCAAGGGTGAAAGTTTACAATAGTTGCACCACCATACTGGTGGGCCTGCATAAAAATGATTCACCTGATGTTTTTCCGTGAAGTGATTACGTCTTTCTGAAACTAATAATAAACTTGATCTCTATGTGCAGTGAAGTAATGGAAGAATATGAGAAAGAGATGAAATTGCTTGCTGGGAGACTCATGTGGTTAATGCTTGGCTCATTAGGCATAACCAAGGAAGATCTGCAATGGGCAGGGCCAGAAGGCAAATTCAAAGACTCATGTGGTGCCTTACAGTTGAACTCCTACCCAGCCTGCCCAGACCCTGACAGAGCCATGGGATTAGCAGCTCACACTGACTCAACCCTTCTTACTCTTCTCTACCAAAATAGTACGAGTGGTCTACAAGTTACAAGAGATGGTGGAAAATGGGTTACTGTACCTCCAATCAGCGGTGCATTAATTGTCAATATAGGAGATCTCCTTCACATTCTTTCCAACGGCCGATACCCAAGTGTTCTTCATCGTGCTGTTGTTAACCGTAAATGCCATCGCCTGTCCATTGCTTACCTTTATGGCCCACCCATGCATGTTCAAATTTCACCTCTTTCCAAACTAGTAAACCTTAATAATCCACCTCTATACCGTTCAGTTACGTGGAGCGAGTACCTTGGCACAAAGGCAAAGCATTTCAATAAGGCTCTCTCTTCTGTTCGTCTCTGTGCGCCTCTGAATGGAATCATCGACGTGAAGGATCACAATAGGGTGAAAGTCGGCTAGTGGACAACATTTTTACCGCTTCTCATTTTTCTGATTGGTAGATCATGTCAGCTTGGATGCTTGTAGGGCATTAGTTCCTACAAGAAAGGCCAAAGCAGATAAAAGTTAGATAAAATCATGTAAAAACAGATGCAAACAAATGAGTCTCTATTGTTACCTTGTCCTTGTGTATAACAAAATGACAACGAAGATATCAAATTGAAACTTCAAGTAGCGGATACATAAACCGACATCTTACTGCCCCGGATATGAAGGAAGATTCCCCTCCAATGAATAAGACAATCTTGCAATAAACGGATTTTAACTCGCTGGATCAACCCTGTTAACAAAAACAGAAGAAACCCAATAATTACAATTAAAGAATAATAATTCGATAATCAATAATTCGACTGAAGCTTGTTATCACTACTCTTGAATTCAAAGCTATTTTCGGACTAACCTGTGAAGACAGAACTGGCGATCTTTTCGATGTTCAGCAAACCCCAGTAAGCTGAATCTGACCCCACATGGTCATCAATAATATAGCATGAGAACCCTGCCTTCGCGAAGGGAAGAAGCAGTTTTACCGTTTCTAGTTTGTTTGTTTTTATTTATCTTCTTTGTGATATGTACAAACTAACCGTAAACGAAAAAGAAGACATGTGAAAGCATCCAAGACAAATAACATGCCCGACCATAAAAATAGAAGATTCAAAACAAGACCCGCCCATGCTATCCATAACAATTTTTCAATTCAAATAATATACAAGAATGTGCACATATGTTTATTGGAACCACTCGCTTTAATTTTTTCTTAATTATTTCTATATGCTTTTCAGGGTTTGAGTTTACATTTACAGCTAAAGTTTTCAAGAAATCTACAAAGTAGTGGAGCAAGGACAGTAAAGAAATAACCTTAACCAAGGGAAAGCATTACATTTTTGAGCTAATAAAATTTCAAAAACCAAACTGTTTATTGTAAATTCAGTCAGCTAAGTCAACTTAAGCAATGCATAGAAGCTTGAAAAAGCTCGCACATGAGTGTTCGGTTACTCTATGCAGAAGTTTGCCTCCGAAGTTTCTCGTTCTTTGTGCATTCCTCCTGATAATTGTGGCCCTTTTTAGAAACTCTACAGAGTACCCGAAAAGAAAAGCAACTAAAACAATAAAATATGATACCAAAACAAAAAAAACTTGCCCTGGCAATGGCATGGAGCCATGGACAAATATAATAGTTCGTAAGTTTCCTAAGAGTGAGAACCACCTACTGTCCCTTGAGGAGGTAAAGAGACCTGATTTTCTTGTATCTTACATTTTAGCAGCAGTACTTCTAAACATTTTAGCAGCAGTACTTCTAAACTTTTGAGTTTGTATAATCATAATCAATCTGTCCAATTGAAGATAATGCCAAGACCACAAACATATTATATATCGGTCCATTTTCCGCACATCAATCACTTCGGAAATAAAGACCTAAATATAGTGGAGAGGCACTTTAAGCAGTTAAAATTCTTCTTCCACTATTCCTCATTTAAGTAGATATATAACAGAGAATGATCTTTTTATTTTTCTAATTTACTATAGGTTACCAAATTCCCCAAGTCCTTTGTAATAATATTTACTAGGAGTTTCGTCATTTACTTGTCATATTCTCAGTACTATTTAAAGTCTCAGTACTATTTAAAGTTACCGATAGCAATATTCCCTGAGCTTATATATATATATATATATATATATATATATATATATATAAATTAAAATTTTAAATTGCCAAAAATATCTAAAACAGTAATTGGGATTGGCAAATGTAGTAGAGCTCACCTGGAAAGCCTTCAAAATGGAAGAACATCGCCTTTGCTCCACTACTGATGCAGTATACTCCTCCTTGAAGACATCACATTTTCTCTGTTCTTCTTGCAAACCAAGCTGCACCTTTCCTAGCTTCTGCAAGAAAACGAATTTCCAGCATCATGAGAAACATGAAAGGAAAATTCTGAGGAAAACTCACAAATCTCTGTAATGACCAATGCATTATAACAGTATATAGCTTTAGACAAAAATCTAAATTCTGTAATCACGGGAAAAAAAAAACACGAACTGCGATATCCATCTCAGCCAAGACATGACTAGATGTATGAACCATCTAGGAACATGATTTAAGTACTAAAACCCTGGTTGTGGTAAATGTCATTTTACGCACATGAAAAAAGAACTACTTGTCCAAGGTTAGTTGAAGAAAGAATCAGAAGAGAGGGTGCATGGGGTAAGTGGCGCGGGGAAGATTCAGTGCACTATAATTTGAACAGCAGTATGTTGAGATGGATGATTTTTTTTTAAACAGATCCCAATTGAGTTTGTTTACCAGGATATTAAACACATTTTAAACATTCAAGAGATTGAACTGTTGCTTCATCAAATTGGTGTACAATCTGAATCAGTTTACTGAGGGATAGCCCGAAAACTTAAGAGGCAGTTGATCCCAGAGGGAGCCACGTGGATAAACCCAGCCAAGCTCACTCTCATTTTTTCTCTTAGTGCGCCAACTATAACATTGCATTCACTTATATGTGGCTGAATGTCACTAAAATGTGATGATATTCGTGCCACAATTAAAAAAAAAAAAACCAATCACCAAGAGACACGGAGAGAAACAGATACATTTTTCTTCAACTGCACCAATTATAACGTTGAATTCATTTATATGTGACTGAATGTCACTAAAATGTCAATAATCAAGAGACGCAAAGGGAAACAGATAAAAAAAATTTGGTAGCGTATGGCTGCTATTTCATGTGGTGATACCAACTACCTTAGTCGAAAGACAAAAAAAACTGTTGGATATAAAGATGCTTTACCCTGAGAAGGAGACACCTCATTGGTGGTGGATCCATGCACTATTTACCCTATTGTTCACAGACAAAGTTACATGTTTGTGTACTTAAATACTTTTAGCACAGGACAAGTAAAAGCAATAAACAAAAACCCATGTGAGTCTCTGATGGCCCTCCTATGTGTCTGCTGGTTAACTTAATCATCAGGTAGTACTTTCATTCCAGACATCATATATACCAACTGGTTGAGGTTCAAACACTGATATTAATCATCTTTAAACAACCAGTTTCATATTTTCCATCAGACTTAACAAGCTATTGATACTGCTTCATTACATGAGCTGTGATAGTCACTGGGGTTTCTGGACCACCCATTCATGTACCAAACAGTTCTCTGTACATATGAAATCTTCACTATGTTCATTAAGGTTCTGTCAGCAACTCCCACATGCAATAGATACAGTGGTGGGTTCAACTATGACTGACTTAAGTTTGGAAGCAAGTACAACTTCCAGTGAAGTTAAACGGTTAGAACTGCTGCTGTTGCCTATTGTCAAAGCAGTTTCTGACCATGCCAGTTCGTTTCAAATATTGATTGTCCACATAATCAAATTCTAGCCCAAATTAATGATACTAGAACTGCTTAATTTTCAAATTGGAAGGAGTACTGTCAAAAAGAATCTATAGATGACTACGAGAAAGAAAAGTTTAATGGGATTTCTCAGGTTCCCATGCTAATCTGACTGCATCAGACGCATGGAAAAAGAGGGGAGCATGGTCCTTTAACTACCAGTTAAAAAAAAATATCTTCTTTTGCTATGAAGGTTTAAGCTTTTCATGGATAAATGGGCTGAATAGTTCTATTTCTTTTCCCAGAAAAGCGTACTTTAGCAATTAACTAACATGTGATAGGAGGCATATTTACCTGTTGA
The DNA here is from genome assembly GCA_023531295.1 of Papaver armeniacum. Lineage (NCBI taxonomy): Eukaryota > Viridiplantae > Streptophyta > Magnoliopsida > Ranunculales > Papaveraceae > Papaver > Papaver armeniacum. The sequence goes on from JAJJWW010000516.1 coordinate 12,250, forward strand.
GTTCCCTTTAACACTGCCTCCATGGAGCCAATAAGTTTTGCACGACCTGCTGTACTGGTCATCGCATCTTGAAACTAGAGACAAACAGAAGTAAAAAATCATGATTGAGTCAAAGGAAAATAATATTTTTGTGCACAAGAAATAGCTCTAATCACAAACCTTGAAATGAAGTACCCACATTAAGATAGGATGTATGAAACTCATAAGAAAAGTGCGTAGTTTGTAGTTTAGACATCAATTTGAGACTTGTGACAAATTGATATCATAAAATCAAACACAAGTTTTAGTGTCTACTACAGAACAAGGAGAGATGCTTACAGAGACTGTTAATAATTTTAGCAACCAAATGATATGAAAATGTTTATCAGGTAGAAATCTTCTGCACCACTGAAATGTAACACACCAGACTTTTTAAACATGTAGTGTTTAAATAATTTTAGATTTATAGGGTTAGATCATTGACATAACAATTTATAAATGAATTTTCAATTTTCCTAGTGTTTAAAGGACATATAATTCCGATAAGAAGTTATCTTTACAGCACTTCGTTATGAAATTTTTTTGGGTAATACAGCACTTCACCTCACATGTTATGAAATAAATATAAATTCCGTTTCCCTCATGTATCAATACATTTGCATAGGTCTCCCAGCTGAACAGAAGCAACCAGTTCACATATACGTACAGCTCCCTTCGGAATACCAAATTACGTCGACTGGAAAAGTTATCTGAGCTGCTGGCCATCTGGACTGGTGACAGTTGCTTCAAAACAGATGGAAGCATGCTGTAGTGTCATAGTCTTTTAGATCCTAATATTGTGTCTGGGTTGGTAATTTATGTTACTCAACATCTGGGTTAAAGGATATACATATGAGATTGTAACTACGGACGCCCAAAGCAAAATAGGACAGAGTTGTAAGATAACAATCCAGGCATACCACTAAGTTCAAATATGTAACTTTAGGCACACTTTCGATGGTATTGGCATGTGCAAGGTGCAAGCAGAGACAACCATCAAAAGAATAGACTGAACTGAATGTGAAACTTCGGCTTTTAACGACTAAACTCATAGATCAAGATGCATACAGGAAGCATGCATACAGGAAGCATTATAAGTATGTCACTTGCATGACAAAGTTCAAACCAGACAAAGGTACATATATTAGATGCATGCTCTCCTGCACCAAGGTTTAGCATAACAGAAATATTGCAAGCGAACCTGTGAACTTATGGAGTTTAATAAGGATGTTTCCTTCTGAACTAATTCCTTTATCTCCAAAAGAGCGTTATAAGTAGCATAATATTGACGAGTTTGTTGATGCTTTTCCTGTAGATGAGCAAAAACAAATTATAAATTCAAAATAATTCTGACTAGGTATCGCAGTCGGTAGTACTCAAAGAGACTGAAATGCATTTCCATACCTGTATTTGAACATACAATTCCGAAAACCTCCGTTCATACCTGAATATTCAATATACAAATTTATAAGGAGAATATACATTTAGCTGAAATGGATCTCTTATCTTACATTATCTTTTTCCAGAACTGATGATTATTATTATCACACCTCTAAATGAGAACTACACATTTAAAGTGCAATGTGTGAAGTGTGGTTTTATACCTTGTGATTTTATGTGGTTATGTAGGAATTGACAAAACCAATGATTTAATTTTTTATATCCAATATGTGGTCAACATCACAAAAAGGGTTAAAACAGTTTGTTCTCACATAGCAAAAACCCACAATGAACACGCCAGGAGTTGCAAATATTTTCATGCAAGTTCCACAGACAAAAACCAAATTGCTAGAATCAGAATGGAGACTGGCAGATATACGTCTCAATAGCAGATACGGTTCTAGACACAGTTGAATGGAAAGACAATAGATGCTGCCATGTTGGTGAGTCATATACATGTAGGTTCGACCCGATATTTGGTCTTTAAAATAGCTAAAGGAACCTCTGTGGCTTATTGGGCAGGGAAGACCCTGCAGCACAAATAATATTTGGATATCGTAAGATACGCAATGCTCATTTAAGCACAGGTTTATCTGCTTGAACATCTAAGTGATATCTTCAAATTGCTCTTCTAGAAATATGCATGGATTTCTCAAAATTAGACCACTCTTCCTAGAAGTACATACAAATTGCAATTGAATTATCAAGTATACTCATTCCACCCACTCCAAATTCCACTTCTACACTATGCCATGCAAAAACATTTACTGAAACTTGGTTAACGAGGAATCAACCATACAAGTTCCTGTAACCGAAAGGAAAAAAAGAAAAAAGAAAATAATAATAATAATAATAATAATAGGATCTGCAAATTCGAAAAAGGAAGGATCAACGTACTGAATTAGTTCTGACGGGGATGGCTGATCATCAAGGCGTCGCTTCAATGATAGTACAGCCCTTAGTTTAGCAGCCAATTCCTAGGCAGCCGAAATTGTAAGAAAATCCCATTTTTATTCAGTGTGAAAATTACTAAACATCAACATAAATCTGGAAGATACAACTATGGCTACGACTTTTATTTACAGCAAAGCAACAGGAATAGACATATTTACATACGGTCTTTGCAGATTGCCAGTTTTCTCCTGGATCACGGAAGGATTGGAGATCACCAGAGTGGCTATTGATTTCCTCGCTGTTGGATATCCTTTCAAATTCATTGACCTCAGCTTGCAAATTGGAACGCTTTTGTTCGCAAGAAGTCCTGAGTTCGCGTTCTTGATTTCCCAGAGCCTGTAAAACATTTTCACTCTTTGAATTCCTTACAGAAAATGAATAGCATGTCTTTGCCTACCTCACTTGATACTGAAAACGTTATAAGAACATAATGATTTATTGTAATCTTCATATCAAAAAGCAAGAAGTAATAGAATGATCCATATAAATTGAACAGCACAAAATACAATCACGTAGCTTAAACGAAAACAAGCAGCCATCAACTTCAAGCACATATACAAAGACAAGCAACCATCGTCTCCAAAGACAAAAAACAATGGAAATTAACCATCAAACATTATCATGAAGCTCAAATGGAAATGATAGCTAGTTAGCTACCATTCATGTTGTAAACAACTGCTGATGTGAACATAAACAATTATTCCTCGAAGCTTATTAAGCACAAGGATAGAAGATTATCTGTCAAAATTATCTTAAACTCCATACAGAATCTTTAAAGCATTTACTTGAATACAAATTTCACCATAAGTGCCTTGAAATACATTCCCGAATTCATACTGAAGACGCCCTCATTTTTACATTCAACAACTTAGAATATCAGTTATACACTGAATCCTGTTGAGAATTTTCCCACATGGGAAATCACAGCCTAGCTAATCCATTCTACACTGATCACATCCACTTGCACCCAAATAGTGATTCAGACGCCCACATACTTAACACTATATTTGTAGACATAATAGGTAGGTAAAATGTATAAGGCCATGGGCTATTGTTCCTAGGTAAATGGGGATGTACTGAAAGTAATACGTTCTTTTTCTGATTTTGGCTATACTTCTTCCGTTTTTGAAAATAGGCCTAAAAATAGATCATATTGAAAAAGTGATAGTATCTCTTTTCCAGAATCAGAGGGAGTATTTGATATTAGATTGGCAGTCATGAAAGCAATTAAGTCAAAACATATTGAAATAGGATTCCATGTACAAACTAAGAGCTAAAATGTAAACTTAGAATAGAGAATGCACCTCCACAGATTCCAATAGCACTTTCACCCTCTGCATTACATCAGTATTACCATCTTTTTCATTGATCTTTTCCCGCAGATGTTGCATCTCATTCTCAATAGTAGCCTTCTTTTGAATCTTCAACATGAAATAGGCCCATAAAGAATAATGCACAATGTTGAGTCTAAATTGGCCAACCAAGAATCTTTTCTCCAACTATAAACTACTAACCTGTTCATTCAAACTCGCACGCAATATCTCCGTTGATTTTTGTACATGATTTAACTCCTCTTCCAGCTTCTGGACCTTATGCTCCTCCTCTTCAATCTCATTTAAAACAGACTCAACCTATGTATTTACAGCATCAACAAGCAAATGCCAAATTCAGAGAAATTACTCAATTTACTAATTAATCAGTATAAGAATCCCAGTTCGAATGCAAACTACTCTACTAGATCACTTCTGTTCCAAAATCAGTTAAAGAAAATGCCCATATTGGATATTTTTCAGTTGCTGCAACCCTAACTACAAAGAAAGAAAGAATTACCTGTGTTTGTATGACCATATTCGAGAGCCTCTTGATTAAGAAAATCAAAGGTTAGTTGCTGCAATTAGAATCAAAGGACCGGTGATTACGATGTGAACTTTGAACTGGGAAGAACCTAATTGAATTTGAATAACGCTGTAACTGTATAGTTCTTGAGAAAGAACAAAACACACACGAAACGGGTCCTGGGTTGGAGGGTCGTTAAGTTGTCCACTAAAGAGCAAATCCAGTGGAAGTGGGCAAAATTATCAATTTATGGGTCCAGACCTCCAGGTGGATAGACCACTCGTCTCATTCGGAGCCGAGGCTCGTCCCAGTGGCGGTAGCGTATATTTTATTTTAACCGTTAAATCCAACGGCTCTACGCCTATTATACCTATAATCATCTTCCATGCACTAATAAACTCATAGCTTCTATCTACCAGATTTCTTCAATCAAACTTCTTCCATTAATCTATTTCTTGTTTTAAGTTGTTTCAATCAAATTTATTCCTTTTTAAGGATCATAATTCCGAAAATCGGGAAGGTAGTAATATTGTTATATCTCCAACAACAACAAAAGTGGATGTTTCGAGTGATCAGATGGATGAAGATTCAGACGAAGCGGCAAATTTGACGAACACCATGATATAATTATACACTTAGCAGGTACCGCGAGCAGTATTGACAAGAAGATATAAGTGAAGATTTCAAGAGGAAGGACATCAACAGATGATGCGTGATTATTCAACATGTGTGTTTACTCCAATGAAATTTTCAACGGCGCTTTCGTAGGCTGGAATACTTGGTTACTAGGCTTATCGAAAAGCTTTGTCGGGTAACCCTAAATGCAACTATCAATTTGATCCATGAAATTTATAGGGACATAGTCTTGAACAAAAGTTCATAGCAGCTCTAAGAATTCTAGGTTATGATCTACCAGCTAATGCCTGTGATGAGTACATTTGTATTTCGAAAACAACAACATACGAAAATTTCGGTATTGTTAGAGCATTGCTCGGTTGAACCCACAAGTTTTGCTATCTCAAGCTTGTTTTCAATGTTAGGTGATCAAAACTATATCTTGATTTATAGTTTACTAAGTCAAGTTTCGGATAGGTTAGAGTTGTAGTTGATTATCAGAGATCACCCTTGATGACTGAAGATCGACGAAGACATTTGGAGAACTTCTGTATCAGGTATGTGAAGACTGGACCATACTATTTTACTCACTATATCATCATTATATCTATTGAGACTATGTCGTATGACTTATAATAGATTAACAAAGAAGATGCTTCGAGTCAAGCTTGTCTTGTGAAAAATCTCGAAATATGATTTAGCGATTGGATGTTCAAAGGTCCTTAAATATATTAGTTTTATGAATTAATTTGTGGATCAATTGAAAATTTCTTATGCAAATGATTATATCACTTGGGAATGTTTCAATCATCAAAAGAGAGATATATGAACTTATTGAATTTTTACTCAGGGTGGCGAACTCAGTTTGCAAACCATTGATATCTAAGATTCAGAAATATAGAAAGGTTGGAGAACTCAGTTCGCAAACCATAAGTTCAGTTGGGAACAGTTCATGAACCTGTTGGCGAACCCGGTTCACGAACTATGGTCAACTGAGTTTCGAAGTCTAGTATGGTTGGATACTCGGTTCACGAACCATTGCACCCTAACTTATGAACAAGCACTACGATTGGCGAACTATTGTACCAATTGGTCCTAACAATGTTTAGTAGATGTTCAAAGACTTATTATCTTAATATATTTAGCACTGTTAGAACTCTCTTAAACACTTCTGAGACTTCATTGATTTATTAAAAAACTTAAGTGTATGAATCATGATTAATTTCTTAGGTGTTTAAATGAACACTAAGTAGCTTTTAGTTCTTTAGCTAACTTGCCAAACCGAACAGTCATTATACACGATTATTAAACTCGGTGTAACCGAACATATGTGTATAGTCTTTTATTGTAGTTTGAAGACCTATTTTGTTTGCTTGATTCTCAAGTTATCTTAGATTGAATTCTAAGATAACCTTGGTGTTAGAGCACTACTCGGTCGAACTCGCAAGCGTTGTTATCTCAAGCTTGTTTGTCAAGTTTAGGTGATCAAAAATATAAGTCTTGATTTCTAGTCAACTTATAGCTATGTCTCGGATTAGGATAGAATGTGTAGTTGAGCTTTAGACTTCACGACGTTCATCGATTGAAGACGAAGATCTACTGAGGAGATCTTGGAGGAACTTCATCAACAAAAGGTATGTGGAGAGTAAAACTTATCTATCAATAAGAAGTCTATTCTATTATATCTCCTAATGAGACTAAGTCGTATAGCTATATAGATATTTATATTATACACGTTTGATATATCGAGCCGAGTTTATCTCGCTTATCTATTTCTCGAAATGTGTGTTGGAAGCTTTTTGCTTTAGCTACATTCATCATTATTCATAACGAGTTTAGTTGGAAATAGTTTATTTGTTGGAAACTAAATAATAAGTCAAAAGATGATCATGTGAAAATTGCCTTGAAACATCTTACATGATTTGTGTGAGACAGTCATTTGATGTCGACTCGGAATGTTTCATATTGATCATTCGATCACTTGAAAAATACTTATAAGCTAATGGTATGTGTGAGACAGCTATTGTCGTCTTCTAAGGAATTTGAATATTTGTTTGACAATTAAGAGAAACTTGGAGTGCTATATTAGTTGATTTTCAAGTAATTATGTAAGTGCATACCTTACTTATTTTTTGGTTTCAAATGCTCACATGTACATGGGCAAGTTTTTATTTCCTATGAAATAAAAATTACGGGAAATTAATCGATGTGAGGAGCAATGGGGTTGCTGATTTCTTTGTAGGTGCGCAAAGAATGGACAATGGTTTATAACCAATTGAGCTTTAAAAGAAATTGAGGTATGTTTGATGAACTATTTGTAGTTATTATAGTGATCAAATAATGGCATTCTAAATTGAATAAATTGATTGTTCAATCTTAGAATAAATTTTAGGGAAACAAGATATTGAGAATTATTGTGGATGACAATAAACATGTGACTCATATAAGTTTAGAACTTATGAGATGGAATTTTATACGAACTCAAAACCGAAATAATTAGAAACCTAGTCAAAACTAATGTGAATATCAACTCTCACCAAGAAATGAACATAATATTGATTATGAATTTATTTGCTATTCTTGCATGGCATTGTAAGGATATCAAATGTTATTATTAACAACGCTTTTCCAGCTAAGTTAATGTGAATTGTGGATACGGTGAGAGGTTGGTATATATTCGCGTTTTACACCATGTTTGTTTTGATAGGTCATGGTTCAAAAGTTGAACCAAATCGTTTGAAAGAAAGTGGTGTTGATATATACTCACATCACTTGGACTTTCGGTATTGGTACGATCTCAAAGTTTACTTTGGGTAGAACAATCTTGTTAAAGATGTTCATATTTCCGAAATGAGAAAGAATTCTAGTTTCCGCCTATCTTGTTAATAACAAGATTGAGATTAGAAATTTGTTGAATTTGATCATTGCACTACTACAAATGATAGGTTATGGATAAAATGTTTGAATATAATATTACAATTTTATCATAACATGAATTGAATTTTGAATATTTGAAATATGAGTTTTTGTCATGCTTTTAAGAAATCAATGAGTAAGTGATGAATATGAGCATGTTATATTTTCTTATAAACTTGGTGAATTTTTTGAGTAACATGTATGTAATCTTACCTAACTCATAAAAGCATGTACATTTTCAAATCTTACGCAACTTGCAATGATATTGGATGAAATAAAGTATTTGAGAATTTTATAAAGATTATTCGAGTAACTTTTCTTGATATCAAATATGATTTTTGAGTAGTGAATTAGACAATGTTGCTTTCAAGAAAATTGTTTGAATTTTTTCTCTATATTGTGCAAAATGTTTTGGGTTTAGATCATTGGTTTATTAGTTTTTCACAATTTTTGGGATCTTTGGATATTGTTTTGAAATTCTTGTTTGAGTCAAAAAACAGTGGGGGTTCCATACCCTATATTTTAACATCTTTGATCTAAAATAGAGGAACTAGAAAAATGAAGATGAACGATCCTAGAAAAGCATATTTATAGTGAGACTAAAATGTAGTCATGGATATTTTGTTGCTTATAATTTGGAAGATAACTTCTCATAAAAGGTAACTTTGTTCATTAAAAATTTAATCTTTTGAAAAATAAATTCGTGAACCTATTATCTTTAGACAAGCAAATAGAAAATTGTTGACACTTGCATTCATGTAGCTAAATTAACTTAAATGCTTGTTTTGTGAATGTTGTTTCTACGATGTATGATTTGTTATAGTCATAAGTAGAAATATATACTTTTGTGTAAGTTAAAGATGAGAATCTATGTAAACCAAGCATGGAATACTGTGTAGTTTCTACAATAAAAGAAAGCATATAAGTTAGATAAGTTATCATTTATATTCTGAAAACAACTTTAAAATAATTTATGATTTATTCGAATGATTTCAGAATTGATGAAAGTGAAATGCACAATACACTTTGTTTTGTATGCATAAGTGATTTGTTGATTTTTTATTCTAACTTATAGGATGAAAATGAAATTGAGAATAAGCTTAGTTTACTATTTGACATGAAAGACTTGAGTGAGGATGGTGTATGTTTTTTGAAATGAATTTTTTCTTTCTTTGGATCTATTTCATTTCAATAAAAATAGAATTTTAAAAGAGATAGAAATATATATAGTCTGACTGTAAGTTAGTTTTCACTCATTTTGTTTAGTGCTAATGCTTTTGAGATTGTTTTTGATTGCACTAGACATGAGTATATGGTATCTCAGTATGTTTCTTTGCTACGTGATTGACTATGTATAAGTATTTTTTATAGTGGGGGTTTTACTTCGCAGTGGGGGTTTTGTATTTGAATTTACCAACCCTAGTATGGAAAATTGGTAAAATTTTGAGAAAGTTATGAGGTGTTTCAAACACACCTTACACCTAGAAATACATTATCTAAATGGTTACCGCAATCCTTTAAGGATGTTGCGAAGCTGATTGGACATCCTTTCAGTTGAATCCTTTAAGGGATGGAGCGATTCGATCCTCTAATAGATAGACGAACAGACATATTAATCCAATGTGATAGTACCGCGGCTATTGCATGAATTGAGAACTTAACGACAACTATAAGAGATGATTTTATGAGAATATGGATCATATAGTGTCTGAAAAAAGTTTTCATTATTCCTTTGACGAAAGGATTGATAAGAAGATGTGAATACATCTTAGGGATGAGGTTGATTCCCATCGAGATTGAGTCATCTGTGATGGATACCCAACCTATAAATATGTTCAAAGGGACTAGACGAAGTCATAGATGATAGTATCATTGAGATTGAGTTATTTATGATGCGGTTACCAACTTATAACTCAAGATCTCAAAAGTAGGTTCAAAAGGGTAACCCTTACCTATGGAGTGATATCCCAAAATATAGGTTCAAATGGGACACCAAGTCATAGATAATATGGAGATGCGAGAATCATGCTTTTGAAGAATTCATCCCACGACATGATATCCTGAATCGAGTAGAGGTTGAGTTTAATTTTAATTTTTAATTTTTAATTTTTAATTTTTAAACTCTTAATGATGTTTATATCTCTATTTAGAGTGGGGTACGTTCAGGAGTATTCTTGATAAACTCACCTATATGAATGTGAAAGTGTGGCCGCTTTCTATGAGAATATGGGCAGTTCTCTAGATCATTCATTAAAACTGGGATACAAGCACAGGGCCGTAATGTGCTGGCTTTAGACTTTACACTAGTATAGTCGTGTGTGTTAAGCAATCTTTTTATCTCCTAGAGTTCAAGACTTATGTTCACTCTATGGTCATATTTTAAGAGAGCCTATTAACACTACTTAAAGGTTTAAGTCGCGAGACACCTTTGCTTATGCACAACTCCATACGTTCTTGCTCAATGTTTTGAAAAATATAAGTGGGGAATTGTTGGGAATATATGTTTTAAAAACATTATTTATTTCCAATAAATTAGTGTCTCATTAAAATGGTTTTAATATAAAAATTATTCTTCGTGTTAAAGAATAAATTTTTTTTGAGTTAATGTCAAAAACCGTCTTTTCTTGAATGAGTTAATGATGTTAATTAACATCTTAATAATGTTTTTCATTTAAGATTATATTTATTTCTTTGGTAATTAAAAATCAGATTTTGATGAAAAAGAATAAGAAGAGTTTTAGAGTTCTTAATGTTCTGGTTGAGAAGAATAGGGACAGAATGTCTCCTGAAGCTTCCTAAATAACCCATCTCGATATCATCATCATTTGATCTTCTTCCCCTTCTATACCTGCTGCACAACACTCCCCCAAAAATAGCAGATATGATTGAAGACACGGTAGCCCCAATGATCCAATAAACGACAGTCTTACCAAGTTTGAAAACATCTTCTATAGGAACCTGTAGTGGTTTGACAAGAGGCGGAGGTGAAAACACCATAGATGGGGAAGTAACGTTACTAGAACCTTGATCAAAAGGGCTTCCCGGGATAGTTTTTTGAGCACATACAAATATGCTCCACAAGAAACTAAAATTAAAATCAACATCAGAAACTTTGCCATAGTGAGTGTTTGGAGAAAAAGAAAAACTTTGCAAGTTTCTGCAAGTTAAGAAAGAAATCAAATAATATAACAATAACTTTGCAAGTTTAAAGCTATTTATAGGGGTGAACAATGGGTGGGTGGGTATTGTTGTTGCTGAGCTACATTCTACCAAGCAATTAGGGCACCAATATCAATCTCGCATGGGCAATACGGTCAAATTGGAGACATTTTGGGTGTATATTCATTAAATAATTTGTACATTTGTAATTTACTGATTTATTTATTTTTCTGTGAAAATTTTGCACTTGTAATTTTATTTTTCCATAGTTATTTTGAATTATAGATTTATTGAGAAAATTCTTGTTTGGGATGATAGTCGGTTAAAGTAATGATATGATTTTCACAACTAACTTAACGATATATTATAGAAGGGTTCTATTGAAAAATAATTCGTTGTACTTTTGGAAAAAATCAATTATAATGATAATTTTGAAAATTTTACTGGAAACGATAAATAAATATATCTAAATTACTGATTTCGAATACGAAAATTAGTCTCTAAAAGACTAGCCTACTTATATACTGTATTTTTGTGGCCAACTAGCTATAGCCACGAAAAACCCAAACTATAGATCATAAATATGAGAATCGGTTTCCTAGCCAACTAGCCTCGAACGAACGTCGTAGCTCCCTAAATTATTCACATATTAGCATTTCTCATCGCAATTTTAGATATAAGAGTCTCTTTCCAAGCAAACTGGACGAAATCGAGAGTTAGTTTCCTGGCCAACTGGACTGGAATACCATGATTAGCCTAACTTATCCCATAGTATGCGAGTCTAATATTGGACATCTGCACCCGTTAGTTTAGGGATAAATGAGAAAATTTAGCAAATATATAATGTTGCTTTTGTAGTTTATAAATTATATAAGTGCTAATGTTTATAAATGTATAGGAATATTTCTCTTGCAACAAGTCATAAGTAGTAACCAACACAACATCGTCCCAACCTTAAGAGTTAAAGATCGATTTTTCTTTAAAAGAAATGAAATCCATTTTATTAATGTGTTAATGTTTTATTTTCTACCCTTTTTTTAAAAAATTATAAAAGTGTTAATGTTTTATTTCCTAACTTATTTTCTAAATTGTTTTTTATAGGAGAAACAAAATCCATGGATTTATCTGTAGCTGAAATGACGAGGGTACCCAAGTATACCATAATTTTTTCGTTTCAACCTATAAGTTTGATATCTTGAGTGATCGTTTATAGACTAAGTCAAGACAATACAACTCCAAGATACTCACTTGACAATAGTTACGGTTCAGAAATGATTGATTATAAGATCAATGTTAAGTGATTAGGAATTAACGTACAAGTGTAATTTACTTTATTATAATAAAACAATTATAATGTGGAATTAAAGTAAATGACATAGCAAGATTTTCTTAACGAGGAAACCACAAATGCAGAAAAACCCCGGGACCTAGTCCAATTTCGAATACTCTCAGAATTAAGCCGCTATACAAAGAACAAAGCCAACTTCGTATAGTTGAGACCAAGTAATTTACCCCTAGTTACTTAGTTCCCTCAGTATCCCTTCATCTACGAGCTATTGGTCACGCACTTGAAGCACAAGATAGAATCACTATCTTGAGTTGCTTTACCGATGTAAAGTCTTAAGCACTCAATTCCTTTTGATCGTTTTCAAAATAGTAAAGGAATAAATCTGTTTGGTAGCTACTCCAATAATCTTTTAAAAAGATTTCCTTGAGTTTCGACAAAGGCTCTTCCATCTAAGTTAATAAACTCCTTTTTCGGGTAATATCAATCCAAATCAATAACTTAGATTCGGATTCACAACTATCTGATTCGGATATTGAATAATACCACCAAATGATAGTTGCCGATCTAAACGAATTTATGATCTAAATCTATCAAAGATAAAAAAAATCTGAGTCGGGTTCCATCCAATCAAGATGTGTGCATAAATTACGAGATACGAAAACTAATAAGAAAAATCTTCTTGTCTTCAAATTTTTAATTGCCTTCTTTTGTACCTGCATAACACAAACTTGAATCCAATTATGATCGATCACGCATAGAATGAAGTATGTTAACAATGGATGATCCAAGTTATCTTTCGATCTAGGAACATTTATAAAGATCTCGTCAATACTTTGATCTATTTTGAGTGACCTTTATTGTTAGAGCATTGCTCGGTCAAACTCGCAAGCGTTGCTATCTCAAGCTTGTTTGCCAAGTTTAGGTGATCAAAACTATAGTTTTGATGTATAGTCTACTTATAGCATTGCTCGGTCGAACTCGCAAGCGTTGCTATCTCAATCTTGTTTGTCAAGTTTAGGTGATCAAAACTATAGTTTTGATTTCTAGTCTACTTATAGCTGAAAAAACGGGGGTACAACAACCTCACCCAATATTTCGATTAGAAATCTGTATGGACTAACTCTAATATACTTTTAAGAGAATCAACTAGGCAGTCAGACTCAATCTTAATAAAAAGTATATCAAGGAGTTAATATCTCTATCTCTAGATTTGATCTATACTCAAACTCTGTGAGTCTTTATCAAATACAAGAGATATAAACTTGGATGGTACCAAAGACCAATATCCAAGGATCAATCAATTTCCAATCAACAACCAAAGGTTGGATTTCACAATTGATCGATACAACGCACAACCTGTGATATTTCAATTATATAACAAAATATAATGCGGAATAGAAATAACACAGACACCAGAAGTTTTGTTAACGAGGAAACCGCAAATGCGAGAAAAACCCGGGACCTAGTCCAGATTGAACACCTTTGTATTAAGCCACTACGGACACTAGCCTACTACAAACTAACTTCGGTCTGAACTGTAGTTGAACCCTAATCAATCTCACACTTATTCAAGGTACAGTTGCGCTCCTTACGTCTCTGATCCCAGCAGGATACTACGCACTTGATTCCCTTTGCTGATCTCACCTACAACTAAGAGTTGCTGCGACCCAAAGTCGAAGACTTTAATAAACAAATGTGTATCACACAGAAAAGTCTATGATAATAGATAAATCTGTCTCCCACAGATAAACCTATGAGTTTTTGTTCCGTCTTTTGATAAATCAAGGTGAACATGAACTAATTGATAACCCGAACTTATATTCCCGAAGAACAACCTAGTATTATCAATCACCTCACAATAATCTTAATCGTATGGTAGCGAAACAAGATATTGTGGAATCACAAACGATGAGACGAAGATGTTTGTGATTTCTTTTTATCTTGCCCTATCGGAGATATAATCTCAAGTCAATTATTCAATTGAACTCGTACGATAGAAAGCTTGAGTACGCGTATGGGGTCAGATCAGATCGCTCAACTACAAGAGAAGTAGTTTCTTCTGGATTCACAATCCCAATAAAGTCTTTAAGTCCTTAACCTACAGGGTCTCGAGAAGAAACCTAAGGTTAAAGGAGAATCGACTCTAGCAAAACCAACTAGTATCACACAGGAGGTGTGGGGATTAGTTTTTCCAGTTGCTAGAGTTCCCCTTATATAGTTTATAGGAGAAACTGATTTTAGAACATCATCTACTTAGGTATGCGTACGGGTATGCTTACCTAAAGAGCCGGACCAAGTTTGGGTTTCGCCAGTACGCGAACTGGGTTTAGCTGGCTACTTAGGTATGCGTACCTGTTTGCAAACTTGAGTGGGTTATGTTCTAAAATCGGTTTGTTCATGAACTAATACATTTATATATTAAGGAATGCAATCTTTTGCAAACCGTGGCTATAATGTTAATGACTTGATTCGAGTGAATCAAAATCGATTTTGCTTCAATTGTGTCTTGTCTACTTCTATGAGAGTATAGACAATCGAACAACTCTAGAACTAGTTTCATTTGAGTCATTTGAACTAGTTATGGTTAAGATGAATATGGTTGATATGAAAGTGTTCATATGGCTAACTTCGGTAAACTATTGTTGAGCCAACAAAGGTGTACACGTTTAGGTACGGTTACTCATATCTAAATGAAGCCACTTTTCATTTGTGTGTAACAAGCTAAGTTCGATCTAACAGTGCAAAGATATTAGCTTGAGCCTAATCAGGTTTTCATCTAACGGTGAATATTGAATGCTTTGTTACCAAGGTAATATTGATTTCAAACCCTGATTTGAAGACTATATAAGGGAGAACTCTAGCAACTGGGAAACCTAATCCCCACACCTACTGTGTGATGCTAGTTATGACTAGAGTCGATTCTCCTTTAACCTTAGGTTTTTCTAAAACCCTATAGGTTAACGACTTGAAGAATTTATTGGGATTGTGAAGCCAGGCCCAACTATTTTCTCTGTTGTTGCGTGATCTGATCTTGTGGTTTTCTATCATGATTGAGTACTATCTTCTCAAAGATTTGCTCGAGATTTAATCTCCGATGGGCAAGATAAAAGTAGTCACAAACATCTCTGTCTCATCATTTGTGATTCCACAATATCTTGTTTTGCTACCATACAATTAAGATTATTGTGAGGTGATTGATATTTCTAGGCTGTTCTTCGGGAATATAAGTCCGGTATATCAACTGGTTCCTGTTCACCTTGATTTATCAAAATACAGAACAAAACTCGTAGGTTTATCTATGGGAAACAAATTTATCTATTCAATAGACTTTTTTGTGTGAGACAGATTGGTTTATCAATTCTTCGACTTTGGGTCGTAGCAAATTTTAGTTGTGGGTGAGATCAGCTAAGGGAATCAAGTGTTTAGAGTCCTACTGGGATTCAGACACATAAGGAGCACAACTGTACCTTGATCAGTGTGAGATTGATTAGGGCTCAACTGCATTCCAGTCCGAAGTTAACTTAGAGTAGGCTAGTATCTGTAGCGGCTTAATACAATGTGGTGTTCAAATCTGGACTAGGTCCTAGGGTTTTTCTGCATTTACGGTTTCCTCGTTAACAAAACTTTTTGTGTCTGTGTTATTTCTTTTCCGCATTATATTTTCTATCTAATTGAAATACCATAGGTTGTGCGTAAGTTCAATCAATTGTGAATCCAACTTTTGGTTGTTGATTAAATTGATTGACACTTGGATATTGGTTTTTGATACCGTCCAAGTTATTTTTTATAGTGTGAAAAATACTATAACCCCCTTACTATATGGGTTCAACATATAAAAGCCCCGCAAAATGGATCCTTCACTACCAACTCCATACTTTCAGATTTTGATACTACCAGGCCCAAAACTTTAGATTTCAGGGCTTGTTAATAAAGAATTTTTTTTATTAATACCAAACCTGCCCTTTTGTATTTATACTAATAAAATTAGGTATAGATTTCATTTTTCAGTTTCATTTTCTTTTTCACTCTCTCTTTCATTTGTTTTTGCACTCTCTCTGCTAGAAAAACAAGAAGAGAAGAAACAACTTCTAATCGAGATTTTCAGTTGAGCACGATTTCAAAACCTAGATCTAAGATTTACAAACA
Source organism: Papaver armeniacum (assembly GCA_023531295.1). NCBI lineage: Eukaryota > Viridiplantae > Streptophyta > Magnoliopsida > Ranunculales > Papaveraceae > Papaver > Papaver armeniacum. The sequence goes on from JAJJWW010000516.1 coordinate 28,622, forward strand.
AAGATCGTGATTATCTACACCTAAAATCAATATAAACATCACATGTTCCTGCGAGATTCGGTGAAAATCAATGGAAAAGAAATGATAATCATCAACAGAAAATGAATCAGAAGATTCACGTACAAAATCAAATTGAGAGGTAAGTTTCGTTTATCTTTAACATTTTAATTCAATAGCTAGGTTTTAATATTTTGATTTTCAAATTTTATTTCTACAAAATCATAAAGAAAACTTTTAAAAGATTGATTTCAGCGTAAAAATCTTATTGAATTCATAATTGGAGTTAGATCCGATATCATCTCACCTTAATCTTACTGTTGACAAGAAAATTTCGAAAAAAAAAAATTCAAAAAAATTTTCTAGGGTTCTTGAACAAAATTCGATAGATCTTTTAATTTTTTATCTCGATCGAAAATCTGTTTTCAGATTTGAAATCAGTGAATCATTATCTCTTTTACCCATCTATTTGATACGAATTTTATATACTTTGATTTTTGAAATGATTATTGCTCATCTCTAATGTTACTTGTTCTTTATGTCAATTTCGTCATCAGCTAATCTCTTCTATAGAGCGTCAATTACTGGCAACGGTGCTATCAAATCCAAAAAAACTAAAGTTGAAGAATAAAGAGATATGGAAGGAAAAGTTGGATCGGAAGTGATTGTACAGGTAAAATGGATTAGGTTACTAAATTGTGGCTTGTGCTTCAATTTTCAGTTCATAGCTTGTGATGGTGAAAGTTGGAGCAGGTGGTGATGCTGGTAGTGGTACTGAAGCTAGAGAGTTGTTCATTGTGCTTCAATTTTCTCATTTTGATTATTATGCACAACATGTGTAACTTGCGTCTACACATCCGAATTGCATGTGTAACTTGCGTCTACACATCCGAATTGCATGTGTAACTCTTAGTTTCACTATTCAGATGCATCTGTAACTCCCAGTTACACTAGTCATATACATGTGTAACTCTTATTTACTCTAGTCAAGTGCATGTAAAACTGGTTATACATTGTTATGTGTATTGTTCTTTTTGATCTCATAAAAGCTTATTGTTTTTTGTTACTCTTAAGGTTGCCAATAACTCAATAAAGTTGACTGCTTATTTTTGTGGTATTTTTGTAGGATGGTCTCCCTGGAATTGGAGTTGGCGCCGAAATGTTGAAATGAGGATTAGGAGGGAGCTGAGGACCAAGTGAAGAAGATTGTTGACACACAAATGGTGCTGAAATTGCATCCATAGATGTTGTTGGTGAGTGGATGTATTGATAATGTTGTGAATATACTATTAGATTTGATATTTTTATGGATTAAAAGTATTCAATTTTGAGTATCTAAGTAACATAGTTAAGTGCTTCAATTTTTGAGTATCTAAATAACATCTCTTTTGTTGACATGCAAGTTGTTTTCTCATTACAGGTAAGTTGTACTTGAATTGAAGTAGTCTGAACTTCGGAATTTGGTATTGGCAGTAAGCAAAACTAGATTTGAAAGAGGAAAATGTTACTTATAATCTCGCAGCACAGGTAAGACATGATTTGCATTTGGAATATTTGTTACCTTTTCGTTATATAACTGTCAGTCTTCAATAATTTTTCCGTTGCTTTGATTGGATAGTAACATTTCATGATGTTTAAGTAGTTGGACTAGTTTATGAGTTGATGAGATCTTATTGGCAATAAAAAAAGTACGGTTCTCAATTTGCATGACATTGATTCAACTATTTTTGGTCTTGGTATGCTATCTGATACATGCTTTGCATTACCTTTAACATTTCATTATTTGAGAAGTTAGGCTTGCTAGGATTGTGCCTGAGATTGCTATGGCAGATTATAAGATGTTAATTTGTTAGTTCCCTTGCCTAACGTGTATCTGTAACTCCTAGTTACACATTGTATGTGCATGTGTAACTCCAAATTACACAAGTGAAATGCATGCATAACTCCTAGTTACACAAGCATATGCCTAGTGTAACTGGAAATTACACATGCATATATCATGTGTAACTATTAGTTACACATGAATATGACTTTTGAGTAACTTAATGAGTTTTAAACTACTCAAACATATCAATGAAACAACAAATAACATGCCATATATGTGTACACATAACACGTCTATTTCATGAAAATGCTGAAAAATAAAGCTTGTCTACCGGCATGTGTAATTTGTTTTATTACAAGGTTTGTGCATTTTAGCATGTGTAATCAGGAGTTACACTTGAATACGATAACTCCCAGTTACTTGAATATACATTGTTGTATGTACTATTCATTTAATCTTATAAAAACTGATTACTTGTTGTTATATTTCAGGTTTCGATAAATTCATAAAAGCTAATTGCTTATTTGTGGTATTGGTCTCATTTGGAATTGGAGTTGACGCTGAATACACAAGTCAGATGCATGTGCAACTCTCAATTACACTAGATAGATGCATATGTAACTCTCAATTACACTAGACATATGCGTGTGTAACTTCTATTTACACATGCTAAGAATTTATTATAAATGAATAATAAAGTAATACGTGTATTTTTTGTATGTGTTATTTTTGATGTCTATTTTTTTGATGTGTAACTTCTCATTACACATGCCATATGGATGTGTAATGTCTGGATACACATGCCATATGGATGTGTAACTTCTGGATACAACTGCCATGTGCATGTGTAACTTCTGATTACACTTGTTTAGTCGTTTCATGACATACCCATGTGTAACTGTTTCATGCCATATGGATGTGTAACTTCTGGATACACATGCCATCTGCATGTGTAACTGATAGACGCATTTATGTGTCTATATTAGTCTCAATTCTCTGTAATGTTAGTACTCGATTTTGCGCTTATTTTGGTATTTTATGTCTTTGTAGGTGTTTTTGGAGAAATAAGCTTTTGCGGGAAAATTGGCTCGAAAAGTGGTATTTGCGCTCGTGGGAGAAAATTACTATTCGGACCCCTCATTTGGATAAGGGGCACCTCAATTACTAAAGGGAGACCACTTGCTATTCGCATCCCTGGCTTGGATAGGGGCACTCCATCCCCTAGCTTTTGAACCAATGGTTTTGGCGGGAAAAGCTTGTTTTCACTAATGCAGTTAGGGTTGAATTTTTGGGGGATTTCTGAAGAGATTCAATCAGCGAAAATAGTTTGGATGGACTCATAAGGGCTAAACAGGCATGGTATGATGTTTTTAATCGAATAACTTGGGCTGGATAACCCGGAGTTCGTTAAACAGGGAAGGATAGTTCTCGGTTTGAACAAGGAAGGTTTTGTGTGAGATTAACTCGGGATTTCTCACAGATTTTGGATAGTTTGGGCACAGTGTCGGTCAAATAGGGATGGTATAGGATTTAGATACGCAGAAAAACAAGTTTCCATGCATATCTAGGCGAATCAGGGAGTATCTTATATCGTGTTTTGATATTTTATGGAAAGATACGTGAAGAAGAGGAAAGAATCTCTTCTGTGAGATTTGATTCAATCACAGAGAGAGTTTGGACAGTCTGGATTGACTGAAGGAGACGCGTGAGATTAAAAAGGAAAAATATCCCGTGACTTGCAAAGAAAATAAAGGGAAGAGAAGTGAAGATTTTCTGGAGGATTCTTGCACCTGTTGGCTATATATATGATGTTAAGAGTTCCAAAAAGGGGGTCGAGGAGTTTGGGGTCTATACGTAGTTTAGGAGAAGCTCTGGTACGAAGAAATCACGCTGCAGAGAAAGTTGCAGCAGCAGGTGAAGAAGACGAAGAACTGAAACTTCAGAAGTGTCGTTCTCAAGAACCCTAGAACACGAAGAACATAAGACTCACAAGGAACTGTCGCAGAGAACTATCGCTATTCAACAGCATAACTGAATTATCGTTTAAAGGGCAGTCTTATTTCATCTGTAACAATTTGTTTGTAACACCTTTTCAGCGTTGCAAACTGTCTGCTTTATTAGTTTTTTCTTGTTTTTCACCTATTTGAGCTATGAACAATTATTTTGAGCACGTGAATAATATGAGGAGCTAAACCCCAACGCTGGGACAAAGGAGGAAGCTAATTTTCATGCATGTGGTAATTCTATTTATTTCTTATATGACTTCTTGCACTTGATTTAATTGTTTTATGATTTTCACTAATTAGTTGTGATTTCGTTTGATGACGTATGCTTAGTTTTAGTACTTTTGATGCGTCATGCTTGTGATTTACAATTAATCTTTTAAAAATCTACCTTGGCAAAGACATAGAGTCAATATTTTATTGTTTGAGCTATAATTGTCTAGGATAAATATAAGAATCGCATGAATGAGAATTGGTGGAACCCTGAGTCTCGGTACCTCTCGATATTGTGACAACCCTTTTATATATATTTTCTATTATTAAATTCTGAAACCAAATCTTTACAAGTCTGAGTTGAACGAACTTTACTACCACTTTTTCTACAACATTAAAAATCACATCAATTTTTGGCGCCGCCGACGCGGACTTGTATTTAGATTTGTTTTAGGTTTATTTTTATTATTTTTTGTTCTTTTTTACGCCTTTGGTATTTTTCGATTCTTTTCAGATTTGGAGCGAAGCTACAAGGAATGAAAAAGTGCTATAAAAGGAAAGCATCGCCAAAGAAGGAAAGAAAAGAGGAATCTGGAAGGAGTGAAGAAGAAGATTTTGTATATAGTTATTTTGTTTTATTTTTTTTTTGAAACTGTAAATAGGGTTTTAGTTTTGTAAATTTTCTTTTCCTTTTTGGACATTTTTATTTTTGGACACTTTTTGGACTTGGACAATATTTTTAAAACCCTAAGGAAGGGTTAAAAATTAAATATAAACTGTTTGCAGGGAAGGACGACAATTACGATACTGTCTCGGCCCCTCGGGTTCGTACACTGACATAGGAGTCGGTGGCCTGAGTCGACTTCAACTGTTCATCGCCCGTCTGGTATGGGAGGTAAGACACCATCCACCCACGAATCCCCTGTCAGTGGGTTTTATTCTGTGTGACAACTCACACCCCTGCAAATAGAATGTCGAACTGGTATTACAATAGCCAATACAACGAATATCCGACTGAGTTTCAAAATGGACGTTACTACTTTGACCATAGTGTGAATAATGGTTGGGAACATCAGCCTTTTCAAGGTTATGGCTCATACCATGATGAGCCCAATTACTATCCACACACGCACGGGTCATACGAGCAAAATTCTTATATTTCTCCTTTAGAAGAGACTCTCAGGAAATTAGAGGAGTCGACACGTAAGTTAGCTAAGATAAATAACTTAGTTTATGACGAAAGAGAACTTTCTATAGAGGAATCCCTCAAGATGATAGCGGAGACGAACGAAAGAATTGCTCGAAATAATCTAGATTTCCAATACAGTGTTTCCAAAAATACCCTTGAAAATGAGGATAGTTATTTGCATAATCAAGATGACGAGGATAGAATTGGTAACACTACATTTTTAGACGAGGTTCAACCATTTTCATGTTATTATAATGATTATGATGAGGATAGTGTTGATGAAGAATTTGAAATAAATAAGCATAGTGATCAGGAATTTGTTACTCCAATTGAGCTTTACAATGATAATATTTCTAGTTCAAATTCAAATAATTTTAATAATTATTCACCTATTCAAAAGGACGAGGATTTGACTAGGGATACCCCCGTTTTAGACGATGTATTATTTCCTTTTGATTACGAATCTAATAATGGTTTAGAGGAACGAGTCTATTATGAGAATATTGTTTTAGAGTCTAGCGATTTAGAAACATTAGTCTTAGACAAAGAAAATGAACTCGTAGAGATGAGTGAGGATGAACCTGACTTAGAAGAATCAATTGACCATTTTCAGGAATCAGATGACCTTGAAATTAGGGAAGTTGTGACTAGTCTTCCTAGAGACACTGAAAACTCTAAGTTTGGGGGTGATTATCATTCTCCATGTGCCTTAACTCTTAGAAAGGTCCCTCACTTGGGACTTGACATATGTGCCTCAACCATTGTGCCAGATTGCCTTCATACTAGTTCTCCAGAACCTAATAATCTCCAGGAAGAAGTTCAGTTGTTAGAAACCCATCCTATGGTTGATGTGGTTTACCCAGGCTATGATACCAAGATTGACTTTGTTTTCCCACCAAATATTTTTCAACCAATTGTAGGAACGTATAAGTTTCAGATGTGTCAATTATTAAGTTTTGAGACTGAGCCTAAGTACTTTAGGAGATTAGAATCGACACATTTTCCTAAAATTGACCACCACTTTCATCGTGGTCAATTGTGTGAGTCAAATCTGATTGACTTTAAGGATCCGCAATTATTCAGGTTATTATTATGTGCTTCTAAGTTCTTATTCAAGGGTGTGCTTTATTTGTTTATTTTCTTGGCATGTTGCAGATTCCTTTTACTTGTGATAGCTCTATTTGGTTTTGATGACCCACAGATATTTTGGCTATTACTTTATGATTTTATGAGGTGACTAATCCTTTGTTAGTCTGGCTGAAGACGTTAAACTTAGCACTTCTTGGGAGGTAACCCAACATTCATGCGACACGGTAATATCTTTCCTTAACTCTTTTACTTCAAATGGTAACAGTTTCTCCTTGTTCATGCTTTTAATTTCATCTTTAGAACATTGAGGACAATGTTAGATTTAAGTTTGGGGGTATGGGAGAAACTTTTTAGTTGCAATAAATAAACTCCAGAGCCTAGAAATTTATGCTTATTAAGGATGGCACTAACCAATCTAAGTGGATGGAAGCATTTTGGTTGTAGGAGTTGAGGAACCAATCGATTAGATGGAAACATCTAAAGAGTCTATTCATAAAAGCACGAGCTCGGGTGTTAGAATTAAAGAAAAACATGGTAGTTTCGCCATATCTCGTTGAATCCTTTTCACTTCTATTTTTATTTTGTTTTCTTTAAAATATGTTTCTCTAAGTGATTAGGTGGGGCTCACGATTCAAGTTGTTACCACTGCTAGGGTGAAATAGAGTGATTGAGATAAAAAAAAAAAAAAGTTGAAAAAAGAAAAAAGAAAAAAAGTGGAAAAAGTGAAAAAGAAAAAGAAATTGAGACCAGACCATTAGACCAACCGGAATAAAGTCAATAAAGTCGACCACTGGAACCCTTGTATATGCCAGTTGTGTTGACCTAGAGTTAGGATTATCGACCCTTTGGTACCCTTGTATATGCCAAAGTGTGTTGATATTAGTCCGCATCAAGATATATCAGTCCATTAGGATAGGTTTATTTTGGCAGTGGCCTTCGGACAGATATGAGAAACACCGTTCACCTTAGTCAACATCAAAACCATCTATGTTTTTCTATATCCATTTCTTAATCTATCCATGTGATTGGTTGACTCGGTTATGATGTCCGAAACTATCCGAGTAGAGCTTGTGACTTATATATGAATTTTAGTATGCTTGAGTGCAAACTCGTGTACAACAATTGGAATTTCGCATCAGGGTACTTCCTCCTGTAGTCAATAAGTACGCCAACCAAGGAGATTCTTTAGTGCCTTCCAAGGTTCTGCGTAGATAGCGAGGGTCTAGAGTGTAAAGGTTTTGTGGGTATATCTCTTGTAAACCCTCCCGAGACTATAACTCGGCCACTAGGGCCACCTAGGGGTTTAAAGGCTTATTGCATACGCTAAATGCAATCGACGATTCCTGCGACAGTGAGTTAGGATTTTATTTTTCTAGATTTGATTTGCTCGAGGACTAGCAAATAATAAGTTTGGGGGTATTTGATAGACGCATTTATGTGTCTATATTAGTCTCAATTCTCGGTAATGTTAGTACTCGATTTTGCGCTTATTTTGGTATTTTATGTCTTTGTAGGTGTTTTTGGAGAAATAAGCTTTTGCGGGAAAATTGGCTCGAAAAGTGGTATTTGCGCTCGTGGGAGAAAATTACTATTAGGACCCCTCATTTGGATAAGGGGCACCTCAATTACTAAGGGGAGACCACTTGCTATTCGCATCCCTGGCTTGGATAGGGGCACTCCATCCCCTAGCTTTTGAACCAATGGTTTTGGCGGGAAAAGCTTGTTTTCACGGAACAGATTAGGGTTGAATTTTTGGGGGATTTCTGAAGAGATTCAATCAGCGGAAATAGTTTGGATGGACTCATAAGGGCTAAACAGGCCTGGTATGATGTTTTTAATCGAATAACTTGGGCTGGATAACCCGGAGTTCGTTAAACAGGGAAGGATAGTTCTCGGTTTGAACAGGGAAGGTTTTGTGTGAGATTAACTCGGGATTTCTCACAGATTTTGGATAGTTTGGGACTGGTCTGGTCAAACAGGGATGGTATAGGATTTAGATACGCAGAAAAACAAGTTTCCATGCATATCTAGGCGAATCAGGGAGTAGCTTCTATCGGGTTTTGATATTTTATGGAAAGGTACGTGAAGAAGAGGAAAGAATCTCTTTTGTGAGATTTGATTCAATCACAGAGAGAGTTTGGACAGTCTGGATTGACTGAGGGAGACGCGTGAGATTAAAAAGGAAAAATATCCCGTGACTTGCAAAGAAAATAAAGGGAAGAGAAGTGAAGATTTTCTGGAGGATTCTTGCACCTGTTGGCTATATATATGTTGTTAAGAGTTCCAAAAAGGGGGTCGAGGAGTTTGGGGTCTATACGTAGTTTAGGGGAAGCTCTGGTACGAAGAAATCACGCTGCAGAGAAAGTTGCAGCAGCAGGTGAAGAAGACGAAGAACTGACACTTCAGAAATGTCGTTCTCAAGAACCCTAGAACACGAAGAACATAAGACTCACAAGGAACTGTCGCAGAGAACTATCGCTATTCAACAGCATAATTGAAGTATCGTTTAAAGGGCAGTCTTATTTCATCTGTAACAGTTTGTTTGTAACGCCTTTTCAGCGTTGCAAACTGTCTGCTTTATTAGTTTTTTCTTGTTTTTCACCTATTTGAGCTATGAAAAATTATTTTGAGCACGTGAATAATATGAGGAGCTAAACCCCAACGCTGGGACAAAGGAGGAAGCTAATTTTCATGCATGTGGTAATTCTATTTATTTCTTATATGACTTCTTGCACTTGATTTAATTGTTTTATGATTTTCACTAATTAGTTGTGATTTCGTTTGATGACGTATGCTTAGTTTTAGTACTTTTGATGCGTCATGCTTATGATTTACAATTAATCTTTTAAAAATCTACCTTGGCAAAGACATAGAGTCAATATTTTATTGTTTGAGCTATAATTGTCTAGGATAAATATAAGAATCGCATGAATGAGAATTGGTGGAACCCTGAGTCTCGGTACCTCTCGATATTGTGACAACCCTTTTATATATATTTTCTATTATTAAATTCTGAAACCAAATCTTTACAAGTATGAGTTGAACGAACTTTACTTCCACTTTTTCCACAACATTAAAAATCACATCATTAACTTCTGATTACACATCCATATGTTGTTGGGGGGAAACGGTGGTCGGTGGTGGTTTTAGGCGGTGGTGGTCAGAGGCGGTGGTGGTTTCTGCTGCTGATGGTGGTCGCCGGCGGCGGTTGGCGGTGGTGATTTGAGGCGGAGGTGGTTGTCGGAGGTGGTGGTTGGTGGCGGCGGTCGTCAGAGGTGGTGGTTGGTGGTGGTGGTGGTGGCGGCGGTCGTCGGTAAAGATGGTTGTGACATCATGTTTACTATATTTTAATATTTTGGGCTTAAATTCAAATTTTATTTAATTTGGGGCTTGACAATATATAAAAGGGTATGAATGTCTTTTAATAACTCGGGGCCTAGATTTAAACTTCTTTTAACTAGGGGCCTCATATTATGGGTTATCCATGGGTTGGGCCTTAGCCTAATTTCCCCTTTCTTATATTCAATCGGGCTCGCAAATTCCTATTTGTTTGATTGCAGATTGAATTGAGAAATTGAGATATAACTCTTTGATATACTTTTCTCAAGATTAAGTCTGACTGTCTAGTTGATTCTCTTGAATTGAGAAATTGGAGTTAGTCCATACAGATTGCTAAGAGAAATATTGGGTGTGGTTGTTAGACCCCCGCTTTTTCACGTACGTCTAAGTTTCTTCTTCGTCCCAAATCAGTTCTCGATTCAGACCCTTAACTTAAATCCTCCCATATCAAAACTGCCAAATTTAAATACTAAGCATATGCAATAGACTTCTCAAAAACTATAACATGAGCTAGAGCTGGCACTTATTTTGTTAACAAACCCAGGAGCTAGAACTATCATGTAAAGACATTTCTTCAGATTACCCCACTCGACTGGAATGATCTATTGGAAATGAAGGCGCATATAGGTTTCGACACATGATACAGGTGAACTTGTAACTTTTTTCATTTTACTGGAGATTCATAAATAAACTTAGTTAGGAGGTAATTACTGAACTTAATTTGATTGTGGCAGACAACCTTTAGTGCCTTAAGGAATGGAATCAACTTGAATCCAAATGTATAATGTAAGGTTTAAGTGAACCAATTACCTATATAATTCACTATGCATTGAATTATCATGTAAAGATGTTTCTCAACATTATGGTCAAGAAGTCAAGAATCTGAGAACCATTGTTTCCAGTAGTAACGTGTTAACTATTATATACTGCAGAGTGGCCTTCTTCTATCTGAAAATGTACATAAGAACGAGTCATCCTTTCACAGTTCTACAAACCAGATGCATATCAATACATAAACATGTCAGTGTAAATATGGTGTAGAAATTATACACTGTAGGGTTCTACGACCTAGACCCTGGGTCGTAGAAATTATACACTATAGGGTTAATATTGTACAAACCAGATGCTAACCAGGGTTAGGATATTATGTCATTTAATTAGTTTATAAGGGCATTATAGCAAAAAATGAGACTGTCAAAGTTAGTCTACGACCCTAATGCATCAGGTGCATGTGCTACGACCCAAACCCTAATTAGATCAAAAAGATACGAGCCTTTTACAAAATAACTCATAAATAGCAAGTTCAGGTGTCCATCAATGCAAATTTGAGTCGGCATTTGAACGAAGGGTATACCAAATTAATGTTTTTTAGGTTTTTGTTTTTAGTTTTTATTAGGGTGAAGGAAAGTATTGACATTTCATCTCAAAAAATACCTCCTTAACCAAGATTGAGCCCATATAACCGTGAGCATTCCCTAATTTATGAGAGTACCCCTCAATTTTGGGTACTAAAGAAAATCTAATTAAAATCAAAGCTAATATAGATTATATTTTGGAGTAACAATTAGGTAAATCGTAGAGGCAGGGAAATAGAGGAACTTCTTATTGATAAAAGAGGCATTAGATATTACATAGGTATAATGTTCTTTATATATAGAGAAAGGTAAACCCTAGGTATCTAGTTGGGCTGCACATCTATGGCCCGCAGGCCCTACAACATTCCCCCTTGTGCGGTCCAGTAGAACTTCATATGCAGTGCTTCACATATAGTTCTTCAAATGTCGTCCTATCCTTGATGACTTGCGCCGAAATCAATTGCCTAATTAAAAATTTGATAAGGAAAAACCCATTGGGACAAAACCTTGGTACATTTCTTCACATGTAGTACTTCACATGTTGTCTTGTATTTTACATGTAGTTTATCACATATAATACGATCTTCAAAGATCGCCGAGTATAAGTTAATTGTCTCGTTAAAACATCGTCAGGCTAACCCAGAGGGACAAAACCTGAACTAAAGAAAAAAAGTACAATATTAAGTAAACTTAGAACATAGTTGGATGCGTATACGTTGCCTCATTAAAACCTTGACAAGGAAAACCCTGTGGTATAAATTCTTGACGAAGGGAAAAGAGTACAACGTGACAGATGCAAGTAAAGGTGATCTATTGCAGATGATCACTTTGCTCCGTTGAAGTTGACTAGTTGCTTCACAACTCTTTGGGCAGAAAATCCTCGTGGAAAGACAATATCCTTAGCTGGGAAATTACATTCCCGGTGTTTGTAGTTGTCTCATTCAAAACCTTACCGAGTAACAAAACCATGTGGGAAAAGCAACCTCGGTGAAGGAAAATAGTTCAACACACCATTATCCCCCCTGAAGTCAGACAATTTTCATTGATCTAACGTGGTCAAAAGGAGTTTATCACACTTTACTTTGGTGACTTGAATGTTTATAAGACCATGTTGTTGATTCTGGAAGTTACGTTGCTTAACAGACTATCGCGTTTCATTTCTTTGATTCATATATTTTTAGTAATATCAACGCAATCTTTATGTCTTCATCGTTCAACATACTTGATGTTTTTTGGTGTTGTCTCGCTAAAAACCTTTTCGAGTAACAAAACCCTTTCGGAAAAACTATTCTCGATCAAAGGAAAAAAATTAAGAGTACAACACAACTTCAATTTCGAAGTAAAATATGTCGACATCATATCCTTGGATCCTCCCCCTGATGTCGGCATCTACCCCTGATTACTTTCAGAGTTATTCCAGACAGTTCCTTTATTCATGTACTTTTCGAAATTGAATATCGGTAATGACCTAGAAAATAGTCTACCATATCTCCCCCTGATTACTTTTGTTGGAGAAGAGGTTATTGTTCCTTCATATAATCAACAACTTTTGGATTGCACTTTCATTAGCATTCCTTTTAATGTCTTTGCAGGGATAAAAAAATTTATGTTAATGGTTACTTTTAAGTATATGATTACATTCACTATACCATTCCAATGACGTTGTGTTGGCGCTGAGCTATATCTAGCTAACAATTTCCCTGAGCATGTGAAATTTAATTAATCAAGAACATTATTATACTAAGTACAACAATGCGAATTTCATCTCCCAACATATCTTCGTCATCTTCCTTTAGACGAAATGGTCACTTACTTACATTTGAACCTCGACTAATCATGAGAGTGTTATCAGGATGCATCCCTTTATTAAAATTCCTGACAACTTTAGACATGGGGTGGCCTTATTAGTAACAAAAGTGAGATTCAACTAAAGTACTTTAGAGTGAATATATGTTACGTTTCAGGGGGGGTGATATATTTTTCATCCAGATATATCTCAAGTGTTGTAAATTGGGAATGATGTACTTTTCATTCCATAAGCGCAGGCATTGGATCTAGTTCAAATAAACAGTCAATTGTCCAGGCAAAGTTCTTCTGTCATTAAAATTGATGTCTAAAGTATGACCTTCTCATGGAAATTGGTTGCTACTATGGTACCCACATTGCATTGCTTGTACCAATACTAGTAAGAAGATTCATTCCCAACTCTTTGGTGAGAGCTAGAATTACATCTTAGCTTCATCCCATGTTCAGTTGATACATGTACTTTGGTGTTATTACTACCGAGGGAAAGATTACATCTTTGTCTCATGACATATATGTCCCTTTTCATATGCTTTATATGAGTCGGTACGTCTAACCCTCATTACTTCGGGGTTCTTTCCATTTTCAATTTTTGTTACATTTAGCTTAATTTGAGAAATTTCTTTATCTTAACAGGCCAAGAGAATCTTACTACACATATCAGCCACTTACTTTAGGTTTAATATATTACTACAGATAGTTCTCTTGTTGACATACTTCAACATATACTGGTTTGTTAGTATCATAGATGAAGTGGAGAAATGGATTTTTTTTGACTCATATCATCTTTTGTGAGTTCTTCCACAAAAATTGGAATACATGTGATTTTGTTTGAACGTATCTTTTGAAACTACTGACAGATTAATAATCGAGCAAGTGGATTTCATTCCACGGAACATTCAAATTTTGGGAAGAAAATATCAAGTATGCAATAATGGTGTTCAAGTACTTCTAAACCCCAAATAATTATATTTGAACCGAGTTGGTACAACCAATTGAACAAAACACACCATTCAACTATAGTCGATATCATATTCAAGAGAACAAAATAACATTAAGAACAAAATTCTTAATGATCGAGATAAGCACTCATAATTTAAACTGACCGTTTATGGACTTATCTTAAGAAAAAAAACAGAGTAAGCATGTTCTAAAAAATAAATAAATAAGCCCAAAAGGTATTCAATGTAAAAACCCACATTACATTAGTTACGTACCTCATATATTGGTTCCCGCTCTATATACACAGAACCGGAACAACCTTAGTCGCGCACAACCTAAAAGAACATAATAGAATAGGCCACAGCTGGAACGGGGTCGGAACATGACAGATTGGACGGGACCGGACCTGGTTGGGTAGACTGGACGGGCCTGGACCGGGTTGGATGGACGGGACCCGGTTGACCGTATCGGTTGGACCAGAGATTTTTCTTCCACACATTTGCTTTCTCATTGGAATAGAACATAACGATATATATATTTTTTTCTTTGTATAAAACCAACGGATTTTGACACAATCAATAGCAACACAACAAATATATAAATATATTACAAAATGTAATCACTCAGTTGAGTTGATTATGGGATTTGCCAAAATCAAAATCAAAAACAAAAAAATAAATAAGAGAAATTAGATCTAACTTAGCTGATTTGATTCCAGCGATTTCAACATTAGCTTGACGACAATTGCATAATTGCGTTGATGTAAATCATCCGTGTAGAAAAAAAAATCAACCGATCCAATCTAGATCCGCGGGATAGCGTCGTGCTTAATAACGTTTTGGAGTAACAACTAGGTAAAACCTAGAGTCAGGGAAATAGAAGAACTTTTTATTGATAAAAGAGGCATTAGATATTATATAGGTATAATGTTCTTTATATACAGAGAAAGGTAAACCCTAAGTATCTAGTTGGGCCGCAGGCCCTACAACATTATATAAAATATGTATATATTTTTTCCATTGAAAATGTGATTTGGTTTAGTTTTTTTTCTTTCCTTTCTAATACTATAAACCCAGCATGGTCAGGTTTGGTTTTTGGTTTTTCATATGACACATTGGTTTGGTTTTTGAGTTTGGCACAAAACCAAGCCAAATCAAACCACGGGAAGCCCTAGATGGAGGTAATAACAAATGGTATGCTCAAGTTTAATAATAAATCATTGATATTTATGATGGAAAGAACCCATAGAGGTCCCCGGTAGCTGAGCCAAAAATTGATATAATTTTTAACCTATATGTATAATGACTGCAATCGCACGACATCTACAATGCAGAAGTGGAAAATACGGATCAAACCCACTGGGAATGTGAAATACTACTGCCAACTAATATCAAAAACTAACTAATTAACAAGATTTTGCTTTAAAGATTTTTCACAAATTCAGAACTACATATTAATTGATCCTCGGCCAAGTAGACACCCTACAATTAACTGAGAGGTCCTACTTAAGTAATCAGTACCCTAAGGATAATTCATACAGGTCTGTCCTTAACTTACCATCAAATATCGATCAGCCTGTCGTTCTTCATAGGTACACGCATCTCCGAACTCCAAGACATTAAAATAGCATGCATGTCTTGAGGGAAAACCATGCAACTCCATATAAATGATAAGGGTTCCATGGATATGGTTGTAGACATAGGTTACAAGTGGGTTTAACCTGATATTTGGGCTTTAGGCTCTTAGCACAGGTACATGGACCACTATGTGATGCAGGCTTATAGATTGAAACAGAAACTGAACATACAAAGTATTACAAACTCTCTTGAGTTTTAATCTTTTCTTCTTATTCATCCAAAGCTGCCGATTAAACATAGGTTCGTAAACTTAAATAGAACCCTAAACTTGTAAACTAAGAAAAGATAAGGATAAACCTAAAACAAGATAAACATGTAAACTCTAAAAATGCGAAATAAAAGTTACTGAATAACAAACTTCTCCCGGAATAAAACTCTATTTCTGCAACTTAACCAATGTTGGGTCTCGAGCTTCCAAATAGGCCAAGGCCAGCTCGTCTACTGTATCACTATGGCTTATTGAACAGGGACTGGGACCAGGCTCATTAAAGCACAGTTATACTTATATCTGCTGACTGCTTGGCATCTAATGAGACTCACCTTCCTACAAGTACCTACAACGATTGCATTCAATAATTGAACTTAATAATTCCACGCCTCCATTTTTCACATTTCCGTAAACATTGCATAAACATCTCTACATGAATCAACCGTACAAGTCCTGTAACTGGAAAGAAAGAGAATTAATCGTACAAGTTCCTGTAACAGGAAAGAAACAAAGGATTAATCTACTGAATTAGCTCTCATGGGCATGGCTGATAACCAAAGGTGCTGCTTCAAGTCTTATCAAGGTGCCGTTACTCTCTATTAACTGGAGAGAAAATAAACAATTTTTCCATTGTACTACCTATAGGATTGAGTGTACGCACGTGAGTTTGCAAGTGTACGAGGCTGAGGAGGGGTGGGTGAATACTAGTCGTGAACCACTAAGTTTCCCAGTGGCATTCCATGAAATTTGTGAATCCAAATAGCGGGTGTGATAGTTCGGGTATCAGTGCTATGTTAGAAGTGCAATTCAGAAAATCAGAGACATGGTGCGGATCTTGCTTTCCTTCGGACTTATTATCCTAACCACGCCTCTAAGGCAGCTCTGATACCCGTACAGTCACACCCCTTACTTGACTTCGCAAACTTTTTGGAATGCAACCCAGCAACACAGTGCTTCACGAATACTATTTACACACTTATGATCATCCTAATTCACATACTTGCAAACGCACACAAAAATCCTTCAGATTGCACAACAGAAGACTTGTTTCTTTTATCCCTATCTCTTTAATGCATCCCATCCCTATCAAGGATTAATTGGGGGCCTCACCAAATTTATACCCACACCAAAAATTATAGGGGGCTTCCAAAATGTTGGTGAAAATACCTATTTAGCCTTCTCTAATAACTACCCTAAAAATCTCATTAACCACTAACCTAGGTTCCCAATCTTCATTTCAATCAAAACTTCTTCTCTTCCCATTCTTCTTCTCCTCCGCTCCCTCCCTCCCACTGTCTCCCATTCCATTAACGACTTCTGAGAAAAACAAATTCTCACCGATTCATCGTCGTAAGTGAACTAAAACCCCCTAATCTAAGTTGGGTTTGCGTTTTAATTTGATTTGTTGATTGAAAAATTAAGTTTTCAACTGCAAAATTGCAGTTACAGTTCCAGGGTCGTTAACCACGGTTTTTTATTGCTTAACGATTTTTGATATGCATGTTGAATTGATGAAAAATCGCTAACCATAAGGGTGTAGTAGATAACGACCCTAAACCTGGTTTTCTGCCCTAGAATAGTGTCGTCCAAGAATTTCTAAATCGTTAACGATTCTTCTCGACGACCCTTTTTAAATACGAACGACTATGTCTTATGCAGAACCACCTCTCTGTCCCAAATAGTGATAGGGTCGTCAATATATTTCTAAAGCATTAACGATTCTTTGTTTGACTAAATATTAACGACTCTGTCTTCTACATTATTTAGTTACTCCTACCAGTCATCTTCTCCAACTGAATTCATTCAATTAATAACCGAATCGTCGACCTTTTCTTAATTTCCATATCTACCAACAATTCTAAGATCAAGCTCTCACCATTTGCTATAAAAAACCCCTCAAACCCCACACCACTCAACTAAAGAAGATGTCTTAGTTTTCTAGAGTCGTTTTCTTTTTCTCCTTCTTCATTCTTGTAATTGTTTCAAGTTTCTGCAGCTCCTAGATTAGTCCCTAGTCCTCGTATTTCAGTTTTTGTTACAACAGAAGGTACTCAGTTTTTACTCAATGGGTCTCCATTTCTGTTTGACGGATTCAATTCATATTGGATGATGCACGTGGCTGCTGATCCAACTGAACGATACAAAATCTCTAACGTGTTCAGTGATGCTTCTGCCGATGGCCTAACCGTATGCCAAACATGGGCTTTTAGTGACGGTAGCAATCAAGCTCTTGATCTCCAAATATCACCTGGTGTGTACGATGAACGTGTCTTTGAGGCACTTGATTTCGTCATTTCGGAAGCAGGAAAAAAAAGTATGAGTCGTCAATATTAGAGACGTATGTAACAACGACTCTCATTTAAAATGAAAGGGTCGTCCGTTTAGAGTAATGAAAAACTAACGACCCTTAGAGTGATATCTACAGAGAGTAATTTTTTTTCGAGTCGTTGGGTTATAAATATATTGAGTAAACGACTTTAGATGACCTAAAAAAGGGAGTCGTCAATATTTTCAAAATTGATTGACGACTTTTCATAACCGCAGATTAGAGTCGTCAATTTTTTCAAACATGAATGACGATTTTTCATACTACAGATTAGAGTCGTTTATTTCTGTGACAAATAACTAACGACTCTTAAGGGTCGTCAGTTTATTAAACTCCTGACCTAACGACGCTCACACTGAGCTGCTGCATAGTGATCATGAATCGACAATTTGGAGCACCATTCATGCGATTTGAACAGTATAGGAAGTTTACCTGATTGTTTAGAGCTTTGGGTTCTTCATTTTGAGTATTGGTTCCATCATTTTGAGCAAAAGGATCTTCATTTGCAACCATTTTAACCTAAATTTTCCCCCAAAACTCACTTTCTTCCTCTCTATCCAACAAAAAAAAAAAAAAAAATTCTATAATCTTAATTTTTACCCAAAAACTGATTTAATCAAACTTAACAAATTAACAACTAATCTAACCTAATCAACTCAGTTAATACTAATTATTTTGGGGGTAGTTTAGGCATTTTGAAAATTTTGGATAAGGGGTAGCAACAAAATGCTATTGGGAGACCAACTGGTGAGGCCCCCAATTACTTTTTGTGGCCCCCAATTTTTTTTCGATCCCTATCTCTTTAATGCATCCCATACTGCATAAGAGAGTTTTTCCATACTTTAGTTCACAGATATCATATCAGTACTACACACATATTAGTATTTTAATAGTACACACAAAACACAAGAACTAGCACAATATACTCGGCAACAAGCCAACGACATCTCATTAAGCGACAATATCCAAAACTGTCCATAAAGGGACTACAATCAGTTTACACTCAAGAGTAAAGCTAGCAACATTCCTGTTTTCCTAAGTCTCTAATGTCCCTTCTCTCTGGCTGATCACCAAGGCCTTTGGCCTATTTATAGCAATAAGAACCGGTACATATTCAGTTTCACATAGGAAGTCTGAACTATTTGCACAATGAAAGACTTGTTTCTTTTCAAGTAGAACTAATTTTTTTGTACTTAGTATCATTCTGTACTTTGTTTGTGGGGTCCATAAAATGATCATGCTTTAACAGTTCAACAACAATGCCAGTCATCATGGATTCATGGAAAGTCTAGCTAGAAAGAAGAATAGTAACAATTCAAACGGTACAAAAATGGTCCACTTCCAAGGTAATGATCCTCATGCGCTTAGGATAACCATCACGGGGGTGTGCTTACTGAAACTAATGCATTCTTTTTCTTAATATGGTTATATTTAACGGTTGCTTCTCAGCAAATTTAAGTATAGGGGCATCTTTGACTTTCATGATTATAAACATACTGACAGAAGGACTCCCTGCAGTACAAACTAAAAGCCGAAATGAAAATAAGAAACTGAACAGAGATTGTACCTCTTAAGATTCCAATAACACTTTCACCATCTTATTACCTATCTTCTCTAATACTCTGTATTGTAGCCTTCTTTTGAATCTGTATAAAATGTGCCCTTGAAGAACACAACAATGAACTCCAAAATGCAGAAGGTAGATCAAGTCCATCCAACTTAAAGTTGATACCATTAGCAAGCTAGAGGATAATAAACGCGTAAATTCAAGTCTAAATTGGACTAGCCAAAAGTATCCTCTCGAAACTGAATACTAACCTGTTCGTTCAAACTCCTACGCGATATCTCCTCTACATGATTTAACTCCTCTTTCAGCAGATGCACCCTATGCTCCTCCGGGCTTGTGGTGGGTCGAAGCGCCCACTGCACACCACGGAAAGTTCTTTACCCACCCCTCATCTCTCCCTGCATGAGCTCTAGGCTAGGCCTTGTCTAACACTCTAGCTCTTTCAAGCTCATGAAATACAGACTCATTCTATGTTTACAGCATCAACAAGTAAACCCCAAATTCAAAAAACTTACTCAAGTAATTAATTATGAGTAAGAGAATCGCATAGTAAATGTGAATTCCTCTGACAGATTAAGAATATGCCAATATGCTTTTCTTTTGTCGAGGGCATCGTCATTATGTCGATGCGGCGGGTGTTATATTTTGATCTGTCTCAAGGTTTTCTGAATTAAGAACTCCCAGATGCTACAAATTTCATGCCCTACAAAATTATAATATACATAGTACTTCCAGAAACCCTAACCACGCAGAGAGAAAGATGTACACATGTAGCTATGACCATCCCTTAGTGTCTCCTGATTAAAAGAATATAGTTGCAGTAATTGTAGTTGGAAGACCATAGACCGTAGACTTGGCAATGAAGGAAAGGGTTTGAACGTTGAAGAACTAACTGCCTAGCTATGTTTAAGGTATATTAGGATTAATTCATGCAAACACAACCTTAGAGCATCTCCAATGGTGTATGGATATTTATCCCATGTGGAGGCCTAAAAAAGAGATATTTAACAACATAGAATCAAAACTACTACGGAGGGAGTAATTTTTTTGGTTTTTCATAAGCCTATCTTTTAGAGATGTAAACCCATCATTAAGATGTTTTAGGAGAAATTAATTTTATTTTTTTGGTTTTCATAAAAAAAGCAGTTGTGATAAAATCTCCCTTAAATAACTCCTTTGACTTTGGTAGTTGTATCCATACCTATTTTGAAACACTTCTCACTTATTTGATAATTTCAATTTTAGATAAAAGTTAATCCACAAAATCTAACAAAATAAATAAAATAAAAACAAATAGTGATGATGTGATGGTATGGATGAGAGTCTCTAAAAAAAACATATACTCTCTTCCAAACTCAAACTTCTAATCACGTCGATTAAACTTTTTTTAATATCCAACCACCATCCGTTTTGGTCACGAAATGAAAAAAAAAAAAAAAAAAGGATTCTTTTTTTTGTTTAAAGTTTCTAAAATTCCGTGAAGAGTGAATATTTGAGAAAAAAAAGTGGCTTCAATATTTTTAGAAACCCATATTCCATTGGAGATGCTCGTGGCTGTTTAGAATTTTCTAATTCTTTTTTATGTTATTGTTAATAATACAAAAACATGAATAAAAACAAGGCTCAAAATGACATCATTGTACGCAAAAGAATTGCATATCAAAATAAATGCCTAATAAATGTAGCAAACACTAAAAACAAACGGAAATGCTATTGGCCTCTCTATTTAGCACTCTATTCTGCACTCGGTCTGAGGTGGCAATCCTAACTGTCTAATATGACAGACAAAAAAGAACACGCAAGGATCACGTGATCCTTTCTCTTCTCCTTGATATTATCTCGAAATTTCCTCCCTAAGAGCATCCACAGTCATCGACCAAAACTAAAAATTTGGTCGAAAACACAGACGCAGCGGAGAGTACTATCGATCAAATATCAGACTATAACCAAAAACCAAACCATATTTGGTCTTTGGTTTAGTTTTGGTCAGGCGTAGATTAAAGTTGCGCCTGATGGGGCGTAACTTTGAGTTACGCCCGTACTAAAAAAAAAAAAAAAAAAATGGGACGCAAGATTTTGGTTGCGCCTGATTGGGGCGTAACTTTGAGTTACGCACCAACAAAAAAAAAAAAAAAAATATATGGGACGCAAGATTTTGGTTGCGCCCAACAATAAAAAAAAAAAAAAATGGGACGCATTTTGGAGTTGCGCCTGATTGGGGCGTAACTCAAAGTTGCGCCTGACCAAATTTTGGTCTCCCTCCACTGCGTTACAACACGGACTAAAACCAAAATTTGGTTTTTTTTTTGCTCTTTGCTCTTTGGTTTATGATCGCACCACTGCAGTTGCTCTAATCACTTCTTTTTGTTTACATCCATCGTAATCACATCTCTCTAATCTCTATAGCTCCGATCTCTGCTCTTTTTTTTTTTTTTTTTTAATTTCTGATAACTACTGGTTTCTCTCCCAAAACACACCGAAGTTGCTTCCCATCCCCACTTTTCTACACCACCATTTTACACCCCTATGTGTCACTCTTATCCACCATAGATTTCATCCTCACCCTACCCCACCTGAGAAAAACAGGGGTCCGCTTTAAAAGTGAGCCAATAACACATGGACACATAGGGGTGTAAATTTTTTGGGGTATAAAAGTGGGGGATTTCTAGCATTTTCGCAAAACACACAATGAAATGAAAAAAAGAAAAGAAGAAGCCATTAGCCACGGGATTTGCCTGTTATTGAAAGTCAAATTAGAAACCAAAGCTTAAGAAACAATCTATAAATCAGATCCCACCTCTATACGTGTGAATCTGGCTATGTAATTTAGTTTTTCTTTTGAAGTAGTCATTTAGGTACTGTATTTATGATTCCCACCTCTCTATTTGTGGTGTAATAAAGAAAGGAGTTAAAATCCGAAGGACCCATCTTTTTGATTTCTACTGTTGGAATATGTTGTGGGTTTTCCATGAATTGTGTTTCTCAAAATCAAATAAATCACTGATCAGTGCTCACTCTTCACCTAATTTGCCCAAATAAATCATGAACATCTCAAAATTAAGTTATTTCTTTTGAAATCAAATTGTGTATTGTGATGATTAGTCGTGCCAGTTACTTTTTTTTTTGTAACTTGTAGTTGTTAAAATCTATCATGATCAGTTATGCCTAATCTATTGAATACATGTTTGACCAGGTAAGCATCACTTTGGAAATTTGATTGGTTGGTTTATTTGGATCCATCAAATATTCAATCAATGTTTTCAGATAAACATTTCTAGCAATGTAGTAAAAGAATCATGAATTGGAGTAATCCCAAGTGAATTGCAAGATCTGCTACTGGAAAGAGGTTAAGAAATCAGTAATGGAGTTCATCAGATGACCATCATTATCATGAATGTGAAGCTTATAAGAATTGATATTGGATTATTCAAAGAAAGAGCAATAATACCAGCCTCCAGTTTACCACCGCCGGCATGAAAGTTTTTTTTTTCTTCTGGAGAGGTCTTAAAAGAAACCGCTTGATAAATGATAAAGAAGATGAATGAGTCAAAATTACAGAGAAAAGAAACATAAAAAAAGGAAAAGGTGGAAAAAGAAAAAATATGAGAAAAACTTTGACGTGGTGTTTTAGTTTTTCGTCAGATCGAGTGCTGAATAGAGTGCTAAATAGAGAGGCCAATAGCATTAAACTCTTAAAAAATTGTTGTTAGCAGTTGAAGAAGAACAATTTTCTTTCACATGGGAAGACTAAAGACTTTCAGGCCAACATGTACATACACAAGATTGACCTAGGCAAATATCATGCCCTGAAAAATATGCTAATTTACAGCTTACAGTGTAACCGCTGCAATAGAAGACTTTCAACCACATTATCTTTGATATATATAAGTACCAAGTAGGTATTTAAAAATCTTTATTCGTCTCTATATATATATGCATGATTGCTTGCATAGTTTCTTACAAAGCAATAACATCCGAAGTAAAGAGAAAGGTTATACACTTAACAAAAATAAACATCAATAGAAATGGGTTTTGAGATTCAAATGCCATGCATTGATTTCACTAAACACCCCAAAGATCTAGTAGAGGGAAGTGATGGTTGGAAGAATTTATGTAAACTAGTCAGAGAAGCTGGAGAAGTTTATGGTGGTTTTCAAGTGGTTTATGATAAGATTCCTGTGGAATTACATGAAAAGATGTTCCAAGGATCAAAGAGTTTGTTTGATCTACCACTGGAAACTAAACAAATTAAGAGCTCCGACGACTCAAAATCTCACAATGGATATGCAGGGAAGTTCAAATTCGCTCCTTTGTATGAAAGTTTAACCCTACCCAATCCACACAACCTGGAGGAGGTCCAAGCTTTCACTGACACTATGTGGCCCCAAGGAAACCAATCTTTCTGGTAACCTCTTGGTTTTATTTTAGATTTCGTTTCATTGATTTCTGTCGATTTATCTCTCTCTTTTAAAGACTTATCAACGTCTGCATATGTGTGTAGTGAAACTGTCAACAACACCAGCAAAATGATGACAGAACTAGAGCAAATGATTCGCAAAATGATCTTTCAGAGCTACGGAGCTGATACAAACTGTGATTCCCTTGTCAAAGACAGCTGGAACATCTTTCGTTTCACACAATACAAAGCTCCAACCGGCAAGGAAATGGAAGTTGGGTTACCTGCCCATGTTGATAAAAACCTACTAACAATATTGTATCAAAATGAAGAAGGTCTTCAAATTGAAACAAAAGAAGGGGAATGGCTACCAGCCGTGGTGAAGGATTGTACATTCACCGTTTTTATCGGCGAAGCATTCAAGACGTGGAGCAATGGTAAGCTACATGCAGTGGAACACCAGGTGATGATGAAAGGACCACATAAAGATAGATATTCCTATGGATTGTTTTCTATCCCAAATGAAAGTCCAAAGGAGCGGGATGAAGATGACCTTCCTATTCTCTTTTGTCGTTTGGATCACCACGACTACGACCTTTTCACTTACACCAATAATACATTTGCATGATGCTGCAGTGCGGCAAGATGTGTATGCCCTCTCTTCTGTTACCATCAGGGCCTTTACACTAATTATCCTATATATTATCTATGTACTTTAGCCATATGATATCTGTTCATCATATGTATGGTTACCTAGCTATGTATTAAGCTATAAATAAAATAATTACGATGGGCATGAGCTAGTGACAGCACTATTCTGTGTCTTTCCCTCCCATTTCTTTGTTAAAGTATACATCTCTACATATAATCAAGATGAGTTTTATCACACACCTCGTGGAGGCTCAGATAACGAGATTTCGGGTAATCATGAGACTGACAACAGGGATGGTGTATCAGCATTAGTACCTGCGGCTCATATTTATTTTGCTATCCAGTCGGTAATGGCAAGGAAGTGGAAGCCTATGTATGCCGCGATCTTTTGGATTATCTGGCTGGAGCGAAACAATCGGGTCTTCAACAACAAAGAAAGAACAATTGAAAACATCATCAACGATATCAAGTTAACTATTTTTCAGTGGGCCAGATACTCTCCTTCCATGTCTGGAATTTCTATCGATGAGGTCATTGTAAACTGGGGGAATGTTTTTTTCGAAACCCCTTAGGGTATTTCTGTTTTGAGGGCCTTCCTTCTATTGGTTTTTTTTTTGTTGTAATTTTGGTGGTTGGCTGCTCTTTTGCATGCTCTCCTTTTTCTATTAAATTCTTTACTTTACTGAGCAAAAAAAAATATCCAGTCGGTAATGGCCTTATTTGGTATATCACCAGCAGGGAAAGATAGGGAGGTAGATGATATTGTCATGTCACAATTGGGGGAAATTAAACGTAGAAGACAAAGCAAGGAAAATAAGAAGGATCATGTTCAAAGACAATTGGACGAATCAACTCTTGACCAGGGCTTAGAGGGCGCAAGACTTCTTCTTACAGGGAATATGGGAGAAGTAATGGGGGGCGAAAGAGGTGATATAGAAGACGGGGTAAACTCATCGGAGTCAGATTGCAGGGAGATTCTGAACGTGGGAATTATATAAATACCCTCTTTTTTGACGGGCTTCAAAATTATCCTTATGAAGCAACAAATATACCCCTCTCCATCAAAATCCCATCAGGGGTCCATTAAGAATTTTGCGAGATTACAAAATTACCATTTCTATATAATTAATGTTCATAAACCAAACTGCAGTTTACTCAACGAAAAAAGAAAACACGAGAGAGGCAGAGCTGTTCGTCAGCTGAAGAAAAAAAAATTCAAAATCAACAACAAAATCAATTCTTCTTCTATTACTGAATCTATTTTCATCAAGATCGTAATCAACAACAGAATCAGTCGTTTCTGAAATCGTTTCTTCATCAACAACAGAATTGATTTCATCAGATCTGAAATCGTTTCTTCATCAACAACAGAATCAACAAAATTTTCTCAATCTTTAAAACAAATTGGTAATGTTGATTCGTGATTGAAGATGAGTTGTGATTTATTTTATATTTGCATGTTCGATTTGTAGTATCTCAATCTGTTTTTTTGATTTCAGTTTTATTTGTATTTTTGTTCTCAGAGATCGAAATTTTGAAAACTCGATTCTTTGTGTTTTGATTCTACTGGATTGATTGGTTCATTTACATATTATTTGAATTCGAGATCGTTATTCATATCTTAAACATGTATTCTTCAATCTCCAATCTCCGGTTTTTGATTTTTTGAATTTCTGTTGTTTTGAGTTTTAGATCGGTTCATAATTCAATGTTAGGTTTGAGTTTTAGCTTCAATGTATTTTGAATGAACTATTCTGTTTTGGTTTTGAATTATTCTGGAGTATTTCATACTGTTGATCACTTAGTAGGAGAATTTTTTTGGATAATATTGATTGTTTGAGTATACTTGTTGAGAATTAGTAGTAGAATTTCATAATGTTGATCAATTTTGGTATAATTTTGTAGTTAGAAGTTAGTGTAATCAATTAGAAGTTACAAGTTAGTGTTTATATACTCAGTTTACATATCTAACATTCGACATTGTATATATCTTTCACGAGTATGCCCAGGAGTGATGTGCGACATTAATCCGAATTTGTATCTTAGGTTAGTTTAGGCTTTTTCTTATGTTTTGCAGTGAATTTTTTGACATGGAGCATGTATGTTTATGTAGTATTTCATGTTGCAAATTCACATTTGCACTGATTGCATACTAATGCGATGCAAAGTAACACATATGATGTTGTTTATGCTGTTTTTTTGTATTAAAATACTTGTTGTTGACATAGAATTTTCAATGTTAACACTGAAAAATTGTACAATATTCTGATTATTTGTATCAACATTGGTTGTTGATTCAGGTTTGTTGGATCAAATTTCATTGTTGATGCATATAACCTGGATAAATTTCTGATTGTGGTTGTTGATAGCTGTTTTATTGGAT
The DNA here is from genome assembly GCA_023531295.1 of Papaver armeniacum. Taxonomy (NCBI): domain Eukaryota; kingdom Viridiplantae; phylum Streptophyta; class Magnoliopsida; order Ranunculales; family Papaveraceae; genus Papaver; species Papaver armeniacum. Next base: position 55,545 of record JAJJWW010000516.1, read on the forward strand.
CAACATTGGTTGTTGATGCAATAACCTGGAGAATTTTTGGTTGTTGATAGCTGTTTTATTGTTGATAGTTGTTTTATTGGATCAACATTGGTTGTTGACATAGAATTTTCAATGTTGACACTGAAAATTTGTACAATATTCTGATTATTTGTATCAACATTTGTTGTTGATTCAGGTTTGTTGGATCAACTTTCATTGTTGATGCATATAACCTGGATAAATTTATGATTGTGGTTGTTGATAGCTGTTTTATTGGATCAACATTGGTTGTTGATTCAGGTTTGTTGGATCAACTTTCATTGTTGATGCAAATAACCTGGATAAATTTCTGATTATGGTTGTTGATATATGTTTTTATTGGATCAACATTGGTGGTTGATTCAGGTTTGTTGGATCAACTTTCATTGTTGATGCAATAACTTGGACAATGTGCTGATTATGGTTGTTGATATCTGTTTTTATTGGATCAACATTGGTTGTTGACAGATTATGGTGTCAACATTGTTTTTATGTTTTATTAGTTTTGTTGATCTCATATGATTGTTGCAGGCCAAAGATGGCTGTTATGGAGTTCACTTTATCCAATTTGACTGTATCGCATGCTGTTTCGGAGTCAACCACTGTCAGCGAGATGATTAGTGTGGTGAAACAACACTGGCCTTATGTCCCTGAAGACCTCATACTTTTTGGTTACAATGTATATGGAATTTCACATGTTATTAATCACGATTTGGAGTTGAGGTTTTTCATTCACTATTGCATCTCCAAAGGGATTGATGTGGTGAAGTTTAACATCCAGTTTAAGATTTGTGTTGATTTTGTCCCTCCTTCTTCTTCTGTTGTTCCGTCTTCGTCATCATCAAGTTGTGTTTCAAACAACGATGTGGCTATTGTAGAAGATTTGACTGATGATTCATCTTTGGTCAAAAGGGTCCCCAAGAAGTCAGATGCTTGGGCCAACATCTTAACTGGAGTAGGGCAGGTTTTCGAAAGTAAAATTCATTGTCGTGATAGTTTTAAGAAGTATGAATATCATAGTGGTTACAAACTTGAAGTACATAAGAGTGACAAGAAACGTTACACTGTCCGTTGTATTAACAAGGAAAACGAATCTTGTAGCTGGAGGTTTCATGCGTCTCTCGTTGCCAATACTAAAGGTGTGTTTCGAAGCAGTGCAAGGCGTTTAACGAAGAGCATGCATGTGATTTAGCTTCTTCCGATCCAAAGAAAGGTCGGGATGACGAAGTCTTTTTCTCGAAGGATATCTTAATTGATGAATTTCGAGCATCAAAGAAGAAAAAGACTGCAGCTAATGTTAAATATCTGCTCCATTTGGAGTATGGTATTGATCTCTCGTATAGTCAGGCATACCATGGTTTACAGTTCACTAAAGAGTCTCTTTGTGGTGATGACATCAAGTCCTATTCAGACTTTGTTTAGTATAAAGACTCAATTGAACGTTATAATACTGGAAGCGTCGTCAACTTTGAGTATGATGGTGAAACGAAGCAGTTCCAGAGATTTTTTGTTGCTTTCGAAGCTTCCATTACTGGTTTCAATAATTATTGTCGTCCGATGTTATTTATTGATTGCACTTTCGCACTGGGAAGTTTAAGGGAGGTCTTATGGTTGCTTGCGGGAAAACTGGTAACCAAGGTATGTTTTTAAATCTTTTTTCTCTTTTTTTTTTGAAGTATTAAGTGTTTCAACTTTACTTGTTGAATCACATGATATAGTCTTATATGTCCCTGGATTTCAGTTCTATGGATCACATAACTTTGTTCATACCATAATCATTGTTGTTTGATCCCATAATTATTGTTGTTGATCCATTATTTTCAAATGTTGATACCATAACTGTTGTTTGTTGATCCCATAATTGCAGTTGTTGATCCCTTTTTTTGTATCAACTTTTGTTGTTGTTCCATAATTGCAGTTGTTGATCACATAACTTCTGTTCTTAATCCCATAATTCCCACTAATTCTTGTTGTTGATCCCATAACTTTTGTTGTTGATCCATTATTTCAAATGTTTTTCCCATAATTGCAGTTATTGATCACATAACTTCTGCGCTTAATCCCATATTCTTGTTGTTGATCACATAACTGTTGTTGTTGATCCCATAATTTTTGTTGGTCACCCAATAACTTGTTCATGGATTTCAGTTTTTGTGTGTTACTTTTTGAATCTTTGTTTTTTTTTTTTTGTATTTTCTAGAGATCTATCCAGTTGCTTTTGGTATTGTACCTTGCGAAAATTGTGAGAGTTGGGAATGGTTCTTAACCAACCTGAAGGGTATCATTAGGGAAGACCGTCCACTGACCATCATATCAGACCGTGGAGCTGGCCTTTTGAAGCATGTCCCTATTATCTTCCCAAAGGCTTACCATTCTTACTGTTTGTACCACATGAAAGGTAATATTCCGGTTCCAAAGGGTAAGAGCAGGCAAACTGCTATGAAGTTATTTGAAGAGTGCTACACTGTCTTAACAAAGGAGAAGTTTTTTGCTGCTGCCAAGAGTATGAGCAATATCAAGCTTGATTCAGTGATTGATTGGATGGTAAAGATTCCATTCGAGAACTGGGCAGCTCATGCTTTTCAAGGAGAAAGGTTTGGTGAGAATACATCGAACATTGCGGAGAGTTTTAATAGTGTTATCAAGCATGATAAGCGGCTTCCAACACTTGAGCTTGTTGATTGTATTCGTGCTAAGGTAATGGAGCGAGAACTATAAGAGGTTGGTGGAGTGCGGTAAGTGGAATTCGGACTTACTCCCAGGATGCAAGCTAGGCTCAACAAGAGGGTGACCGATTGCCGTTTCTACAAGTTTAGAAGATCAAGTGATAAAGTCTTTGAAATAATTTCTTCTACTGGAAAGCACATGGTCGATTTGGATGCTAGGACTTGCACTTGCAATTGGTGGCAGAAGCACAGTTTCCCTTGCACCCATTTAATAAAAGCTATGTTGCAGATTGGGCCAGACGAACCTTACAAGCACATCAGTCTGTATTATACCACCGAATACTATATAGGTCTATATGCTTGTCCTATTTATCCTATTCCAGACCATGAGAGGTCGCCTAAAGTTAATGAAAAAGGTTATGTATTGCCTCCCAATGGTGGTCGAGCGTCAGCTGGAAGGCCAACTACTTCAAGGTACAGGGGTTCTCGAGAGAAGGTTCGCAAGAAGAGGAAGTGTGGCCAGTGTGGGAGACTTGCCTTCCACAACCGTTGTAGATGTCGCAGAGCTCCTTGGGCTCCTCGTGTACCAGTGTTTCACAGGGAGTCTAATTCCAGGAAGATCAACTTTTTGAGGAGAATGTTGTTCTGAAGTTTTAGTGCATGATTTACTATTTCTCTGAACTTCATTTTTACCTTTTTATGCTAGTTCTTGAATAATGAACATGGATGTTAGTTATTTTTATGCTTTCCCTATTTTTTCTTGTTGGATTTCCTGTGTTTTTAATGACATACATTATGTTTTTATTTGTTTATGAATGTTATTGTTGTCAGTTTATGTTAGTTTGCAGGTTTACTGTCACTACACCAAATTCTGGGATTAGAAACAGAACCAAGACGTTACTAAAACGGGTTGTAACGGCTCTTGCCTATTGCAAAAGTGGGTGTTACATTTTTTTTGTAATGGATTTGTGGCCGTTACGAATATTGGTTGTAACGGCCCTTGTAACAGCTGTGAGCCGTTACTAATTTGCCACGTGGTAACAGCTTCGGGCCGTTACGAATTTCTTTTGTAACAACGATGTCGTAACAGCTTGCAGCCGTTACGAACTTTTTTGTAACAACAAAAAAATTACTGCCGATCAACCAATTTTGACCAGGTCAGTATTGACCGGTAGTTCATTTTCTGACGGAAATAAGCCGGGATTTCTGTTAACCTGCATCCACATTAATAATCAATTCATATCACATTCAACAATGAATTTACATTACATTCAACCAATTCATGTCAACAAAGAACACAAATTCTTCTAAGTACCATTATTTTTGTTAAGTATCAAATTCTAAGGGAATAGATAAAAACTAAGTTCCAAATTTCTAATGCAATACACAGAAACTTACTAACTTCCTACATAGAAGCTGATTGGTCCAGCTGCTCATCCCCTGCTCATTCCCGGTGCCCATCTCGACGATATTAAGCACAATCTTGCTCCTTCGCAGGAAAGAAATTAAAGAAAGACATTACGGCAACGTCTTCAATTCTCTCAGGCTATCGAAAAACATCATAATCAATTCAATGCAACAAGAGTTGGTAAACACTAATTTAGATGGAACTGAGAAAACAATGACAAACCTTCTCTTCTTTCTTCTTTTTCTTCCTCCCAAGTTCTTCAGTTGTTTCCACCTAAAACCACCAATCAAATTTCAGTATATACAACTATTCTGATATTACGAAGCTTATAACATAAACCTTATTCACCCCAAGGAACCACCTAGGTTAAACTAAAAGATACAACCATGGCTGAGAACACAATGAGCCTAAAATCATTTCATGCATCATCACAACACATTGTAAATTCACTGAGACACATAAAACAGTTGTTACCAAGAGAAGTTATTTACCTTGACTCGATCAGCATCAAACAAGGGTTGAGCAAGTGCATCCCTATTCAGGAGTTGGGTAACAAATTCTATTACAGGTAATGGCTCAATGAAAGCCGTGGAAGACATATCTACAAAAAACAAACATAGTGAATACTTAGCACTTAGCATAGAACTATGCAGTAGTCAATTGCTCAAATAATATGATCAAGTAAGGACTCGTGTATGACATAGATAACTAAGAAGCTGCTTATAGAATGACCAGATCATACATGCTGAAAATCCCAAATTGGCAAATTTAAATAGATTTTAGCAATAAGCAACAGTCAAAATTAGAACACACCAATATTCAATGAAATACCCATTTGAGTTGGGAGAATACTCTGGTAAAAACCTCTCAAACTTTCCAAACCTTCCCCAAGTGATTGTCTTCTCTCCAGGTTGGGGGAATAGAATGAGCGACCAATAGGAGCATACCTATTATAACCGATAGAAATCAATGTAAATCTCAGAACTATGATATAAAAAACAGAAAGCCAGAATGTGATAATACAAGACATACCTAGAAGTCGGGAGCTCACGCAGAACAATGTCAAGAACCTGAAGAGCTTCCTGAGGTGCATCTGCCTGTTTTCTCTGCATAAGTTCAGGTCAGTATAAGTTCAGTATAAGTTTAGCTCAAAAACTACATACAACTTACTCAAAACTTTCAGATACTTCTCAATACTTGCAGATAGTTACCAAACTTGCATATAGTTACAAGAATGCTTGTAACTATCTGCATATAAAACTTCTTAAGTTCATAGATACATAGAAAACTTCTTAAGTTCCTAAATTCACAAATTTTTGTAAGTCACTATGAGCATATACTATTTAGAAACTTACGAAGCTAACAGGATCTTCATCTTTTTTCTAGCATTGTGGATACGTACTAGCATTGTAACCCACATTCTTTCTTCCAATTGCAAAATCAAAACAAACCTAAAGTCAGAAAGCCAAACAAACATCAGATGAACCCAATAAACAAACAAAAATAACATGGGAACTAAAGTTTCATCTTCTACTCAAAGGAAAAATGGTTAGGCCAAATATATATAATAAGAAGAAGACTACATACATTGAAATCCATGTAGGAATCACTCATAGCAAGCCACTGATAATGTTATGCAGTATAGTATGTTGAAGGCATCATCATTTTCTGTTATAACCCAAAGTAATGAAGTAAGATGGGAGAAATATGAAAATTGCAATTATTCTTGTTCATATAATCAGATCAAATTTCTAGCAAAAGCACATGTCCATGTATAATGTAGACACCAAATCATAAGATTGAAACAAATATTAATTCAATATTACCTTCAAGTAACTTCAAGAACACAATCCCAGTCATTGTTCATTATACGTCCCAGCTCACGACCTACTAAATGTGGAGATAACGCGGACAGAAAACGAGCTACTAGAATGGTTACCTTCTACCTTCATCTCACACTTTGCCTCGTCTAGTTGGAAACTTGTAGTTGACTCCTCTTGTGCAAAGTAGATTCTTTGCACAACAAATATTATGCTGATGACAGGTCTCTGATGAGCTGAGGCATTTGAAAAACAACTATCGTAAGTTACATCCAGTAATTGTTTCATAATGCTCAGAGCAGGGACGGAGACAAGAATTAGTGTTGGGTGGGGCTAAACCTATTTCCAAAAAAAAATTCTGCTAATGCCGAAAGTTTAAAAAAATAATATTCTATGTCACTTATCCAACAAGCAAATCCTAATCGGTTCCGAAGTTTTATAGTAATCGGCAGACTATATATCATCTTACCTGCAAGGTTACAATGCAACATGAATCACCGAAAGTTTTTACAAAAAAATTTCTATGTCGTTTTTCCAACAAGCAAATCCTAATCTTTTCCGAAGCTTTATATTAATCGACAGAGTATATATCTTAAGGACATTAAAACTCTTAAGGACCAAACCAGTAAACACGAATTGGAATTATAACACCAGAATAAGGAAAATTTTTGATCTAGCTAATTATAAACATGCAAAATGAAAAATAACGTTCATACAACAACATAAAATGAGTAATAAAATTCATAAATCAACATCAAAACGTAACATGGTCAGACATAAAGCCAAACATGCCTTGGTTGTTGGATGCAATTGTCTGTGTTGCACTGGATTTATTTGTATCCTTATACATGAAAAGTCATTTTTACAATAGACGATGAGAACTCTATAGTTACAAACCAGTAATATGATGTTGTAATTGTGACTCATGGTGAAGGATAAACAGGAATTTTTTTTGTTGTAATTGATTATCATAAGGTGTGTCGTGCATTAACTCTTTGGTGATGGAAGTAAAGGGAAGCAAGAGATGTTGACTTTCCAATAATTCATCGATTGTTGCAAGGAAAAAAAGCGAAAAGAGCAGGGGACTAATATTAAAATCTCAATTTGCATGGGGCTAATAATGAATTAAAAATTAATACTCATACTAAAAATAAAATTTCAGCTGTGAGGGGGCGAGCTAAAGCCCCAGTTAGCCCCCTCACAGGCCCGTCCCTGGCTCAGAGTTCAAGTAAACGGAAAGATAATGAAACATATAGGAAAGAAAAGCTATAGCTCTTGATTAAGTTTGCTTTCCCCTTTACACAAACAAAGACCGGAAAACATATGGAAATTTTAATAAGGGAAGGACTTGTAATTTACCAGGAACTTTTGACGTATCAACCATCTGAACTGTAGGAGGTGGAGTTGCAGGTGTTGAAGCTGCATATACCTACAATGGCTGAGCAACGACTTGGAGCTTGCATTGAAACACTCATTGCAGGTCTTTGAGAAAATCCTGGTGCAGTGTTATTACCTGTAGGGATAAAAGGCCTTTGCGCAGGTGTAGGTGCAAGGGGGTGAGACATTGTACGGTCAGGAATGAAACCCATTTGAGAGGGACCACCCACCAACTGAGCCAGAACCAAGAGTACCACCCAAAGGTTTCCCAGTTTGATATGGTGTATTAGCAACTTCCTGAAAAAGGTGACGAACAAAGGGAGAAAAATGGAGTTAAAATATAATTACACTAAACAACATAAGGAGAGCATGTAATACTGAAAATTAATAACAAGATTCAACTTTCTCAATAAATGAAACACAAATTCTAGCAAAACTCAGATTTTGAACCAACGCAAAGAGTACCATTAAAAGGATAAAAGCATCCAAAATCAATTCTATCCAACAAATTATTGAACACCAAGTGTCACTTTGCATTGATTTCTTAATAATTACCACTCGATGCATTTTCGGTGAACATGTATCACATCTGGTCGCGATGCTTCATCCCATACCACTTCTTCTCCACTGGCAATATGTAGCATGGATCCAGAACCCTAAGTGTGCCCATACAGAAACAGGGAAAATCAATCAATTGAAGAGATAATAAATTATAGCTATAAATCACCAAACAAGACAAATAAATATATTTTTTCCACATTGACAAGGTATAGATGAAACATTGTGCTTAAGCATATCAAAGCTTCATGTGCTACTATGATTTAGACAATTATATAGAACATGTGTGTGTATTAATTTCAATTTAAGAAAAAAGAGATTTACCTCTAATATCTTTAAGGTTTGGAACAATGCACAAGATCAATACATGCTCGACGTTTTTGTTCTTCACATCCTGTATACAAACAATTCGAAAAAGCAAGGACCGTCCTAGAAATTAATAGCAGTAGGCAACTTAAGTATTCAATAAAATAAAACTTATGATAACTGATAAGATGAGTATGCAGAAAATTGACCTAAATTATATGTGTGAGCAAGGTGACGGTTGAGGGAAGCATAATTAACTGAGTAAAGACAAATATCTTGTTTATGCCACTGTTGATGCAATTGTTGGGACATCAATAAGCCTGTAGTTTCCTCCAATTGGAACCTGTTGATCGAACCGACAAAAACATTAGCATACAATTTAAACAGAACTCTGTCTAGATGAAAAACATACTATTTTTCTGTAAAGCCAACACCAAACTAGCACACAAGTTACACAAGTTCACCTACAAATCAACTTAACCCATGACTTCATTAATATCTTCTCCATCCCGAGCCTGAGAATGACAAAATTCCAAACCTAATCTACCAATTCTTCTTCTCTTAATTCGACCACAGATTCATCTTCTACAAACCCTAAATCATCATCAATTGCTGAATTCAAATCAGTTCAAACCCCGAAAATCAATTGAGCCATCTTTGTAACTCAATCACCACCAGAAATACCTATTGAATCTTCAATTCTTTATCTCTTTCTCGCCATGAATCAGCACCAAAAATCTGAAATCCTATGTTCTTCGCAGCATCAGAATCATCGATCACAACACCCATCACTTATATCTGCTTCACCAATCATCGGAAAACAAAGGAGAAAAAGTAGATTAAGATCAATAAAGAGAAAAAAAAACCTATAAGTCAAATTTATATCCTTGGAAGAAAGATTAAAGCTATTTAGATTTAATACTTAAATCAATACCTTGAATTGAAGAGGAACCAATACCCTTTTCACCGAAATCCCTAATTTCTCCGGAAACCATCAATCTATTGAAAACCTAATTTCTACTTTCTGTCTCTCTTTGTACAGGACAAGCGGATACAAACATCATTGGAAGAAAAAGAGGAGGTAAAGAGAAGAGAGATCGAGGGAAGAAACTGAGAAGAGAAAGAGGTTTCTCTTTTTCGTCTCTCTGGAAGAGAGAGATTTTTGACGGAAGAAAAAAAGAAACGAAATTCATTCGAGAGATGGGACTTAGGGTTAGATAGAATTTTTTGGGAAGAAATATCATGTAGTATTAGGGAGCTTGGGTGGAAGTAGCCATCCAAGTGTGACCATCTAGTGTGACGAAGCGTGTGAATGGCACGCCTAAAAAAAATTTCGTAACGACTGAACTCTGTTACAATATTTTCTAAATTTCGTAACGTCTATTGTCTGTTACAAATATTTTCATAACTGCCATTTGTAACAAGATTTTGTAAAGGCCAGTAAGCCGTTACGAATTTCTGTTACTAATCCGGGAATTTGGTGTAGTGTGTTTTTTTACAGGAAACTGTATCAACATATCAATGTTGATGCCAATAGTGGATCAACTTCCATTTGTTGAGTCTGGCTGAAAAGAAAAAATTTGCATGGTTACAAGTTAACTACTTTTAGATGTTTATACCTGCAAGCTTTACTATGTAAACAGTATCAACATGTTAATGTTGATCCACGTCATGGCATCAACTTCCAATGTTGATCCCTCTTACCGCATCAACTTCCATTTGTTGATGCTTACTGAAAAGAAAAATTTGCATGGTTTTATACGTATATATACAAGTCAACTCCATCAGTTATGCATACCTGCAATCTTTGATACCAACATTCATCAATTTTTTTTTTGACCCATTGATTTTTGGGATCAACTTCCATTGTTGATGCTCAGTAAAAAGAAAAAAAAATTGCATGGTTTTATCTGTATGTACAAGTTAACTCTATTAGCTGAGCATACCTGCAATCTTTACTACCAACATTCATTCACTTTCATAACAAAACCATTCATTCACTTGATAATCACTTGATAACTGGTATTAATATTAATTCATAACAAATTAGTACTAAACACATCCTCCAAATTGTTTCATAACATAAACAGACTTTCGGACATAAATTGACAGTGACTAAATTAGCAGACCTACACAAAGTAACTAAATTACTTACCAACATATGTTAAACTACACCTAAGTGTGTTTGCACTAATCTAATGGTTCAGCAGAATCTTGTATGTTGAGTACCTCTTCTAATGAGTCTGTAAGTTCTTGTACTTGGTTACCTTCTAATGGTTCAACATAATCTTGTATGTTGAGTACCTCTTCGACTGAGTTTGTAAGTTCTTGTACTTCCTTACCTTCTTCCGAAGTTGGTTTCCATGCATCGAATTCAGCTAACATCCTGACAGCAATCTTCGCTCTCTTCCTGTTTATGTTCTCATGGTATTGGATCTTCTTACCATCTAGATCTCAGCATTCTCCACGCTTCACCAAGCACTTCATGAACATGCAGATGTGCATTACGCAGTCCAAACCCTGTTGTTGTGGTACCATGTAATGGTCTAAAATTGTAGTTACTGGTCCACCTGTCTCAATATCTTTTATACCCATTTGGTTCAGGACTGGAGTCAATGTTTCTACCATGACATTGTACTGCTTGTTGTATCCTTTGTAGTGATAAATTGTGTTGAAGATCAACCATCTTCCACGTATCAACGTAAGAAGCACCCAATGGAAGGGTTTATGATCCCTGTCTTGTAGACACATCGGTATCAACAGTATTGCGTCATTGTCATCCACTGGGTAATTTTCCCTTAACATATCTGGAATCCCACATGTTTCCACTTTCATTGCATATTTACTAGCTACTGCACACCTCATTAATTGCTGCATCATTTTTCTTGGCATTTAGTTTGTTTTTGACAGATAACAACAATAATTCATTCATTTATTCATCATGTATACTTGAAGCATCCCTAGTACACTAAATTGTTTCATCTCACCTAAATAAGGTTTCAACTATGATAATATAGAACTAAATAAGTTTATGTAACAAGTTATTCAAAAGACAGATTAAGAGTTTCCGTTACTTACATAAGCATTTGTAGACAGAATTAAGTGCTTCTTCCCATAGTATGCCGGCTTAGATGGATCTTGCATCTTGGATTGCAACATGTTGATGTAGTAATCAATAATCTTGCTGTTAATATTCTGGTAATCCATTAGAGCTTGGATATGCCTTCCATGGATAATCTCTTCCACTGCATTGTTGAAATAATAGCTACATGCTCTGGTACTGCATTTTCAAAGATTATGTTAACTCCCTGACATAACATAACATATTACTGTTGAAGCATTATTTATCTTGACATTAAATATTGT
>JAJJWW010000517.1:0-75983 GCA_023531295.1 Papaver armeniacum
TTTGTTAAAATAAGCAAGGTGGAATATGCAACCTTTGTCAATTCCAGACATACCTTGGAAGAGTATGTCAATGGACCTCATTAATGGACAACCTAATTAGGTGCAAGGCTATAATTCAATAATGGCCGGTGTCGATTGTTTTTCAAAGTATGCAATATTCACTCCCTGTCCTCAAGCTTGCAATGTAAATGTAACAACAGATTTTTTTTTTTTAAAGAATGTAGTAAAGTATTGGGTATACCCGAAGATATAGTAAATGATCGAAACTCATTTACTAGAAGGTTTTAGAAGGCCTTGCTCGGATTGATTGGATCTAAACTAAAGTTTTCTAGAAGCAATCTTCATCAAACTGATGGTCAGACAAAAAGAATAAATGCGTAATTGGAAGAGTATTTGCGTTACTATGTGACTGCAAGTCCGAATAATTGGATGTCGTTGATGGATGCAACACAATTTTGTAATCATCTCTACAAGATTTCATCTACGGAGATGAGTCCTTCTAATTAGCAACGGGACAACAACCTCTGACCCCACATGAGGTGCCAAGGGAGAAGAGGCCAGACTCCTCTCCAGCAACACCGCTATGCAAGGTTAAAACTGAAATGACTGAAGTGTGTGACAATTTGTCCAAGCAAGTAAGGAGAATAAAAAAGTATGCTGGCATGCATAGCAGAGCTGTGGAGTTTGAGGTGGGAGATAAGGACTTGTTGAAGGTAACACCCCATATTTAAGAAAAAAAATCTCAAGAAAAATTAGTGCAGGGGATTAACTCCAAGGGACGATAATTTATTTGACGTGATGAAAAAAAAAAGGAAGATGGCCTATAAACTCGTTTTTCCGGAACGATTGAAGATGCATCAAATACTTCATGTAAGTTGTTGCCAAGGAGAAGTTAGACGTCGCAAGTGTAGTTTTTGAAGAAAGATTATGAGCTGCTTTTATAACTTTTGAGCATTCATCTGCAGTCCATCATTTCTCCCACAAAAGCATGAGTATATATTTTTCGCCCCCTCCTACCTAGAATATTAGCTTCGACACTGCTTACAAGGAGATATCTCTGCGGATGCCATTAAAAATATACTCCAAGCCTAAAGTTATATCGATGCTTACTTGTTTAGATGCTTAAATGCAAATTTGGTTGAAATGCCACTTGAAGTGGAGTAATCATTACTAGATATAGGCCCATTTTCATACTCTTCCTAAGTCCATCGAATGCTACATCGTTAAGGCTAGTTTCAAGCCCACTATTTATTATGCTTTTGCACCTGCACCTGCACCTGCACCCACCGTCTACTTCCAAGACACGGCCAAATGCCAATCATCCGTGTAGAAGTTGCACCTGTTTGTCATCAAAATCTACAACAATAACAAACTTTAACTATTCCCGGCCTTTCTTTAAACATTTTCGAGAGGACATTAATATTTTTCAGTGTACCAGCTCAAACTTAATGTTTGATAAGGTATGTCCCATTCTTCTAAGACATATCTTGAACCTCTCACTCACTGCATCTCGTGTGTAAATCTTTTGTCATGAACTGCTACTGTGTTTTTCACTCTATGCTGCATTAAATGTTTCGCTTCAAGTTAAAACCAAGACACGCCAAGAACACAGTGGGCTTATTTTAGTGCAATCGTAATGTCTGGCAAACCAGGATTGTCTCGTTATTGTCCAAAGCATCCTCTTTTATGTCAAAAATAAGTCAATAAAACGATCTAAAAGGATCATATCACAAGCATTCATGAACGTCAGAATTCTACTTGCAGTGCCCACCAAGGGAACAAAGCATTCGCAGATTGACACGTCAAATAAAACTAGATCAAAAACAAAGCGGAAAACGCGTTGAAATTCGTTTTTTTTATTTTTAAAAGCTAAAAAAAAGCGCCAACAGAAAAGAGAACCCAATGGTAAGAATTTTTCAAGAAATTCGTTTTTTTATTTTGAAATTCGTTTTTTTATACACACTGTCATGCAAGAATTTTTCAAGAAATCTTTTTTTTTTTTGATCGGTCAAATAGAAGTTTCATTGAAAAAAGGCACTTAAGAGGGGTGCCTTAACCCAATGGTTACAACCGAACAAAAAAGGAGAACCGAAAGGGGATTCGGCTACCCAAAAACAAAAAAACAAAAATTACGGAGGCCGGTATAATGAATCCCATAAAACAATCACAATATTTGTTGTAAGCCCTAACATTCTTGTGTTTGATTCGGCCCAAAAGAACGCTTGTAATTTGATATCTCTAATGAGTCTTGCCAAATTTTTTCTTTTTGTTATCGAAGGTTCTTGCATTTCGCTCTTTCCATATACACCACCAAATTGCAACCGGAATGTTATTCCATATGCGGCTAAGTCTTTCGTCTCCCCAATTAAACTTCCAAGTCTTGATAGATACAATAATATTAGGGTCGTATGACCAACCAAAGTGGCCCCCTTCAACAAAGTAATCCCATATTCTCCGGGTTCTCCAACAACCATAGAACAAGTGCAAACTCGATTCATCGTCTTCCTCACAAAAACGACAAACACTAGAGACATCCATACCTCTTCTTAAAAGTTTATCCGCCGTCATTACCCGATCATGAGAGAGAAGCCAAAGGAAAAAATTGATTTTGTGAGGGTACTCATTACTCCATACAACATTGATTGGATAATCCGGCTCACCTTGATCGTCATTGTCTTTACTTCCATCCTTAACCGTATATTGACCATGATCACTACCAACCCAAATTCGGGTATCCGTAACCCCTTCTTGAATAGAGATGAAAGAGAGAAGATTTGATATAGATAACACTTCACTTGTAATGGTTTGAGAGTATCTTTGCCTAGACATGAATGCCCACCTTACACCGTCTTCCCTAACTTCATACATACTAGCCACCACAACCTCCTTGGTCCTTGAAGCTTCATAAGCCAATGGAAACATATCGCACAATCTTCCTTCACAAAGCCAAGAATCTTCCCAAAATCTAGTTTCCTTACCCGCTCCAATCTTGAATCTAATATTTTTATTGAAATCTTCAAGCTCTTTATAGATATTAAACCACAAGCTACCGCCTTTCGATCCTTTGGGTTGGAGAGTTTCCCAACCGGTAAATGTTTCACCAAATTTTTCAACTATGATCTTCCTCCAAAATGGTTCTTTCTCTACGCCAAAGCGCCACCACCATTTTTTTTAGCAAAGCCGAGTTCACTTGCTTAGTTCTCCTTATACCAAGACCACCTTTTTCTTTTGGTTTTGAAGACAATTTCCAACCAATATTGTGGATTCTTTTCCTATTTTCATCATCCCATAAGAAATTTCTCACAATTCTATCAATTTTCTTAGTTATGGAGCAAGGAGCAAGAAAAATAGAGAGATAATAAATGGGTAGGCTAGCTAAAACGCTTTTGATGAGAGTTAACTTACCTCCTCTTGCTATTGTTTTTCCATTCCAAGAAGTAACTCTTTTCCCACAAATTTCAAGTATTTGTTCCCATTTTTGAGTGCCTCCTACCTTATATCCCAAAGGTAGGCCAAGATATATGCTAGGAAAACTCGCATACTTGCATCCTAACATGTTAGCATAATTTTCAACTTCCTCATCGACCGCGACTCCAAATAAACTACTTTTGGAGAAATTTATCTTCATACCCGAAGTTAAATCAAAACAAAGAAGAAGGTAACGAAGGGCATCAACTTGTTCTCTCTTAGCATCAAGAAAGATGATTGTATCATCGGCAAATTGTAAGTGATTTATTTTTGTTCCCCCCTCCTTGACGAAAAAACCGGAGATTTGATCTTGTTCTTGTGCTTTGTTCAACATACAACTTAAAACTTCACCAACAATAATAAAGAGAAAAGGAGAAAGGGGGTCTCCTTGACGAAGTCCCTTTTCACTACCGAAGTAACCGAAAGACGATCCATTTACAAGAACCGAGAACTTTGAGAATGTTAAACAATTTCTAATCCAAGCCCTCCAAACACCACCAAACCCTATTTTGAACAAAACTTCATTTAAAAATTCCAATTCACATTATCAAACGCCTTTTTGAAATCAAGCTTACAAACCAACCCCGGTAATTTTTGACGAAGTCTAGAATCCACACATTCGTTTGCTATCAATACTCCATCAAGAATTTGTCTTCCTTTAATGAAACTAGATTGAGTTGTTGAGATTAGAGTAGGAAGGTATACCTTTAAACGCTCCGCCAAGACTTTTGAAATGATTTTGTACACACTTCCAATAAGACTAATAGGCCGAAAGTCTTTTACTTCTTCTACACCCGCCTTCTTAGGGATGAGCGCAATAAAATTGTTTTTCAAAGACGAGTGAAGAATATTATGGTCATGAAATTCTTCAAAGACCTTCATCAAATCTTCTTTTAGAAATTCCCAACAAACAAGAAAGAACTTCATAGGAAATCCATCCGGACCCGGGGCACGATCAATTCCCAAATCTTTAAGTGCATTCTTAACTTCTTCTTCATTAAACGATCTTTCCAACCATATACTTGCATTCTCATCAATACGCTTTAGACACATATTTTTGATTCTTGGCCGATCGTTTTTATTAGCCATGCAAGAAAAAATTAGCCATCGTATTTATTCGTTCGCTTCTTATTCTCCTCTGGTTTCCACCAAACCAGAAAGAACCTTCTCTCTCCCCTTTATCCTCATTCTCTCTGTAGCAGTTACCACCCTATAGATTCCATCAAGTTAGGCCTTGTAGACGTACAATGTAAGTATACATTTAATTAACCAATTAATTTCTAATCAGATGTTAAATTAGTGGTGATTGATGAGAAGATCAGGGAGCTTAATTGGAGATGATTATGGAGGCGTAATTTGTAAGATTCCCTAACGTGGCCTTAGTACGTCTATTTGGTAATGACAAACAGTGTAATCAACATAGTGCGTACTGCGTAGGATTTAAAACCGAATGCATTGTATCTTTGAAAACTCTGAGCAAACAATCCTACTGAACTACTCATAAAAATAATAATATTCTACGGACATGCACTGATGCGGGTCAATCTTTACCATCAAAGGGTCCAACATTCGGTTTTTGGAGTGTTTAATTGTACGATCTGCACATAATCATTCTTATAAATATATCCCATATTATCTGAGTTGTCGCTACCAAACAATGTGATGTGATTAGCAATTAGATGATTCAACATTAAGCATAACAATTATGGTTAGATGGGGACAAATTAGATGGATTATGTGTTTGGTAAATGATGTAAGTTGTAGGCTCAATAATTGGCCGACCTTAAGGGAGGCCTTCTATGTGATGAGAAATCTGCACTTTGTCAGTCACAAAGAATGTTCCAAACTTTTCAAATTGAAATTTCTGATTTCACAATTTCACAAAATTAACATGAACCTTGAAATAATTGATCCAATTGATCGCAAATTTCCTTCAAATACAAACAATCAAACAAATTAACAGACTAAACTTTTTCAAAATCTCCATTACATTGTTCGCAATCGATCAATTTCAGCTGCTCTGTTATTCAAAAAAATAAATAAAATCCATTCTCAGTTCATAAAATCCAAATCAAGAATTCAATAAGAGATAATTCGACTTCAATTCAATGCCAATAGAACATGGAAGTCACCGTTTAATCTATTGACCTCTTATTTTAGTTAATGCGAACAAATTTCATATTTAGAAATCAATTTTTCAATAAAAAGACAGAGTTCAGAAGGAACTTCCATGAAGAAGACGACGGGCTAATGGGCCCGGTTTATCAACCAGTTACTAATATACGAACCGAACCGACGAGTTTAGAAATCTAATTTCTTCTTTCTTCTTCTGCTTTTGATTGATCAAACACTTCAAACCTAATTTTCAGAATACTTCAGTTTCACTTATAAGGAACAATATAATCACCCTTTAACGATTTAAATCCTTTGATTGAGTCGATATCCACAAAATTCACAATTCACAATTCAAAAATTTTCTTCTTTCCTGCAAAAATTAAGCAAAATTTTGGGTTAAATACCTGAATCTCAACTCAACCCTTTTATTTCACTTCCCTGAGTAACTCGGTGGCGCAACATACTCACACACCACAGTGAATCAAATCCACACATCCATAAAAAATAATCAAAGGAATAATTTCATTCAAATTTTTTTTTTTGGGCAACCATGGAGTCAAGCATCAAAGAAGAAACTGGTTTCATTCTATTAGCGGAGATTTGATAATCAAAACCTCAACCAACAAACAATATCGATTAATATTTTATATGGAGATTGAGGTTTTATGGTTAAGATTTTGTAAAGGGTGAAGGAAATATGGGTTTAGAAGAAGACCCATGTTGCCATTTATCATGTCATGTCTTGTTAGATTCTTGAAAATTTTAATTCAATATTTTTACAAGAAAACAAAGACCTACACTTACAGAAGCAGAGATGCTGAAAGAGGAGGAGATGAGAGAAGAAGAAGGAGACGGAGACGGAGAGATTGAGAACATTTTTTTCCTTGCTTTATGATTTGTTGACAATGGGACACTTGGACTTGGATATGCTAGCCTATACTACACAGTACACACGTATCACCATTCAGAAAAAAAAGGAAAACTATACTACTGTATCGTAATTGCCGAGTATTTGCCGTATATGCTGTATCGCATTGTGTTTGCCTCGCAGTGTGCACTTCTATGTTACCTATTTCATAGATGTATCTTGCAGGCCTTCTATATCATGCAGCTAATTCTTTTCTGACTACTAAGAGGATGTTCGTAGGTTCCATACTGCGTCGGCCCCCCACTGCTTAGCAGTCATCTAGTAACATATAATTATCGTTATGAATCTAGACTTAATTTTAGTAATTCAAAAGCTTGTTAATTATGCCTTTAACATTAATCAGATTAGATTAGATTTGCAAATTAAAATGTTAATCAGTATGTAATGGTGTAGTGTTGCAGTAGCTGGATTTGAAATCAAAATTTTGAAACCAAAAAATTTAATGTAATTTTATTTTATTTTTAAATTGAGATGTAACACAGTGGTACCTGAAGTAAATTTAGCTAGTGACACTGGTGCTGATGGTGTAGCGGTGGTGGTGAAAATTATTGATCATCTCGTCATCCCGTTTAGAGGTGAAATCAAAATTAGGATCAAACCAGAGTTGTGGAATTGTTGGATTATGAAATTGGTGGTGATGGTGAAATTATAACGTAATGGTGTTGCTGGAATTGAAGGAGGAGGGTGGTGGGGGATGTTACAGGAAGAGGTGTAGTAGAGTGATCGGAGAAGGATAAAGTTTTTGTTTCTAATGGTAAAACAGACGCAGAAAAAAGAAAAATAAACCGAGAAAAAATCACGGTGGAATTACGAGGTAATTCAATGTTTGGTAGGGGTATTTTAGGAAATGAAAGATAGCAACCAAAAGTTTCTAATCTTTTTTTGAAATTGAACATTTTCGCCGGTCTATATATTACAAAAAAAGTGGTCATAAAAGGGATTCCTTCATAGAGATATCAAACCCAAAGAAAATTTTCTCTCTATCTTCTCTAAGGATCGGTCTCCTCCTTTGAGTTAACTCAGTTCAATTTTCCTATAGCAATGTCATTCCCTAAAGCTTAATATCTCTAAAATCTTGTTTTTTTAAAGACTATTTCTGATTGCTTCTCATATTTTAATGTTCTATTGATCAAGTTAATCTTTCTTTTCTATATTCATTTTTTTTTTAATGAAGAACTAATCTTTTTTGTATTCTTCTTATTGTGTATGCAGTTTGTTTAATCTCTAATGGCTTTTGCCTATATTCATATTGTGATTGAAGCTTTTGCTGAGTTTTTCTATAAGCGTTTGCTTGCAGGTTTTATCTGTGTTGGTATCTTTGGTTTCATTGATGTGTGGAGGAAGAAGACTCATGTCCGTCTCAACTCGGCAACTCAAATCACGGTTTCATCCCGCCTTCAAGATAGTTCAAAAAATTTCAAAATTCATAAAGTCAAACAAATTAGGAAACTTAGTTTCCTTTTTCTGCTCCTTTGGTCAATTAACAACTGTTCTTGTTACCAAACAAATCAAAAATCTAGCTCAATTCTGTTACCTTATTTCAAGCCTGAGTATCTCAATAATTCAATTCTAAATTATCATCAGTTAAACGATTATGATATTTTTATACAACCTAATAACCATCAAGACTATTTTTCTCATCACAAACCAAAAAAAAAAGAGTAATCATGGAAGGGGAAAATGCAAGTATTGTAGGTGATCTTGTTAACAAATTCAAACAAGCAACTTTGGATTTGGGTGATATGAATGATATTGTTGTTTTTCAGAAAGAGAATAATGAGAGTGTTGAAGAAGATTCTAACTAGGAAGCAAGTGCAATTGGAAAAGTTATTATAGAGGGAGGAATGAATTATGACACTGTTGCAAGATTCATTAAGTTTACCTGACCGTTCTCAACACAAGATCAACTAAGAATTGTGGAGGTTGAACCCAATATAATGATCTTCAAATTTAGTGACTGGAATTTATTAAACATAGTGATTGAGCAAAGACCTTGGCACGTCAACAAGCATTTATTGGTGGTACATGATTACATTCCTGAGATGGTTTATACTGTCAAGCATTGGGGCTTTCAACAATTTTGGATCCAGCTGAAATTTCTTTTGCCAGAACACATGAATGTTGCATCTGTGACCAAGATTGGGGAAGTTGTTGGTGAGGTAACAAGCATAGAGCCAAAAGATGACATTCCTAATGGCAGCGACCCAGTTAAAGTTTGTGTGAATGTGGATTTATCGATGCCAATGAGGAGAGGTGTTAAAGCTGTAACAAATGCAGGTGTCTTTCGCTGGCAAAAAATTTTCTATGAAAGACAACCTCCTAGTATCTGTATGGAGTGTTACATAATTAACCATTATAGTGGAGCTTGCAAGGATGCCGCAAATTATTTGGCAAAGGCGCATGAAAAGCTTTACTTCTTTGGGAAAGCTAATAGTGTCAGGAAAACTATCACTACGATGAATTCTTCTTCAGCTCCAGAACCAAAAAAGAATCAAAAGAAGTTTGTTAATGAGGAAGGCAGGATAATTAACATGGATTTGTTACTCAAGGAGAAAGCTACGGAAGAAACAGAAGATTTAAGACTTGGAAAGAGGCTCAGATCTAATGAGGAAGGCAGCAACAATATCACGGAGTTTGAGTCTTCTTCCAATGTTACCATCACTGATACCAACACGATGAACCAAATAATCACATGGTCACAATGGGAGATAAACAAACTTCTATCACTGATAAGAAGAGTCAGGTAATTCCTCCATTTTTTGTTAAAATTAATTACCTTTTTACTTAGTTTGATCTATGTCATTTATATTGTCTGTTTTTCCTTGCATGCATTTATTACGTGAAAAAACTTAGTAATTTTTATAGTCATCTTAGAAAACTGCATACAAGAGCATCAACATATTCTCTCATTGAGTTAGTATTTGTAGGTTTTTTGTGTCTTATCACTTCTTATTTGATAATGAAAATTGTTTCTTGGAATGTTCAAGGGCTAAAGGCTATAAATACTAGAGATCATATCAAAGATATCATTAGGACACAAAACCCTGATATTATCTTTTTATGTGAAACTAAATTAAATGAAGCTAATATGAAACCTCTAGTAGCTCCATATCATTTGCCAAATGTGAGATATCTATCTTCAGTTGGTTTATCTGGGGGCCTGGTTATCATGTGGAAGAGTGGTTTTTCTTGGGAAGTTTTGACCTGTGAAAATAATATGATTCATCTTCTCATCCAAGACGATCCTAGTCAGCCTGAATGGTTATTATCGTGTATGTATGGTTATGGGAAAGGTCATAAAAAAACAGGAATAATGGGATTTCATCAATGAAACGGGAAAGAACATCTCCAGTCCGTGGTGTTTATTAGGTGATTTAAATATCCATCTTTCTAATTCCAATACTTCTACTTCTACTTCAAGTGATGGTGGTATTATTGCGATGCTTCATGATATTGGCTTAGAAGACTTGAGTTTCATAGGTCATGAACATACCTGGACCAATAATAATCTTGACACTGGAAAAAAAAACGTTCAAGAATTGATCTAGCTCTTGGTAATCCATCCTGGAATGTTAACTTTCCTTCTTCAAGAGTTCTTCATCTAAATCAAATGGGCAGTGACTGTCCAATTATGCTCATTACTGATTACAATCAGCCAAAATTGTGGAAGCCTTTCAAGTTTTTTCAGACATGGTTAAATGATAAGAGATGTGTTGTTGAAGTTGCTAAAGCATGGAGCATTCATGCTCAAGGGTCTGCTGCTTTCAAACTCAATAAAAAACTGCATTTTACTAGAATTGCACTTGCTAAATGGAATAAGAAGCATTTTGGTGACATTAACATGAAGGTAGACAGTCTTAAAAAGGAACTCTCTGCATTACAAGTTGTTCATTTTTCTCAAGAAAATACTTCTAAAGCTTTCCAAGTGAATGAAGAACTTAAAAAATGACATCACATTCAACATGAATTTAATAAACAGAAATCAAGAGACAACTTTCTAAAAGACATGGATAATAATACTAAGTATTTTCATTCTCTTTACAAGAGGAAAAGAGCAAGAAACAATATTGATTCATTAAAAGATAGAAATGGGATCTGGGTTCATACAAGAGAGCAAGTGGCAAATCTTCTTACTGAGAATTTTTAGGATATAAGTACTTCTTCTAATCCTTATATTGAAGAAAGATTTTATAATCATCTCCTTACTGTCATTACTGATGAAGATAACAGTTTGCCATACCAACTGATGAAGAGATATTTAGTATTTTAAAGAACATGGAGAGCTGGTTTGCACCAAGACCAGAGAAGGCTTTCAAGCTGGTTTTTATAAGTCTCAATGGCATATCATAGGAGAAGATGTTTGCAACATGGTTAAGGATTTCTTCAGCACCAAGAATATGTCTCAATCACTAAACAAGACTTATACTTCTCTAATTCCTAAAACTAAGAAGCCTACTACACCATCTGAATTCAGACCTATAAGCTTGTGTAACACCTCTTACAAGATTGTCTCTAAGATCTTAGTTTCAAGAATGAAACCTTTGATGGATCGCATCATTTCACCCTCTCAATCAGCCTATTTGTCTGGGAGATTAATCAATGATAACACTATCATAGCTCATGAAATTATTCATTCTATGAAGAAGAAGGAAGGTGAAGGTGGATGGTTATCTATTAAAGTAGATATGTCAAAAGCATTTGACAGGCTTGAATGGTGTTTTATTCTAACAGTTATGAGAATTTTTGGTTTATGTGAGGATTGGATTCATCTTATTCAACAATGCATTAGCACAACATTATTATCTGTTCTTCTTAATGGTTCTCCATGTGCAGAGTTTAATCCTTCAAGGGGAATTAGACAGGGAGATCCCCTATCTCCCTATCTATTTATCATGGCATTGGAATGGTTTTCTAGAACTCTTACTTCATCTCATCAAACAAATAAAATACCAGGCATCAAAGCAGCTAGAGGTGCTCCTCCTATTAATCACTTGCTCTTTGCAGATGATTGTCTTATCTTTACACATGCTAATTTAACCAGTGTCACAAATCTCTTACAAGTTCTTGAAGATTTTGGCTCTCAATCTGGTCAGGTCATTAATTTTGACAAATCATCCATTTTATATAGTAGTAACTTGGATCCTTCATACTGTGACTCTCTTAGTCACATTCTTGGTGTAAAGAATATGGACAGTAATGAGAAATATCTGGGATCTCCACTTCTCATAGGAAAATCTAAAGTAAAGTCTTTTGAAGAAATCAAAACTGTTTTTGAAAGGAGGCTTACTAATTAGCAAGGTGAGTCAATGTGTCAAGCTGGTAGAGGTACAATGGTGAAAGTTTTTCTCAATGCAGTTCCTTTATATCAGATGAGTACTTTTAAGATTCCAAAAAAACTGATTAAGCAGCTAGATACATTGCAGAGAAAGTTCTTTTGGGGTTACAAATATAATAGAGGTAACAACCCTATATCTTGGAGTAATATTTGCATTCCAAAGGAATTTGGAGGACTAGCTTTTAGAGATCTTGAGATGCTGAATCAAGCTCTCCTGACCAAAATGGCTTAGAGAATCAGCACACAACCAGATCTGCTCTGTGTCAAAGTGTTAAGAGCTAAATATTTTAGAGGTGAAGAATTTCTGCATATTCAGAATGATAGAAATAACTCTTCATGGATTTGGAAGGGTATCGAAGATGGCCTCAAAATTCTACAAAGAAATGTGTGCATGGAGATCAAAAATGGAAAGAAGACTCGAATATGAAAGGACCATTGGATTATCAATCTGAATGAAAAACCAATTCCTTCTTGTCCAAGTCATGAGAGCTATACGTATGTCTCTGAACTCATAAACTCAGATAACTTTTCATGGAATATCAGTTTATTGCATGTTATATTCACTCAAGAAGTTACAGATAAAATCATAAGAATGCAGAGCAACATGGAAGAAGAAGATGTTGTTAGATGGAGGCCTACATAGGATGGATTATTCACAGTTAAAAGTGCTTACAACAAACTTGTAGAGAATATTGTCTCTCAACAAGCTACACTTAATACTGTCCCTAAAGAAGTATGGAAAGCCCTCTGGAAAATGAAAATTCATCATAGAATCAAGCTCTTCATCTGGAAGTGTCTTAAGGATATAGTGCATACGAAAGATAAAACTGCTCGTTATAATAGCAGTATTGGCTCTCAATGTAACATATGCAGCTGCCAAGTTGAATCTCTATATCATCTCCTACTTGAATGTAGTTTTGCTCGATCTGTTTGGATGCATCTAAATGTTAACATCGACAGAGTTGCAGAAAATTATGGGAGTATCAAAGAATGAATGATTTCTTGGTTCAACAATCATCATTTAAATGGATTAGAAGATCAGAATACATGGAAGCTGACTTTGATGGTGGGATGCTGGATAATATGGAAAGAAAGATGTGAAAACATCTTTGAGGATAAAACCCTAAACCCTATCTCAACTGCATCTAGAATACGTTTTCATTTACAAAACTTTGCTTTGTCTTTGAAACACACTACACATCCCTGTTATGATATTTTGAACATCACTGAGCATGCACCTGCTAATATATATACAGTTTTTGTTGATGCATCCTTTGATCATGTAACTAATACTGCTGGCACTGGTATTGTGCTTTTATCTACTGCAGGTACCTACTCAGGTATCAAAGGATCCTATGCAGACGGAGTGATTGACCCCGAAGTTGCTGAGTGCATGGCTATTATGGAGGCTCTCAACTGGATTAAGGAGCAACACATCACTGAAGTTCACCTTATAGCTGATGCAGAGATAGTTGTGAAAACTATCACATCTGATATTAGTTTAGTTAGATGGGAAAGTAATAATCCTATTAGTAAGATCAAAACATTGATTTCTTCTTTTAGTTTTTGCAAGATATCTCATGTCAAAAGAGATCTAAATAATGTAGCTGATAGTATTTCCAACAGAGTAAGGAAAGACAAGCTTTGTGTTGAAGAGTTCATGGATTTTTCACCATGGATAAACTCTGTACTGCTAAGGCAGCCTTTGCCTGCTACATCTTAAATAAATCGTCCTATTTTTATCAAAAAAAAAAAAGGATTCCTTATCTTCAGGTCCTCCAGTCGGTCGGCCCAAAAACTGGAAACAAATACAAATAAAGTAAGTGAATTACCAATTTGAAATTTTCAACTGAAAATCTGATAAAGTGTGACTCAGAGTAAACTTCTTAGCCAAACAAACAACCACCAAACCAGGATCAGTGATCAAGATAATAGAAATCGTATCTTAAAATCGAGACCTGAAGCTTGAAAATATTGGTAAAGCAGTGATGATACCCTAATTTACTATTTATTCTTCATCTTTGTGATAGAGAAGAGAAATTTGTGAAAGCAGGTAAAATGTATCCATCGTACTAATAAGTGATAACCACTTAACCAACCTTTTTGTCCAATGGTTCAGAATGGCTATGGATCTTTTTTCCCATGGTTCATTCCAATGGTCCACAATGGTTCTGGATGTTTTGTCTCATGGTTCATAATGGTTCTAAGATTTGTGCAAGCATGTAGATTTTCCCATTTTGGTTTGGTTGGATTCTAGGGTCACTGTTCGTATCCAAATCCGAATATCATAGACTATCTGAATCCGAATCCGAAATGATATAATCTTTTATTTCTATTTTTTTTTTTGACAGCAAAAGGGCAAATTTATATTAAAAGGTTTTGAGTCACCAATACAGTAACATCAAAAACACATAAGTTACACAAATGAGTGTACAACTATATCCCAATTACAAAGCAAATAGGACAAAGTAAATTCTGAAATCAAACCAGAGGATAAAGCCAAATTGAACAACAAACATGTGTAATATTGTAAGATTACACTTCGAATCTTGTCCGGATAATTGTAATTTGTAATGTTGTGTCTGATTTTTTATCCGGATAATTGTAAGATCAGAAACTAATGGTAGGCTTGGGAGGTGGTCTATTTTATGCCTACATGTTATAAACCACAAGTGCACGGTGTCTTCAAAGTAGAACAAGGCAAATACGGGTCGAACCACAGAGACTTGTGGTGCTTATGTTGATCTATGGCTTACTTAACTGATTTCTAGGAGTGACAGAACTATTGTTTGGTGTCGTAGATACGACTGAGGTGTTGTTGTATGAATCTAAACTAAAGCAGTGACAATGTAGAAAGCACCAGGGTGATCAATCCACCCCTAATCTCATGCCCAGGCCATGTATGTTAAGCAATGTTCTTGTACCTTCCTTTGAAGGTCTAAACTAGATATTCATTAACTAAGTTTGCTAACCCACCCCTAGTATGAGTGGTGTTCTTATAGTACCACTCATCACAGGCTAGTAAGCTCATTGGTTAACTACTAATCCTAAGCATATTATAACATCACAAGAAACAGACCAAAAACAAACATGCTTGACATAAAGATTAAGGGTTTCATCAAACACCCTGGAAAATTAAACTAAAACATAATTGAAACAATCAAACTACAAATTACACTAAAATGGTGCTCAGCTAGCCTGTGCATACCCTCAAACATCAAATTACACCTTCTATTTATACATGCCCGGAAAAACAAAACCCTAATTCTTTTAAAATAGAAATTAAATTAAAATACACTCTCACCCACGTCTAAATCGCGAATCGTGCTCTCCTCTTGTCAATTTGTCTCGACCTGTAAGATCAAGAACCATGCATGGGGTTTGGTGGTGAAACCCTAGCTTCAATCATCTCAACCCTAGCTTCTAGGTTAAGGTAGAAGCTACCCTTTATTTTATGGATGGAGATGGGTGATGCGAGGGTAGCCGAGAGGTGGTGATGGTTAATCCCCGCGAGTGCGATATTATGATCCTACATCTCGCTTCTTAGTTAATGGAGCAGAAGATGGAGTGGTGGTGTTGGGGTCCAGCTCGCATATTAAAGATAAGAAATAAAAGAGGTATTGGGAGGAGAAGAAGAAGGGGATGGGTTTCTCGATATAAGGACCAGAGACGGAAGAAGATGAGACTATAAAGAATAGATGAAGGTTCTTGATCGAGAATGGTTGACAGAGTAAAACCCTTCTCGAGTTTGGAACTTCTTCAAAAGAAGCTTTGAAGATGGAAGGGAAAATGAGTTTGGTCGATGGGGGTATAGGTGAGGCAAGATGTAGGATGGCATAAGGAGGTTTCAGAAAAGGAGAGATCTTTTTGGTCAATAGGAGAGAGAAAGTTGTAAGTGGTAAACATTTCATGGACTCAAATCAATAAATATTCTTGATCTTACATCTTTCAATGGATTAACTAAGCAAAATCGAGTAAGGGGTGTAGTGTGGGAAATCCCGCAACTACACTCCTCTTGTCAATTTGGAATCGACCATGGAAAATGAGCTTCTAGGTTAAGGCTATGGATGGAGGGGTGATAGGCCGAGGAGGTGGGATGGGTTTCGACGGGAGAAGAAGACAGAGAAGATGGAAGGGAGAATGATGGAGCGAGCGAAGAGAATGATGGAGCGAGCATAGGATGAAGATGCGCGAGATCTAAACGGCTCAGGAAGAATCATGCAGATTTGGTGTTGAGCGGGAGCAACAAACTTCGATGCGCGTGGAAGCAGCGACCGTTGGATGTGGGAGATATAAATCTCAACGGCTCAGGGTGAGCCAGGCTCGAATCCGGGTCACGGGTCTTGGATAGCTTGGGCCCATGTCTTGTGGATGAGTTGCTCCTTGTTGGGTTGCAACTGTTACGCGCGCGGGCTTTGGCTTTCTGTTCCATAGACGCTTGCCTCCAATTCTTCGCTCTTTTGGCTCCTCAATTTCTCCGAGCTTTATTTACTACCTAAAAATACAAAATTAATTAGTACAAATATTTATTCTTGAAAACAAAGAAAACACGGTTAACGGGATAATATCTCGATTCTTGAGCACAAAAGATGAGTTAAATGCCAATAAAAAGGTGTATAAATATGCAATATTTGGCACTCATCAAATACCCCCAAACCCGAATTTTACTTGTCCTCAAGTGAAACAAAATTAAGAAATCCTAACTATACCACCTGTCGCTGGTCTCTCGAATGCATTTAGCGTATGCACTAAGCCTTTAAACCGCTAGGTGTCCCTAGTGGACGAGTTGTAGTCTCGTGAGGGTTTACCAGAGGTGTACCCACAAAACCTTCTCCAACTTCGAGTGTAAAAGAGTCTCAAGCATCCAAGAAGCTATGAGTATATAGAGTTTCGCATGCTAGTAACAAAAGTTAGAACTACCAAAGAACGCATTCTCATCCTTAAGTCCGAGCGAGAAGTAACCATACCATATGAAAGAATTCGGGTTCGATTGTGATCATAAGCCTCGACTTCTGCCTCACTAATAGGGTTTTATGATAATTGCACTCAAAAAGATTGCTTTTTTAGTCTCTCATGTGTGCAGGCATGAATAAAGAGAGAAATCCTGCACACGTTGTAGGAAAGAAGGATAACCTTCCGAAATAATTTCTGGAGACTCCACAGAGTTGTGGACAAAAAGAATCTTTTTCTGATGATCTCTAATAAAGGAAATCAACCATTAGCAAGGGTGGGAGTACTCACTTACCTTTTCACCCGATCGGCAATTAATATCACTCTCTCAGCATTCATAGAAACGTCTTCAATCTTCAGTCTTCGGTCTTCAATAGCTAATGATGAACTTCTGAACTTCACAAAAACTTGACAAACATACATTTTTTTTTTTTTTTTTATGAACCTACATGAAATGAAAATAACAATAAAACTCATTTTTTTTTTTTTTTTTTTTTTAGATTAACTTGGACTGAAAATAACAATAAAACAATACGACTCAATTTTTTTTCACTTGTCTTGATTTCACAAACTTCATTAATTCTCATCCTATTTCCTTTTCTTTGTTGCACATAAACCTTGGACTATATCAACTTTTCTTCAAATATTCTGATGATGCTCCGCTTGCTGACGATGATGTGTTTCTATGAATCTGTTGATGTTGTTGAGAGGGAGAGAGTGATGTTAACTGCAAATCGGTATTTAGAAGAAGTTTTCATCTTTAGATGTCACCCTCATGATTGACGAAATTAGCACTCAAGAGATCAAAAGTAGTGCTGAAAGTGGCGCGAAGTTGGGTAGCTCACCATTCCTACCCGGAATTGACGTACGGTGACACACACTCTAACAGCTTTTCTAGAAAGTCACAAAGAGTGAAGGTCGGTACCTCGCTTGATGTAAAATGGGTAGTCTCCACTATGGTCGATCACAATTCTACTACCGAATATCTAACCAAAGACCTAATTCGCCCTCCCGGTATGGTTAAATCCAACTTTAACGCTCTAATCAACTAAGAAACCCGATTGCGTTCTCCAAGACTTCCAAATTTGTTATTTCGGTCGACTCTCTATGTAAACATAGCTAGAAGCATGCTAGTGACTCTAAAATCTCTAAAAGTTGGAGGTTTTTATTTGCAAAAAGTTTTGAATTTTTTTTTTTTTTTTTTTAAAATAAAAGACTAAAAACTCTATATGCAAATGCACCCCCAAACCTAAATCAAACATTGTCCTCAATGTGTCAACAGATAATAAGAATTCAAAAAGTCATATACCATGAGAACTATGCTGATAAGAGAAAAGGGAAGAGATTACCGGAATGTCGACGGGAGCAAGGTTAGAGCTTCATTTGTCAAGGCTAGAATCCAACATTCTAAGTGGAGATCATATCAGATTAGCACAATATATGTACAAGAAGACTCAACCGATTCAAGAAAAGAAAATTTAACAAGTCCTACTGGATTATATACAATGAAAATTCACCATATACTAACAATCTAAAGAGTTGAGGATCAACCCAAAAGACAATATGTACAAATAACAACAGCCTTACACCAATATAACATGAGAGTGCAGGAAAGATTGCAGACGTGAACAAGTTACCCTGAAACCTAAACTTGTCAACCAATGTGTTCTTCAGTACAAAATCTTGCAATTTTAAAGGTACATCATGCAAAAGGTCTAACTCAAAATGAGTTTTGCTAAGAACATGCAGATATACACATTCCAACTGTGGCTCCTTAAAAGTGTTATACTTTGATGCAAAATAGTCCAAGAGGACTTGGGAAGCACAAAGCTCTAGGCCTAAATTAGGCATTTTCAGAAAAGTTGGTTTTGCAATTTTGTTACAAACTACACCTAGGTTTGGTGGAGGAGTTTCAATCTGGGCCTTAGGAGAGAGATTAGGTACATCTAAGTTGTTTTCATGTATAAGATCATTTGTACCATCACACACTTTCCTAAGGTCAGAAGAAGGTGAATCATGTTCACCGCATAGAACAATTCATCAATCTCCATGTCATAATCATCGAGGAGGCAACATATTGTGACATGGGCATCGGGCATCGACACACAAATAATATCATGATCCAAAAGAACATTAGTGTCAACAGAAGATTCATCCTTTCTTAGGTCACAAACAAGTTGTGTAGCATGCTCACTTTCACTGAAAAATTTCACAAACCCAAACTCAGAGTCAACATCATATGTATGAATGTTAGAAGAAGTATCATTCATAGGGTTCACAGAAGAGACGCATAACGTCTCTGAACCCAAAGATTCCATCATATTTCAGCATGCACATGCTCTTCTAACATATCATAATCATCATCATCAAAAAAAAATGCATTTCCCTATTCAAACTTGTAGCATTTCTAGTGTACTCATTTACCTCTAGATTAGGTTCATATTCAGTGTTAGTTGCATGAGTAGGAATAGAAACACTATTTTCAAAATTATCAGAGATAACAAACATCCTATCATGAACTTCCCTCCATTCTTCATTTTGAGACTAAATCAGGTTCATTTGAAGAATCAAAGTAAGATGTTCAAGTGAAGGGGAGTCTTCATTAGTGGGTATGCATGTTTCATATGAATGATCATTACATGGTTGTGCACATGTTTCACTACACAAGGGAAACTCATACATGTTGCTATATGGATGATCATGCATTGCATTCAATTCAAACCTAGCATTGTTTAGCTCTATGAGGTTTTCTTCCACTGAGTGCATATACGAGGTCGGGGGAGTATAAAACTGTTCAACTCCCCACTGTGGTGATTGATACATGTGTGCATGATGATTAGGGTTTGCATATTGAGGCTCATGACCTAGAAAAGGTTCATAATAATCCCTAAAACTAGTGACATCATGGTTTGTGGGTGGTTCATAATGTGAAGCATGCCCATAAGCAAGTTCTCTGATGGATTTGTTTCCATCCCCAGTTGCAGACCAAAATCCTGACATGGTCTAGCAACTCAATTTGGGCTTAAAAAGAAACACTATAGCCTAGCACACATCAAGTATACTAAGTCCAGATGCAAGCCCAAGTTATGCAAATGTACAGCCAAAAGGTTATGGAAAGCTCAGCTGGTGTGGGCTCAGTTTGGTTTATGCTGGGTTTCTATTTGGTTTTGTGGGCTGCTTTGGTTTTGTGGGCTGGTTTGGTTTAAGAGAGCTTTGGTTTATTGGGTTTCAGTTTGGTGCAGCCCAGGTTATGTGGGCTTCTTTGGTTTAAGTGGGGTTAGTTGTTTGTAGCCCAGGTTGTTTGCAAAGCCTAGTGGGTATGGGCTTCAGCTTATGCAGCCCAGTGCACAGTTTGGTTATGAGCAGCCCAGCAGTGTGGCTTATGTGGGCTGAAGGTTGTATGAAAAATGAACATCCCAGAGGTTGGACTTTCTGTTTGTGCAAAGAACAAGTTGCACAGCCCAGTTTATGGGTTCCAGCCTAGTTTAGCAGGCTCACACAGCACAGGTCTGAGTGCAGTGCAGCTCATGCACTGGTCAGGCCAAGCACAGATTGCGTGAATGTTGACAGCCCAAGCGCGGATTGGCTAGCTTGCACAACACAGGTTGTGTGCACAGATGATGTTTCAGAGAATAGACAGACAGATACAGGGGTTCATGGTCAATCAAGCACAGCAAATAACAAATTCAATCAACCAATGTATACTCAAATGTCACAGGACTCTGACTTTGCGCACAAATGTAAGGATGCCGTGCTGGTCAGCCAAGACACAAACTGCACACTTAGAGAACTAGTGTTGATAAAAAAAATTGATGACCCTTAATCTCAGGCAATACAGACAATGCTCATGAGATTTGAAAAGTTAGCTCTCGAATTTGTGTACACAGAGTTAAGCGCTCATGGCAAAGCAACAATCAGCAGATTATGGGTGCTAGCTTGGCAGGTGATCAAGTTATCCAAGGCTTCATTAATCAAATGCAAAGATGCAGGGCAGAATGCAGCAAATGAATAGATGATCAATTTAAGCACTTTACATCAGTTTTGACATGCCACAGAAAGTGTCAACTGGATCAGTTGACTTCAATACTCACTGATCATGCACATATATGCAAGGATTCACAGGGTTTGTGGTGGACTTGGCTATCCAAGTTGTAACACAAGTCTCAACAGCTATAGGAGCTAGCGCTGGGCTCAGGGCAGATGACAATTAGGGGTACAGCACACAACACCCAAGGCACGTGGATGGAGCAGTTTTTTCATGCATTCATGTCGGCCATTGATTTCGTTTTCGAGTTTTGGGGATGGAGCTTGTTTTCATGCATTCATGCCAATAAGTTCGTGGTCATGCAAGATTATGAGAGCAAGGGATAGGAGTGCATGGATCAGCATATACATACAAGTCAGCACAAAGATCTCAGCTAGCATGTGTGTATTTTCAATTGTCCATGAACCACTCAAATGGGTATTATAACTAGCAGGAGATGCACAGGGTACTACAAAGATGCTTGTTATGGACTCACATGTTCACAGGATACTGCACTAGTCAGTTGAGGTGTATTTACACACTTCACACTCATTCACAGGGCAATACAATGTTCAAAAATCACAGCAGATATCCTAAGTTCAGTTATAGCTAACCTCAAGTCCTGCGCTTTTCTTGTCTTCCTTGGGTCGGCTTAGCAGCATCACAAGCACCTGTTACTCAAGAAAGAAATCTCAGTTCCCAATATTACGCAGTTTAAAACATGAAAGGGTGCACAGATACACAGTTACAACGGAACATGCCTAAGCTAGATAAGAAATGCTATGGTGCTTGTGCTGATGTATCACGGGAGACTGAAAAACTTAACCAATATTGCCATTGCTCAACACACAGATGCTCTGTTGTATGAAAGTGAAAGAGACTATAGCCACAGCTTCGGCTGAGAACTTACACGCTTGAGATGGTACCAGTTATCCTAAGCTACTCTACAGGGCAGTGATGCAGAAATGCGGGGTTTACAAAAAGAAATGAGAAAATGCAGTTCAAGTGGCACTTATTATAGCACAAGCTTCAGCTATTACAGATGATGGTTTTAACAGGCAATCATAGGGATGCTATACTGCAGCTGAGTGGCGATAGTTCAAGCCAGGCAGACTTGAGCTCAGGCTAGGCCAAATGTTAAATGATATGCACAGATGAGGTGCAAGAGCACAGCTGAAGTGCAAGCTAATAAGAGAACTAAGAGGATGCAGATATGTACTTATGCAATTAAGAGAAACTAAAATGCACTGATATAATTAACAATGTGCAATGGAGAATGCAAAAAGAAAACTAACAGTTAAATTATACTAATACAGGGCTACAAGCAATGATTCAAAGTGAATATGTACAGGGGAGAATTGCAAATTAGTGAAGCAAGCCAAAAATCGACAGGGCACACGCCAAGTCCCCGGCAGCGGCGCCAAAAACTTGGTAGGCTTGGGAGGTGGTCTATTTTATGCCTACATGTTATAAACCGCAAGTGCACGGTGTCTTCAAAGTAGAACAAGGCAAATACGGGTCGAACCACAGAGACTTGTGGTGCTTATGTTGATCTATGGCTTACTTAACTGATTTCTAGGAGTGACAGAACTATTGTTTGGTGTCGTAGATACGACTGAGGTGTTGTTGTATGAATCTAAACTAAAGCAGTGACAATGTAGAAAGCACCAGGGTGATCAATCCACCCATAATCTCATGCCCAGGCCATGTATGTTAAGCAATGTTCTTGTACCTTCCTTTGAAGGTCTAAACTAGATATTCATTAACTAAGTTTGCTAACCCACCCCTAGTATGAGTGGTCTTCTTACAGTACCACTCATCACAGACTAGTAAGCTCAATGGTTAACTACTAATCCTAAGCATATTATAACATCACAAGAAACAGACCAAAAACAAACATGCTTGACATAAAGATTAAGGGTTTCATCAAATACCCTGGAAAATTAAACTAAAACATAATTGAAACAATCAAACTACAAATTACACTAAAATGGTGCTCTGGCTAGCCCAGGCATACCCTCAAACATCAAATTACACCTTCTATTTATACATGCCCAGAAAACAAAACCCTAATTCTTTTTAAAATAGAAATTAAATTAAAATACACTCTCACCCACGTCTCTAAATCGTGCTCTCCTCTTGTCAATTTGTCTCTGACCTCTGAATCGACCATGCATGGGGTTTGGTGGTGAAACCCTAGATTCAATCATCTCAACCCTAGCTTCTAGGTTAAGGTAGAAGCTATGGATGGAGATGGGTGATGCGAGGGTAGCTGAGGAGGTGGTGATGGTTCTGGTGCGGCTGACAGAGATGGAGTGGTGGTGATGGGGTAGCTCTGCACAGGTATGGGAGGAGAAGAAGAAGGGGATGGGTTTCTCTGCAGAGACGGGAGAAGAAGACAGAGAAGATGGAAGGGAAAATGGGTTTGGTCGATGGGGGTATAGGTGTAGGAGGTTTCGTTGTGAAGCAGGTGCAGCGACGGACGATGAGAATGATGGAGCGAGCGTAGGATGAAGATGCGCGAGATCTAAACGGCTCAGGAAGAATCAGGCAGATTTGGTGTTGAGAGGGAGCAACAAACTTCGATGCGCGTGGAAGCAGCGACCGTTGGATGTGGGAGATAGAAATCTCAATGGCTCAGGGTGAGCCAGGCTCGAATCCGGGTCACGGGTCTTGGATAGCTTGGGCCCATGTCTTGTGGATGAGTTGCTCCTTGTTGGGTTGCAACTGTTACGCGCGCGGGCTTTGGCTTTCTGTTCCATAGACGCTTGCCTCCAATTCTTCGCTCTTTTGGCTCCTCAATTTCTCCGAGCTTTATTTACTACCTAAAAATACAAAATTAATTAGTACAAATATTTATTCTTGAAAACAAAGAAAACACAGAATCTGGGATAATATCTGATTCTTGAGCACAAAAGATGAGTTAAATGCCAATAAAAAGGTGTATAAATATGCAATATTTGGCACTCATCAACTAACACAATAAAACCACTAAATATTTGTAATACTGTAAAAAGTGATATATTAGAGAAGGATCCACTCACACTTCTATTTTCACATTATCTCACAATTTGGGCGTCATTTTTCCTTAAAAATCCTATTGAAGCTAATATTTTAGGGATATATGTTCCTCATATATAGCTCTACGTTCCTATAAAAAAATGAGCACATTCGGAAACGTGCAACACCAACATCTGCTACTTTGAAAATTAGCCGTCAAAAATTAACGGAGTTTCAACCGTTAAACTTAAGATCGATAGATTGTGAGGTTTGGAATTTCAAAATTTACTCATTTTTGGTAGGTATGTAGGGTTTTGCATGAGTAACATATTTTAAAATATTAACTTCAAATCAGCTACCATTTAGGATTTTTTAGGAAAATAGGCGCTCAAAATGTGAGATAATGTAAAAATAGAAGTGAGTGGATCCGCACTCTTTTAATAAATATTATTTATGGTGAAAATATTTATAAATGTTTTTTAATAAATAAATAGAAAATTTTTAGAAAATATATCGGAATGCTTTCCTGCATCCCATATAGCGGCCTAGTCTGCGCCCAAGATGATGCGGCAAACTTTGTTGTCACTAATTCACCGAAATCACTCTTCTTTCATTTTTTTTTTTTTTTTTTACTTTTCTCTCTCTCTTCTTTGTCGACTAAATCCTCTTCTCTCACCCCTCTTTTCTCATTTATCAGAAACTATCTTTCCCAAATACTGAAAAATCGTGAAAATCATCTTTGTTTCTCTCTATTAAGAACTTAGAGAATTTAAAAGCGTCATCTCATATTCACCCGCGAAAAAAATGTTAAATTGATTAATCATCTATGAAAATGCATAACCCTATTGGAATTTAAGAAAACCCAAATAAAATCATGATGCATGTGGAGAAACAGAAGAAATTCAGAGAAAACATTTTATCACAAATTAATTTTTCGGAACTCGCATGTCATGTGTGTATTTTTTTTTTCTTTACATGGAACTTATTTCAGATTAAATGAAAAATTGACCAACAAACATTGAAGCTCAAGGGAAAAAACAACTAGATTCAAATCAAAAATAATAATTATCTTCATAAATTCAAGTTTCCATGGCAACGATTGCTTAAGTTAAATTCATAGCTAATCAATAATTTAGGAACATATAGTTTAAGGGTTTAAATGGAGCTTCAAGATGTGGGTATGATGTAAAAGATGAAATTGAAGATGGGTTTTTGAAAATTTCACAACCAAAACCAACATAAAGATGAAGTTGAATGTGGTTCATCTCTCAAAGTTTTTCTTTCACAGAATAAAATTAATCTTAACCATTTACTATCTTTTCTCTTCCTCCTGTTCGAGTATTTTTCATTTATTCCTCACTTGATAAGCATCACAATTATGGAATCATCTTTTACTCCTTTATGTTCTCTTCTTCTCTATCTTCATCTTCCATAATCAATTCTGATTCAATTCTTAGATTTATATTTAGTAGAGGACGCAAATTTTGGGAAAATCATAAATCGATCTTAGATATTAGATTTAATTATGAAATGATTGCTTTTTAATGGAAGCTTTATATAAACGAAAGATTCATTTTTCCAAAATCAAACCAAAATTTAAGTTCATATGTTCTTTGTACAACTGTCTGAGGAAAGGTTTTTAAAGAGAGAGAAAAAAAATGATATTGTAGGTTAGAGAATGGCATTCATGTGATTATTTACACATCACCACGCCATGCCAGTTTGGGTGCAGAATACGGCGCAGACAAGGCCGCAGAATAACATTGCCGGAAATACATATATATCTATGCTTATAAGATAGGGGTTTTTTGTTTCACCTAGCGGCCAGAATACATTCGTTCTTCCTTACCAACATAATGCTCTCCCTACAAACTATATACTCTCTAGGTTTGTCAATCATATCTTCCCTCTTTGTTTATTCTGCTACAGGGAGGAGGAAACAAGGTTACACGTTTCTTTCCCCTCACATTTGCTAAATCCATATGGTTTCTTCCTCCTAACTTTATGCAATTCCGTTTTAACTTTTTTGTTTCCTTTTTGGATATTTGTAAATTGTGGATCAAAAAAAAAACACTTTTAGAGTAGAATTAGTTTAAACTAAAATATGGTTCATCTGGAATGAGAGATGGGTTAAAGTTTTTCAACATACTAAAAAAAATTCATTACAACTAGCTCTAGATATAAAGAGACATAACATATCTAGTACCTACAACATAAAAACTCTCCCAAACAAAATCCATAAAAAAGGAACAATCCTGCGAAGCTCCAAAATTAAGAAATCGTAAAATCAACACTAATACATCTTGGATCTCAAAATATATATAGTAACTCTGGATTTTCTTTGAATTTTAAAAGATGATGCAAGAACTTTAGAAGGATTCGGATCAGGATAGTCAACAACAACATAGAAGGAGTCTGCAAAAATCTTATTGTTAGAGCATTGCTCGGTCGAAATCGCATGCGTTGCTTTCTCAAGCATGTTTATCAATGTTAGTGATCAAAACTATAAGTCTTGATTTCTAGCCTATTTATAGATGTCTCGGACTAGGATATAGATAGTGTAGTTGAGCTTAGATCTCTTGGCGTTCATCTCTTAAAGACGAAGAACTACTAAGGGGAGCTTGTGGAACTTCTTCGACAAAAGGTATGTGGAGACTTGAACTCATCTATCACTTGGAAAGTCTATTTCTAATATCTCCTATATTGAGACATAAGTCGTGTTACGATATAGTTTTCTCTATACACATTTGAGATTTAGAGTTGAGTATATCTCGCTTAAATATTTCTCGAAATATGTGTTGGTAAGCTTTCGCTTCGACCAAGTTCATCTTGTTAGAGCACTGCTCGGTCGAACTCGCATGCGTTGCTATCTCAAGCATGTTTGTCAATGTTAGTGATCAAAACTATAAGTCTTGATTTCTAGTCTACTATAGCTAAGTCTCGGATTAGGATAGAAAGTGTAGTTGAGCTCAAGAACTCCGTGGCAATCATCATACAAGACGAATAACTACTCGAGGATATGGTGGAACTTCATCGACTAAAAGGTATGTGGAGACTTGAACTTATCTATCACTCAAAAGTCTATCTACTCTATCTCCTATCTTGAGACAAAAGTCGTTTTGCTATATAGACTTTGATTATACACATTTGCTATTTCGAGCCAAGTTTATCTCGCCTATCTATTTATCGAAATATGTGTTGGTAAGCTTTCACTTTGACCAAGTTCATCTTTACCTAGTGACAAAAGTCATGTTATGTTTCAATCACTTTGAAAATGGCTTTGACGAAAAATGGTTTGTGAATAACAACTATATAACGTCCTCTAAGAATGTTTCAATGATTGAAATGAAAGTTTAGATTATATAACCATTGTTGGATATAAGCATTGTGTGGAAACGCATACATGTATAAGTCCTTATTCCTTGAATCGAAGTATGCTTACTTTGTTGATCAGGAAAACCGGAACAAGAGTCCGCGAACCCAGTCCGCGTACTGTCCGAGGTTCTCTTCCCGAGAAAATCTGAAGGAGTTTTTAAACTTGTTACAAGCTTATTCCGGGTACTTAAGTCCGCATACCTAGTCCGCGTACTTAGGTTGGTTATATCTAAAAACGATTATTTGTGAACTTGTACTTATATTAACTAAGGAATGCAAGTTTGCAAACCGTGGATTTAAAGTTCATGAATCGATTCGAGTGAATCAAATCATTTTTGCTTCGATTGTGTCTTGTATACTTCTATAAGATCTAAGCAATTGAACAACTCTCTAACTAGTTCATTTAAGTCATTTGAACTATTTATGGTGAAAAAGAATATAGTTAATATGAAAGTGCTCATATGGCTAACCATTTGGTTAACTATTGGTGAACCAACAATGTACATGTTTGGTGATCGCTGTCGTAGGCGTCAAAAATAATTTACACTTTCTTACTACTCAAAATATATAATGAATCAAGGGCAAGAAAGGATCGTTCCCACAGAGAGGTCTTGGTTGTCAAATTGATTCGGTTTCCTATAAATAACACCGGGGGTTTTCTGATTTTTATAAACGAAAATAAAATAAAAGCAAAACAATAAAAAGTAAACACGCAAATCAAGGATGAGAAAGTATTGGTCATGGATTTCGTCTTCAATCACAAACATGTTTTCAATACAATAACTAGAATTGATATTTTAATCTCAACTTTTATCAAAGGCCCTAGAATACCTTGATCGCAAGAATATCCCACTAATCTCCTCTTGTCATCAACAAACACATTAAAAGAGGCGAATATGAATTCCATCTAAAAGAACAACCCAACGTGTAAAAGCACTAATCAAGTTTAATTCCCTAGATGCAATAGGTTCTATGAAATCAGGCCAATCAAAGCAATCGAACGTGTAAAAGCACTAATCCGGTTTAACAAAGGTTATGGTTCACATATGATCATAAGAATATATCACTACAAACTATAATCATATTTATGCTACTTCAAATCAGGAATTATCACTTTTGCGTATAATAGCCCTAATCTAGCAAAAGACATGCATGTGAGTTCTACCAATTTGCAACTTGACAAAACAAACATTCAATCATATGACAATATTAATGGTGAATCATAAACGATAATATGAGAGAAAACTAATTTATTGAACAAAGACTCATGTTTGGAAATCCAACTAATCCATAACCAAAAGAAAACTCTAGCTCATATTCATGGAGTTCATAACAAGAAGAAAGAGAAAAGGTTTCATGTTTCTAAACCCTAGAACACAAAAGTAGAGGCAAAGATAGAAAAAGAGATATCCCATAGTTCTAAAAGTCTTTCCTTTAAATAGCTCTCTTGTTTCCAAAATTAGGTCTAATCTTCAAAAGTCCACTAGATAGAAGTCCTCCAAGCCCATGTGTGAGAAAACCCATGTAGAATTCTGTCCAAAAATTGTCGCCGGGAAACTGGTATCATAGGCCGGAAAAGTCGCCGGCAAACATCTCAGGTGATCGGCAAAGTCAATCCGGTCACCGGTCAAACGGGTCAAATCGGTCTGGTCAACTCAGTCAAGTCACTGAGTGAACTCGGTCAAGCACCGAGTTAGAGTGTGAGTCAGCTGAGTCAATTCTAGTCAGAATCGAGTCGCTATTAACCAAATTGAATTGGCCTACTTGTCAGACCATTGCACATGCCAGAGCTGTGCTGCACTATCATTGTGCATCAGCAGTACAGTATAGCCATGATGGCCCTGTATGTTGCACCATCTTCTTGCAATATCTTGTTTTATAACCTTCAGCTCATGCATTCACACACAATTCAAATTCCCAACTGCAACTTCTTCTCTTATAATTCAAACTCAAACCATTCAACCTTGTCAATTCCATCATCTGTAGCTCAACCTCATGGCTCGCAATTGCAGCTGCGGTCAGGCCACAACCACACAGCAAGTGATTCCTCCATTTCCTTTACTCCATATCGATCCTCATTGTTGCCTTCTAACTCCACCAGTGCCAATTCCTGCAGTAGATGCTTGCAATAACCGAGAGCACCAGCCCTGACCATTCTCAAACCTGTAATTCATCTTCTCATTTCGCGGCTGCAACATCACGGCCTGTGTACCACCTTGCAGCATCCTTTCTTCCTCCTTGTGCACCCTTAGCGGCAACACACAGCTACAAATTACGCACCACTCCAGCCATACTTCTGCCATTCCCTTACTAACATCTCAGGCTCTCTGCATCAGTTCAAACCACCAGCTCCTTCACTTCTGTCCAGAACAGTACGCGACACGACTCCAATAACAGACCAAAGTTGTAACTGCCATTATCACTGCTTACAACATCAGCTTCTCTGCAACAACAACATATCACCAACTTCATTCCTTCTCTACATTGCAGCAACGCCAGCTCATTTAGCTGACCTGCAATCACTGCCACACAGGTTCAGCTCCAATCCATCTTCATCACCTGCTTTCAACAGCACTAAATGTCTTAGCTCAAACATGAGCTCTTAACCCTTGATAGACATGAATGTAACTCTGCCATTATTGCATTTTGCAATTATATTCACCACTGACTCTTTGCAGCACAAACAAACCCAAATGCCATCTACTGCACACTTCTACAGCTCCGCCTCAGGGTCAAGACTGGCTTTCAACTATCAGCAACAACAACTCATTATAACCATTCTGCTTTTTTTCACCACTCGCTATACTACCTGACTGCAACTCCATCTCGACTCCGGCCATCTCAATTAACTAACAGCAGCGGCCACCATATCCCTATTCTCTGTCAGGTCATGTTCAACACCAGAAGCACCAGTTAACAGCCCCAACTTTAGCTGTAACTATCACTTACCTTCAGTTCCATAAGCTCTCTACTTCAGCTCCCATAGTATCGAGACTACGCCATAAATCCACTTGCAGGTTCAACTTCAATTGGCAACAGAAGCTGCATCTTCTAATTCCTTGTTAATCTTCACTGCTACTGTAATCTGTCAAGCCAACTCAACTGCAATGAACAGCTTGCACTGGTCAGGTTCTTGCCATCTCAACTTCAGTTCACAACCATCCAGCCTTGCCTTTGCTCGACTTATAAACACTCACATCACATTCCCTGTAGCTCAATTCAAACTCAACAAACCTCTCAAGCACAACTGCAGCAGCATTTTCACTATTTCTGCAATACCTTGCACCCCGTAATGATGGCAGCACCCATTGTAACACTTCCTCAGTTTCACCAGCAAGCAACCTCTCTACTTCCACCTGCGACTAACCAGTTTCAAACCAAGACCTTCTTCCGATATCGGTCAAACCCATATGTTCTTCTCAATCTCAAATTCAACATCAATTCATCACAACCCCATAAATATCAACATCCACAACTTGTCTGCAATTTGAGAACCTAGTTTCCCTATCATCCATATCTCTGCTTCAAATTCGAGTTCTTGACAACAAAATCTCAAAACCCTTCTTCTGATTCCCTTGTAAACTCGAACTCTCCATATCAATTCCACTACCAATTTCTTCCTCAATTTTCACGATTTCTCTGTCTGTGATTCGAACAACAGCAGCAACACCCACTCTTCGAAATCACTCCACAACCCTTATTGATCCACCAGCACCATTCAACAGCAGCAAACCCATCTATGGCAGTAGCAGACTCGTCCTCTCTTCATCTCTGAGGTCTCGGCTTCTTGATTAATCAACAGCAACAGTAACAACGAACCCTAACTTTCTTCTAATTGCAACAACAGGTCGTACTAATTTCTCCTTTCCATGATCTCAAGATCCGCTCTTCAATCTCTCGATTTTTATAACATTTTCTCGATCTCAATTCAGCAGCAGCCGCTGCTTTTCTCACTTTCAGGCAAAGGATGAAGAAAGAAATGATTGAGAAATAAATTCTCAATTTAGGGTATTGGGGTTGGATCTGGGTACTATTATGGGCCGGCCAATGACATCCCCAGCTAACTTGCATAGGTGCCTTATAACAGATGGTCACCCCTTAACCACAACTGGCTGCTTTTTATTTCTCCTCTAAAAGAGTTGCCCTTTAACCTTGGCTCAGCTCCCAATAGCATGTGAAATGACAATTACGCCTTTTTGACTCAATTTGAATGATTTCCACTTCTTTTCCTCCGTGCGACTCCAGAGTACCTAATAACTCAAAAACACGCGTAAAGTACATAATTCACAAGAAAAATAGCAAAGAAAGCGTAACTACTAGATAGTAAATTAGGTGTTTTAGACACCTATCATTTGGGTACGGTTACACAAACCTAAAACGTGCATTTCATTTGTGTGTAACAAGCTAAGTTTTCGATCCAACGGTTGAAAGATATTAGCTTGAATCTAATCAGGTTTTTATCTAAGGGTGAATATTGAATGCTTTGTTACTAAGCTAACATTGATTGCAAACCCTGATTTGAAAGATTATATAAGGGAGAACTCTAGCAACTGGGAAACCTAATCCCCACACCTCTTTTGTGATACTAGTTGTATAAGCTAGAGTCGATTCTCCTTTAACCTTAGGTTTCTACCGAGACCCTGTAGGTTAACGACTTGAAGACTTCATTGGGATTGTGAAGCCAGACCGATACTACATTCTTGTAGTTGTGTGATGTGATCTTTTTGTTTCTATCATATTGAGTACAATTCTAACGATTGGCTTGAGATTGATATCTCCGATAGGCAAGATATAAAAGTAGTCACAAACATCTTCGTCTCATCGTTTGTGATTCCACAATATCTTCTTTCGCCGCGTCGATTAAGATTATTGTGAGGTGATTGATAATACTAGGCTGTTCTTCGGGAATATAAGTCCGGGTTATCAATTGGTTCCTGTTCACCTTGATTTATCAAAATACGGAACAAAAATCGTAGGTATTTCTGTGGGAGACAGATTTATCTATTACCGTAGACTTTTCTGTATGATACAGATTTGTTTATTAAAGTCTTCAACTTTGGGTCGTAGCAACTCTTAGTTGTGGGTGAGATCAGCTAAGGGAATCAAGTGCGTACTATCCTGCTGGGATCAGAGACGTAAGGAGCGCAATTGTACCTTGGATTAGTGTGAGATTGATTGGGGTTCAACTATAGTCCATACCGAAGTTAGTTTGTAGTAGGCTAGTGTCTGAAGCGGCTTAATATAGTGTGTTCAATCTGGACTAGGTCCCGGGGTTTTTCTGCATTCGCGGTTTCCTCGTTAACAAAACTTCTGGTGTTTGTGTTATTTCTTTTCCGCATTATATTTTGTTATATAATTGAAATATCACAGGTTGCGCGCTAGTTCAATCAATTAGAATATCCAACCTTTGGTTGTTGATTTACATTGATTGACACTTGGATATTGGTCTTTGGTACCATCCAAGTTTTCTCTCTTATATTTAATTAGACTCGCAGATTTTTATTTGCTTG
Organism: Papaver armeniacum; assembly: GCA_023531295.1. NCBI lineage: Eukaryota > Viridiplantae > Streptophyta > Magnoliopsida > Ranunculales > Papaveraceae > Papaver > Papaver armeniacum. Next base: position 32,706 of record JAJJWW010000517.1, read on the forward strand.
AGTAAGAATTAAATCGAGAGATCGAGATACTATAACTCTTTGATATACTTTATTAAGATTGAGTCTAGTTGATTCTCTTGAAAGTATATTGGAGTTAGTCCATACAGGCTGCTAATCGAAATATTGGGTGTGGTTGTTGTACCCCCGCTTTTTCACATCTTAAATCATGAGAAAATCGTCGAGTAACATCTTACATGGTTTGTGTGATACAATCATTTGATGTAGGCTTGGAATGTTTCGATAATGATTTTTTCAATATCTTAAAAATTTCTTTGATGCTAATAGTGTGTGAAAACGGCTATTATCATTATAGAAGAATGTTTCAATGATTGAAAAGCATAGTGTGTTTGCACATTAGTGTATAAGTCCAAAACCGGGAACCTAAAGTATGCATACTTGTGTGTATACAAAAAGGTTGTAGGAGACTGGTTAAGTATGCGTACAAGTACGCATACTGGTTAAGTATGCGTATCACGTCCGTGAATTTCTGCTGTGTTTGAAAACCAAAACCAAACTCATTTGGTTACCTAAAGTGCGCGTACCCGTACGCGTACTGGCGGAAAGTTCACATCCGTGAATTTCTGTTGAGGTTGAAAAATAAAACAAACTCAAATCCGGTTACCTAAGTACACATACTTAAGTGTGTTACTTTTCTAAAATCGGTTATAATTGAACCTAAACATTTATCAATAAGGAATGCAATCTTTGCAAACCTTGGCTATAATGTTCATGTATTGATTCGAGTGAATCATATCGATTTTTCTTCAATTGTGTTCTTGTATAATTCTATGAGAATATAGCAATTGAACAACTCTTTAACTAGTTTCATTTGAGTCATTTGAACTAGTTATGGTTGAGATGAATAAGGTTGATATGAGAGTAATCATATGGCTAACCTCGGTTAACTATTTGTGAACCAACATGGTGTACACGTTTAGATACGGTTACATAAACCTAAATGAGGGTACATTTCATTTGTGTATAACAAGCTAAGTTCGATATAACGGTTGAAAGATATTAGCGTGGGAGAATCAGTTTTTTCATCTAACGGTGAATATTGAATGCTTTGTTACCTAGGTAACTTAGATTGCAAATCCCGATTTGAAAACTATATAAAGGAGAACTCTAGCAACTGGGAAACCTAATCCCCACACCTCCTGTGTGTTACTAGGTGCATAACTAGAGTCGATTCTCTTTTAACCCTAGGTTTCTTCTCGAGACACTGTAGGTTAACGACTTAAAAACTTCATTGGGATTGTGAAGCCAGACCCAACTATTATCTTTGTAGTTGTGTGATCTGATCTTGTTGTTTCTATCGTGTTGAGTACAAATGGAATAATTGACTCAAGATTTTATATCTCCGATAGGCAAGATAGAAAAGTAATCATAAAAAACTTCGTCTCATCGTTTGTGATTCCACAATATCTTCTTTCGCTAGTCGATTAATATTATTGTGAGGTGATTGATAATTATAGGCTATTCTTCGGGAATATAAGTCCGGGTTATCGATTGGTTCTTGTTCAACTTGATTTATCAAAAGACGTAACAAAAACTCTTGGGTATTTCTGTGGGAGACAGATTTATTCAATCATATAGACTTTTCTCTGTGAGACAGATTTGTATATCAAGTCTTCAACTTTGGGTCGTAGCAGCTCTTGGTTGTGGGTGAGATCAACTAAGGGAATCAAGTGCGTAGTATCCTGCTTGGATCAGAGACGTAAGAAGCGCAATTGTACCTTGAATCAGTGTGAGAATTATTAGGGTTCAACTACAGTCCAGTCCGAAGTTAATTAGTAGTAGGCTAGTGTATGTAGCGGCTTAATACAGTGTGGTGTTCAATCTGGACTAGGTCTCGGGGTTTTTTTTTGTATTTGCGGTTTCATCGTTAACAAAATTCTAGTGTCTATGTTATTTCTTTTCCGCATTATATTTTGTTATATAATTGAAATATCGCAGGTTGTGCGTTAAGATCAATCAATTAGAATATCCAACCTTTGGTTGTTGATTTACATTGATTGACACTTGAACATTGGTCTTTGGTACCGTTCAAGTTGTTTCACATAATAATCAGGCTCGCGGATTTCTATCTGTTTGATTTGTTGATTACATTGTGAAACAGATAGATTAAACTCTTTGATATACTTTACTCTAGATTGAGTCTGACAGTCTAGTTGATTCTCTAGAAAGTGTATTGGATTAAGTCCTCTCAGATTGCCAAATGAATTATTGGGTGTGGTTGTTAGACCCCCTCATTTTTAATTGGTATCTGAGGAGGCAAACACATTAAAGACCTCATAAGTCTGTGTTTGTAGCGATCTGATATGGATGAGAATATCTCTAATCTTACGCCACAAGTTCATGGACATCCCAACTTGGTTAATTGTTTGGGCTCCACTAAGAATGCTATTTCAGCATCTTCTTCTAAATCCACACTTAACTGGGAAGCCAGTCTGGATGAACAGTTAAATGACCTTTCTGATGAAAGTAACTCAGAAGAAGGACAAAGTGTCGAAAAAGAAGTCTCTCAGTACATCATTCTCTTTGATCATCTCCTAAAGAGAAATAAGTCAACATCCTGCTTGACTAAATTTTTAACTCCTCTCCGCGTTGAAAATAGAAAATTGAGAAAACTCTTTAAGGGATATGATAGCTTATTACAAGCTGCTCTTAAAGATCGTAACGAAGACATATGTTCAAAGGGTTCTGAATGTGATGGTCTTCGTCAAATTCTCGTTACGTTGAAAGAAATATTTGCATAAATCAATGCAAGTTATGTCTCTCAACAAGAATGTTTTAACATCATAGAAAAGGCATTTTTCACGCGTGAAAAACAATTAGAGACTGGTCTTAGTAGGACTCTTATGAAGGTCAAGGCTTTAGAAGAGAATTTGAAAAAATTCAATTCTAGCTCTACAAAACTATCTTTTATGCTTGGAGCATGTAAAGAACATCGTGATACACGTGATATGGGTTATAAAGGTATAAATACTCCAAGCAGTGGTAAGATGAGTTTTGTCAAGGCAAAATACCTTCTTCAATCTAATGTCGTAGATGTATCTGAAAATAGAAAACGAGAGTCTACAAGGACAGCTCAGTTAAAAATGGATATAAATCGTCCTATCAACTGCTTTCATTGAGGAAAGAAAGGTCACATTAAAAAAAGATATTATCTTCGTCTAAGGAATGAAAAACTTCACAACATTCTCGTATGGATGTCTAAGGAAGTAGTCAAACCGGTTCCTCAGCGTTCAGGCAGAAATTCATTCCACAATCAAGAGAAGTGTTCCAATGGGCCAGCTCTTGATTATAAACATAACATTTCCTCCACTTACAATAGCAAAAGTAATAATGTTATATGGATGACTGATAACTCTGAAAATCCTGTAAGAAGGAAAAGATGTCGAAGAAATAAAATCCCTTCAAGACCCTCTCTTTCGTTCGACAATGATCTTGCTTCTAAAATAAGTATTCATGACTTCATTCACATCAATAATCGTGTCTCGGAACTCAAGACTGGTATAAATGGTCTCAAGCGCAAGATCAAGAAGGCAAGGAAAGCATCTGATCCAGGTAACTCTTGTCATTCTCCTGATAATTTTGGTATAGAACAGGAGAGTAAAAAGGAATGTGTCAACACCACTGATGAACTTCATGTTCATCAACATGCAACCTTACTATTCTTTTATGTGTATCCTCTCGGTGGACCAATGAGAAGATACACATAACCCTCAACGAAGATATCTTCTTCTTGACAAATGGTCTATGTTGTATTGTGATAATATTGACTTCCTCCTTCTGTTTTTTTTTTTCTCTTCTTCAAAACAGTTTTGTTTTAAAATTGTTTTTATAATGCCTCCTAAGATACACTATGTTTCTTCCTAGAATGACAGTCGAGTCACCTTGTATCAGTGATTCCTGTCATTTTTCATCTTGTTTGCTTCGTCTAATAATCAACCCTTCTTTGGGTCTTAACCCTCTTTCTGTGCACCCGGTCCGTTACCAAACGTATACAAGAAACCCTGGGTTTCTCTTGTGGAATTTTTTTCCCTTTATATATATATCAAGTCTTTGATATATATTCATACTGGTTCGGTAACGCCAAGAGCTCTTCTAGGTTTGATTGAGCGAGTGCACAATGGAAGGAAGCAAAAAGGAAGACAACTTTGATGATATGACCTTTGAACTCGATGATGATCCCATTCCCGTTATTTTCTATAAAGCAATTGATCATGAAAAAGATCTTCCAATCCAGATGTGATATGTTCAATTGGTTGGAAATCTTCTTCAAGACTTTGAAGTGGTGCGTGAACATCTCGAGATTGCATCAAAGAATCTAGTATTTTTGAAGGAGGAGCTAAAGAAAACAACCGATGAACTTGTCCTTGTCCGTTCCATGGTTGCTGATCTCGTCTAAGTTTGATTATGTCTAGTAAATCTTCTTTAGAGAATTTATTTCTTGTTTTTATAGGAATAACTAGGGTTTGGAATAGCCATTATTGTGAGTACACATAGCTATGTCCAACGATTTTCATCTTCAATGTTTTTATATTTATTTATTTAAATTCTAAGTTATTTGGAAGATGATTTTTTGCAATTTTAATCTTTATGATTTTATATATTGCAAATTGTTATGGGATATGTTGTTTACGTCCGTGAACCTGTGACTATCCCATACTTGTTCAAAAGTTATCTCTATTATGTCGGTATGAATGTATTGATAAAAGATAGAATGAACTTTTGACATTACAAAAGTTAAAGCCTTTTATGTCATTGTTTTGATGGAAGAAAGGATAAAGCTTTTGTTTACAAGGATTAAGTCTATTATATGTCATTATGCAAATAGTGATGGAAAATAGAATGAATCCCTTTTTATCCGCAGTATTGGTCGATCTCCGATCCACATTTTGTGCATATACTGTGTGGCTCCATAAGATTTCTTATGTTTGAGCATGACCAACTAAATTGATCATTCTCTTGTGGTTATTTTAGTTGTTGCTCTGTAAGTTCGCTTATGTCAAGCATGACCAATTGAATTGATCACGTTGTGGTTAATTTGGTTGTGTATTCCAATTAAATTAATCGTGGGTTTTCTTGTGATTAATTTGGTTCTTTTTTTCAATTGCAGTAATCACGGGTTCTCTTGTGGTTAATTTAATTAAAGATTTTGGATACAAATTTATGTTTTCATGTGATTTGAGTTTATCCAAAAGAAATCCTTCTTTTCTTGTAAAAGCAAGGTCGCCTTTGTTGTTCTTTCGGGAATGACATTTTATGGGGGGGAGTTCTTTTTGAACTTGTGCTTTAGTACCAAATATTTGTGGGGAGTGCGGCTGTGGAATATTATAGGGGTTATCTTGTATCTTTATAAACTCCTTGATGAATGCATTTAGCTTCGGCTTTATGATGGCATCTAAATAAGTTGATATGGTATTCTCTTTTGGTCATGAAGTATCTTTGTGAAAATTTCATGAGGATCCCACTAGTTTTCGTACCTTTGCCAATTTATATTGACAAAAAGGGGGAGAATTAATGTGTAGTGTGATACTACAAATACATATGGTTTACGGATCATTATGTAAGGGGGAGTGGTTTTCATGTTGAGATGAAGTATTGACTAAGGGGGAGTGATACATGTCACCATAGTATCGTTGTCAAAGTTGTGATACAATTGAACTTTGATGTTGTGTAATAATACTATGACACTGTATATCAATGATTGAGAGCATTTTGTTTTCTCATTTTTATCGCTACGGATCTTCAGCAACTATGATGCTGAACTTACAACCTTTAGGATCATGGAGTACTTGGAAGTGACGAAGATTTCGAGTCGCGTTGAAGATTCCAAGGAGATCAAGCATTTGGATGAGAAACTACAATTTCTATCTATTTTGTAATCCATATGTATTGATAGTTTTGTCACTAAAATTGACAAAGGGGGAGATTGTTAGAGCACTGCTCGGTCAAACTCGCATGCGTTGCTATCTCAAGCATGTTTGTCAATGTTAGTGATCAAAACTATAAGTCTTGATTTCTAGCCTATTTATAGATGTCTCGGACTAGGACATAGATAGTGTAGTTGAGCTTAGATTTCACATAGTTCACCATTTGAAGACGAAGAACTACTAAGGGGAGCTTTTGGAACTTCTTCGACAAAAGGTATGTGGAGACTTGAACTCATCTATCACTTGGAAAGTCTAATTCTACTATCTCCTATATTAAGACATAAGTCGTGTTAAGATTTTGTTTTCTCTATACACATTTGAGATTTCGAGCTGAGTATATCTCGCTTACATATTTCTCGAAATATGTGTTGGTAAGCTTTCGCTTCGACCAAGTTCATCTTATATCATGAGAAAATTGCCGAGTAACATCTTACATGGTTTGTGTGATACAATCATTTGATGTAGGCTTGGAATGTTTCGATAATGATTATTTCAATATCTAGAAAATTGTTTTGATGTTAATAGTGTGTGAAAACAACTATTATCATTTATAAGAATGTTTCAATTATTGAAATAAAGAGTTTAGAATATTGTAACCATCTTTGTATATAAGCATAGTGTGTTCGCACATTAGTGTATAAGTCCAAAACCGGGAACCTAAAGTATGCATACTTGTGTGTATACAAAAAGGTTGTAGGAGACTGGGTACGCATACTGGCGGAAGTTCACGTCAGTGAATTTCTGCTGAGTTTGAAAACCAAAACCAAACTCATCCGGTTACCTAAAGTGCGCGTACATGTACGCGTACTGGCGGAAACTTTACGTTCGTGAATTTCTGCTGAGTTTGAAAAATAAAACAAACTCAAATCCGGTTATTTAAGTATGCATACCCGTGCACATACTTAAGTGTGTTACTTTTCTAAAATCGGTTATACGTGAACCTAAACATTTATCAATAAGGAATGCAATCTTTGCAAACCGTGGCTATAATGTTCATGTATTGATTCGAGTGAATCAAACCGAATTTTCTTCAAATGTGTTCTTGTATAATCCATGAGAATATAGCAATTGAGCAACTCTTTAACTAGTTTCATTTGAGTCATTTGAACTAGTTATGGTTAAGATGAATAAGGTTGATATGAGAGTAATCATATGGCTAACTTCGGTTAACTATTTGTGAACCAACATGGTGTACACGTTTAGGTACAGTTACATAAACCTAAATGAGGATACATTTCATTTGTGTGTAACAAGCTAAGTTCGATCTAACAGTTGAAAGATATTAGCTTGGGAGAATCAGGTTTTTCATCTAATGGTGAATATTGAATGCTTTGTTACCAAGGTAACTTAGATTGCAAACCCTGATTTGAAAACTATATAAAGGAGAACTCTAGCAACTGGGAAACCTAATCCCCACACCTCATGTGTTTTACTAGTTGCATAACTAGAGTCGATTCTCCTTTAACCTTAGGTTTCTTCTCGAGACCCTGTAGGTTAACGACTTAAATACTTCATTGGGATTGTGAAGCCAGACCCAACTATTATCTTTGTAGTTGCGTATTCTGATCTTGTTGTTTCTATCGTGTTGAGTACAATTGGAATAATTGACTCAAGATTTTATATCTCCGATAGGCAAGATAGAAAAGTAATCACAAACAACTTTGTCTCATCGTTTGTGATTCCACAATATCATCTTTCGCTAGTCGATTAAGATTATTGTGAGGTGATTAATAATTTTAGGTTGTTCTTCGGGAATATAAGTCCGGGTTATCGATTGGTTCTTGTTCACCTTGATTTATCAAAAGACCGAACAAAAACTCTTGAGTATTTCGGTGGGAGACAGATTTATTCAATCCTATAGACTTTTCTGTATGAGACAGATTTGTCTATTAAGTATTCGACTTTGGGTCGTATCAACTCTTGGTTGTGGGTGAGATCAACTAAGGGAATCAAGTGCGTAGTATCCTGTTAGGATCAGAGACGTAAGGAGCACAACTGTACCTTTAATCGGTGTGAGATTGATTAGGGTTCAACTACAGTCCAGTCCGAAGTTAATCGGTAGTAGGCTAGTGTCTGTAGCGGCTTAATACAATGTGGTGTTCAATCTGGACTAGGTCCTGAGGTTTTTCTGCATTTGCGGTATCCTCGTTAACAAAATTCTGGTGTCTGTGTTATTTCTTTTCTGCGTTATATTTTGTTATATAATTGAAATATCACAGGTTGTGCATTAAGATAAATCAATTAGAATATCCAACCTTTGGTTGTTGATTTACATTGATTGACACTTGAACATCGGTCTTTGGTACCGTTCAAGTTGTTTCACATAATAATCGGGCTCGCGGATTTCTATCTGTTTGATTTGCTGATTACATTGTAAACAGAGATATTAAACTCTTTGATATACTTTACTCTAGATTGAGTCTGACTATCTTGTTGATTCTCTAGAAAGTGTATTGGAGTAAGTCCTCTCAGATTACCAAACGAATTGTTGGGTGTGGTTGTTAGACCCCCGCATTTTCAGTTGCCTACAGATCAAGATAATCAACTAAGAGTTAGTCAAGGTATTTGGTTTATATTTGATTCTTCGGCTGATTTTTCAATTCATCTCAATTTGTTGTTGGAGATCTTATATTTAGTGTATGTATTTTTTTTCTAGTAATGTCCAATCATTCGTTGATGTTTTATTATATTTTCGATCTTCATGTTTAATCTGTTGATTGTTTACTTCCTTTATATGAAATTTTCAGATCTAGATGTATAATCAAGTTTTTTGTTCATTTTGTTATTAGACCCGTTTATAATAATTCCATTTTGTTGGTTTTAGGTTTGGTTCAGTTTTTTTTTTTTGTGTATGAATTAACAGTACATATATGCAGTGCTGACCGAAAACCTAGTTTATTTTTGAGAATGTGGTCACATAGTGCATATATGTGATACCGGGAAAAACATATGTTATTTTATACAATTCACTTACTATTTTTGTTTAGTTTTTGTTTAAAATATTTTTTTTTTTTTTTTTTGAGATTGTTTGATCCAACGGTACATATATGGCATACTAAAAAAATAAAACTTTGGTTGTGTTTTATTCTTAGATCCATCATTTATTTTGTATGATCCAGCAGTATATATATGCCCTACTGATTTTATTTTTATTTTTTTATATTCATAGATTCATTACTTATTTTGACATGCAATTGAATTTTAGGTTATAAATCAGCAATACATATATGGTCACATTTGTTATATTCATAGATTCAACACTTTAAAAAAACTTTAGGAAGTTTCCTTCCAAGTACCTATGCAGTGCTCTATATAAATGTTTGGGGGAGCAAGAAGAAGTTTATGCTGCTTGTTTGTATTCATCACAATTTTCCAAGAGCCATAAACTAGATAAGAAAAATGGAAAGGATACTGTAAACATGTATTTTTATCCCATTGTGATGGTTGATCGCTTATGCAAGCATATCTTTATTTTCCATTGCGTCTTTATACTTGCTCTATTTTCCAGGGTCACAAGATCATGTAACCACAATCATTAACAAAAAGACAAAGAAGCATGATGATGATGAGGTAATGATTATTTCTTTACAAAATTTTTTTATTGCATCCTTATACTAGCTCTAGTAGTCTTTATTTTTCTAATGAAAACATAAGCCTGCAGAATCAAAAGAATTAATTTTCTTGTATTTCAGGAGTGTGGTGGCTGCAAGGAAAATCATTAAACGTTGTACTGTGTTATTTCTCAGTGTATAAACATTGTATTCAAGAGAAAATATAATTTCTATGTTGTGCTATTTCTCAGGTTATAAACGCTACATTCAAGAGAAAATCAGTGTATAAACGATGTAATTCATACGTCCTAACTTCATATATGGCGAAGCCTTCATATACAGGTTCATTCTCGCCAAATTTTATTATGTCAGGAGTAGTTTAAACCAATGACCGAGTAGTGGTCCTTGTCAATTATTTAGCTGACAGTAGTACTTATAATATTGTTGTTCTTAATTTCATATTCAAGGGATTTCCTGTTTGGCTAAAGTATATACCTGGCATAAAGTTTAGAACATACAATTAGAATTCAAGGTTTGAGTTTTTAGTACTGTTTTTCTTTATAACATCGAACTTCGTCATTTTTCATTATCGTTCTTAATGGATTTTATTTGCTAGGTTGCATGAATGGATTTACTGTAAAGATGATACACATGATGAAAGAAAGGCTCTTTGGATCACAAGGAGCTCCAATAGTTCCTGCACAAGTATAGACTATGTATGCAAATGTTATACTAGTTATAAAAAGCATTTGATCATCTCTAGATCAATAAGTTTTATGTAATGAAGCAAATGTTTGATTTTTTTTTGGTATGCATGTAAAACTTATTCACTTGGCATTGTTGATGAATTTCAGAGATAGAATAGCTTCATAAACTATGTTATATGTTTATTTTCAATGAGCAAAGTTATATGTATTCATGGATACCAGTATTTATCTCATAACTACTTTGCAAAGTAGTCATAAATTAGAAGTCCACAGTGCATTAACGACGCACTCAGGAAAATCTCCAAAAAGCCACAATACATAAACAATTACTCCGTAAATACTTAGTAAAAAACTGAGTTACATAAACGTTATAGTCCAGGAAGATAAAGATTGTGATAAATAAAGACTTATTACAAATATACATTAGATCATACCAATTAGTAGTATATTAGTCCAACTAGTTTTATTGATATAATGATGATTTACATAACATAGCTTCATCATACAGTGATCATATTCATGTACAACTAATGTCAAATAACCCTGCACGACTGATATTTTTAAGCAACCTAAAATGAACAGTGCATTGAAAACCCTGCAAGAATGTTATATTTTTCTCAATTTGTTTTTTATAGTCAAGACCCGTGGTTACATTTTTGGAGCTTGGCACCAGCTGACCGTCAATCGCATTCTAAACTTTCTGATTTGATTTGCAATTTAAGATGTCTTCACCTTCAGTTATATTTTACGATCTTGGCATCTGAAATGCTAGAGTATTCTCTACTTTCTCAATGTGCTTTTGTGGCCCAAAACAACTAGTACCGATAATTTTTTTGCATTTGTCACCCGAACATCAACCACATCCTCAACTTTCACAATTGGTGGTTTTGATGCAATATTGTCACTTAACTAGGATTTTTCAGTATGGCATATACGTACTCAAACGCATACTCTCTATACCAAAGAGAATTATCTATCAAAGCATAAAACAACACATTTTATAAGTATAGCAATTATGTATTGCAAAGTCATAGTGTCTAAAATATACACTCATAAATGAAAGCATGATTCTTATGAAACATACACTTTTTCCACAGGTATGGCAGATATGTACTCCAACTCATACTCTTTATATCAAAGAGAATCATTAATCGAAGCAAAAGACAACACATTTTATAAGTATAACAATTATGTACTGCAAAATCATAGTGTCTAAAACATAGATACTCATAAATGAAAGCATGATTCTTATGAAACATACACTTTTTCCACCAGTATGCTCCAACTCATACTCTTTATATCAAAGAGAATCATTTTTCGAAACATAAGACAACACATTTTATAAGTATAACAATTACGTACTGCAAAATCACAGTGTCTAAAACATAGATACTCATAAATGAAAGAATGATTCTTATGAAGCATACACTTTTCCACCAGTATGTCAGATATGTACTATTGAGGATAAATCTCAAGTTGCATGTTACTTTTTCATGAACCAAAACATAAAACCACCCATTTTATCAGTATAACAATTATGTACTGTATCATATAAGCAAAAAAACAAGCACCATAATGATTTTTATGAAATATACACTTTTTCCACCAGTATGGCAGATATGTACTGGTGGATCATCATGGACTGTGAACAAAAAATCTAAAGTTACATGTTACTTTTCATGAAACCGAAGCATAAAACTATACATTTTTATCAGTATAGCAACTATGTACTTCAAAATGATAGTCTTAGAAACCAAAACTAACAACCAAACCATCAATACTAAAAACTAAATCATTGTTTCATAAACAAAAATTACAAAATAAAATTGAAATAAAATCCGATTTTAAACCAAATTGTCGGTTGATCTAGTACCTTTTTTCTTTGATGTCGGTACTGATATTTTGTTCGGTGATTTGGTTTTTGATCTTGATGCTTTGGCTTTTCGTCTTTTTGATTTAGGAGCAGTACGATTTTTTTTCAAATTTACCTTCCTTTATTATTTCATCTTCTATTGATAGTACTCTCGAATTTTTTGTGTGAACCAAAAAATCGATTTTAGGTTTTGTTGTTTTTTGAAATTATAATTGTGATTTGGTTTTTGTGATTTACTTGCTGAATCAAGTGATTTACTTGCTGAATCAAGTGAATTTCTATGAAAATGATTTTGTTTTCTCTGTTTCTTCTCATAGGATGAAGATCTTTTGGGTTTTTTCATGACTAGTGGATTGCATGGCACGGGATTTTCGTGGCAGTGACATTGGAGCTGGGCTGGTGCCGGATGGTGGTGGTGGCTTAGTGTATAACACGTGCCGTTATACTACTATTTATGCACTACGCAGTACGCACTACGTACTTAAAGGTGTAGGTGAGGATCAATAGTTGATAATGGTGGTGTTTCAAAGACTTTCAGTTTTTGTGGTGTTGATGACTTCGAATTTTGGTAGTGGTGGTGTGGAAGGTTGAAGGAGGTGGAGGAGAGATCGAGATTGAGAGAGAGAAGAAGGCTGAAGCCTTTTTCCCAGATCTAATAATATTTAGTTTTTCACAAAAGTAACCATCAATTTTTTGTGTTATTGCGATGACCCAGGTAGAAAAAACAAAAACACGGAGGGGCAATCACGTCATTTTGTTTAGCGCATTAGTCTTTATTGCCCCTACATTTGTGCAAATTTACCTCAGTCTAAGGGAGGAAATAGATCATGTAGGGTAGTTGTGACATTTCAATTGGGACACCAAATTCTGGTAGACACCGAAAAAAAACCATTTTTCGATTATATTATTTATTTTTTTGAAGGAAACATCTTGATTTCATTAATATTGTAAAATTGAATACATGATTACCAAATACATCAAAGATGAGAATAATAAAAAATTACATATATCTTGTTTCACAAAGGAAACTGATATTTGAAAAATGGTTTTAGAAATAAAATTCTGCCATTGAGATTTGTCTTCTTCAATAAGAGTATAATGTCCCAGAGGGGAGTAATCTGTCCGTTTCATCATTATCACAATTTTCTGTAGCCACTGATCTTCAAAGAATTGCAAAACCATGACCACTTTTGAAAAATCTCCAGCGATGATACGTTTGATAAGATTGTAACAATCATACGAAGCGCCCTTAAGGCGATAAGAAACATCTAATTGGCACATAGCCATTAGAATGGATGAAATCAATTGTAAACAGAATAAAAACATTATTTACAAACCCTAAAATCACTAAAAAGTGATTTTTTTTTATTTAATACTAATTGGTTTAATCAATTGGTTTTTCTGGCGACCATGTTCTCCTGCTCCGGGGAAAAACTTTGGCGATTGAAAGCCAGTTTTTTTTCATCGGATTCACCATGGTTTTACCACGATTTCTTTTTCAATTTTGAGTTCCTTTTGATTTCTTTTACACGGGTTTTCATTATTTTTCCCTATTCCAGCGTTTTTTTTTGCCGTTTCTCGTTTTTTTTTTTTAGGGTTTCTGTTACAGTTTTCCCTCTTTTTCTTTCCTTTAGGGTTCGTGTTCATTTTCCATGGCTAGATCAACCAGGACTTCTTCTCGGCGATCTTTGATAGCTACCAACTCTTCTCAGGCGTCTTTGGACTCTTCTTCTCCACCTTCCAGTGCAGACGAAGCTGCTTTCGATAATGGCCTGTGTCATTGCCCTTTTAAGGGTTTTGATAAATGTCAGGATGGTGTTCATGGAAGGGGATATGCCAAAGGGTCTTTTTTGAAGCATCTACATGATCGACATTTCTCCTCTGAAGTTAACAAAGCCAACTGCAGGGAGTTGATTGCTAAGAATCTTCATATTTATCAGGCCTGGGAGGAAGCTCTTGGTCTTTTACGGATGTGGTTGTGCTGTCGTTGCATGCATCTTCATGCCTGGAAGATGCCTTGCAAGGGGCGTGAGGGTGTTCATGGATATGTTGTTGCAGGGCCTTTCAGTGGTGAAGGCGCGACATTCCTTATTCATGGTGTTGACAAGCATGTTGAGGTAAGTACTGGTGCTTTGGAAACATCCATCGGTGCAGTCTGTGAGGCTTCTGTGGAGGTCGGTGTCGATGCTGCAGCAGAGTCTGTTGGATTTCTATCTACAAAGTTACTCAATGCCGTCTTCCAATGACAATTTACCACAGTAACTAGCATCCCTCATCAGTGCCGGCTATCATTCTCAAGAACTTTGAAATCGTATCTTGACAAGGTGATTATCAACCCTGCAAATATGAATGCTTGGCTGCAGCTTATTTTGTTTCCTGTTTGTACTCTTGCTTTATACAGACCGAGAAGTTCAGTGGAGGCGAAATCTGGTAACCGGAAACGTCTTCAGGTGGCTTCCATTAAACAAGCTTTATCTTTTTGGAGGGAGGCCAACGGATGTTCCATTCTGATTAATAAAATGCTGCAACTTCATGTCTGTATCTCCAAGCAAGTAGATGCGAAGAAACATAACATAGCTAATATTACAGCTTGCCGCAAGAAAATAAGTTGTGGCCATTTTTCTGCCGCAATTCGTGTACTATCTTCAAATGGAATTGCACCTTGTACTGAACAGACTTATGCTGAGTTGCATGAGAAACACCCTGCAGCACCTTCTCCTGCTGACCCTTGTGAAGACGTTTCAGTTGAACCAATTTTTACGGCTTGTCGGGCAGTTCTGGGAGCTATTAAGAGCTTCCCTAAGGGAACTTCGTGCGGGCGAGATGGCTTGAGGGCGCAACATTTAGTTGATGCGATGAGTGGCGCAGCTGCAGCTGTGGCAGATGATTTACTCGTATCTATCACTGGGGTTGTCAATCTTTGGTTGGCTGGAAAATGCCCTGCGGGTTTAGGCGAGTTCATTGCTAGCGCGCCTTTGACACCGTTACTCAAGCCTGGGGGCGGTCTTAGGCCCATCACAGTTAGCACGATTTGGTGTAGATTGGTTTCCAAAGTGGCTGCTTTCTCTGTCGGTAAGGATATGACTTCTTATCTGGGCGATTACCAATTCGGGGTTGGTGTACCTGCCGGAGGTGAAAGTATTTTACATGTTGTAAATAACCTTCTAGAGTTGAAAGGTCACTCGGACACGATGTCAATGTTGCTCATTGACTTCTCTAACGCGTTCAACATGGTGAGCAGATCTCAGCTCATCAAAGAGGTTTGCCTTCACTGTCCAGGTATTTCTCGTTGGGTAGAATTTTGTTACATGCGACCTGCTAAACTCTACTACGACCAATATATTTTGTCTTCTGCCCTTGGAGTACAACAAGGCGACCCCCTCGGTCCTTTGTTGTTTGCTTTGACTCTTCACCCTCTAGTGAAGACTATTGCTTCCAGCTGCAAACTTGATTTACACGCCTGGTACCTTGACGATAGTATAATCATTGGTGATACACTTGAGGTGTCCAAGGCCTTGCATATAATAGAAACCGAAGGGCCAGGTAGGGGTTTACATCTCAATATAAAGAAAACAGAAGTCTTTTGGCCTTCTATTGATCCCAGGAGTATTATCGATAGTGTTTTCCCGCCTGATATTGGTAGACCGTTGATAGGTGTCTAAAACACCTAATTTACTATCTAGTAGTTACGCTTTCTTTGCTATTTTTCTTGTGAATTATGTACTTTACGCGTGTTTTTGAGTTATTAGGTACTCTGGAGTCGCACGGAGGAAAAGAAGCGGAAATCACCCAAATTGAGGCGAAAAGGGCAAAGTGTCATTTCACATGCTATTGGGAACCAAACCAAAGGTTAAGGGGCAACTCTATTGGGAGGAGTATTAAATAGAGCCAGCTGTGGTTAAGGGGTTGCCAGATGGGTGGCCCTTATCCAGAAGGTGGGTGTGCTGTTAGCACCCTAATCCTCTTTTACCCTAAATCGAGAGGTGTTTCTTTCATTCACCTCATTTTTGTTCTACCTGAATCCAAAAGAGGCAGCAGTTGTTGCTGGTAATACCAGATCGGGAAAATTGATAGAAGAGAAAGAGCAATGGCAGAGATGGCGATGACGCTAGTGGAGAAGATGGTGGTGCTGTTACTATGAATTGATGATGGAACAAGTGAAAGAAATCGGTGATGAATAAAGGGTTAAACATGGATTCGATTGTGAGAGATGAATTTGTGCTATTAACGTTGAAGATGGTGGTAGATTGAAGCAGAGTTGGGTTTGGTGCTGTTTAAGAAGACATTGGTTGAAGTTATGAACTGGAATCAGTTGGTGGTGTTATGAGAACTGCAATGAGGTTGAATCGAGAAGAAATTGAGATAATGGGATCTGTGGAAATCGAAACAGGTGAGGAGAAATCGAAGATGAATTCATGCCAGGGTTTGAAGGAATTAGGGTCTACTGCTGTTGAAGCTAAGATGGACTCGAATCTATGGTGGTGAACTGATAAGGGTTTGCTGTTGCTACTGATTCTGTTGATGGCTATGAAGATTAAGGAATGGGTATGAGGCTGAAGTTGAATTTCAGTGGCCAAGGTTAGGTGGTTGTTGAATAGGGTTCTGTGGATGAGTCAAATCAAGAGTAGCTGTTAATGGGATGAACCTGATGCTGGAGAGGAGATGGATCTTTGGTTCTAGTGATGAATGAAGATGGATATGCTGATGAACTGGACCTGTGGTGGTTGGTGGATGCGGCTCAATTGAAGCTACTTGGAATGAATCACGGGCTTGAGATGAATCGAGTTTGTAGAATGAGTTTGTTGGCAGTTTAATGGCCTGAGGTTGCAAAGAAGATGTTGGTGTTTGAAGGGGTCAAGGCTGTGACAGTGAATGGAGTGAAGTGTTGGCTGTGCCAGCTACAGAGGTGGAGATATGCTTGGAGTTCAAATGGCAGGTGAAAGAATTATGTTGCTGCTGGGATTGAAGCTGGATGGCAGTGAGATGGACCAGGTGGACAGGTTGCAATTGGCAGGCCCGAACAGCTGAGGTTAATGGTTGGTTTGGAGGTATTGCAGCTGAGCTAAAGTGATGATGGTGATATAATGAATGCAGGGAGGAAATGGTGAATTGCAGTCTGTGAGTTAAGTTGTTGCTGTGGCTGAAGAATACAAGGAAATTGCAGTATGAAGACGATGATGTTCATTGGTTCGAATTGGTGGTTTGCCACGGATGCAAAGCAGATGGTGATGTTGTGCAGAGCAAGAAGAAGTGATTGAGAGTCTAAACAGGGATATATGTTGCACTGTTGATTGTTGTTGCTACCTGTGTTGGTTGTTGCTTTTGGTTATGAGATTGAATTACGGGATCGATTCATGGGGAAGGATTAAGAGTTAGAGCTGCTGGTGTAAATTGAAAAGCATATTCAAACAAGAAATTGGAATGGGTTAGTGATAGAATTGTCGAGATGAAGAAAGTGGGTTTTCATTCAAGGAAAGTGGAATTGCAAGGTAATGTGAAATGAATTGCAGCCGCAGCTGTTGGTGCTGTCATGAAGATGTAGTAGAGCTGAATGCAATAAACAAGTGTTGTTAAAGCTACATCCAACGGATTGAATGGTTCGAATTGAGATTGCAAGTCTGGTGCTATGCAATTTCAAATGGCGAAGAATATAGTGCTTGTTGGTGCAGGTTATGATGTCATTGAGCCGAAGGGGAACGAGTTTGGAGCTGTTGGTTCAAGAGACTTCATGTGGATGCCAGAGCTACAAATGGGTTTAGATGAGAATGGAGATTGAGATGCCATGGCTCGATTGCAGGCAATGATGCTTAAGATGCAGAACTGGTGGTGCTGCTGTTGGTTATGGAGTTTTGGGTTCAGGTTTGAATGGATGTTTAGGCCTTGCAACTGTGATGGCAGGGTTGAAGGCAGTGATAAATGGTTGGTTTCAGAGTTGATTTTAGCTGGTGTGGCAGTGAATTGAGATTGGAAGCACAATGATAGTGCAGCTCAGGATATGGCCTGTGCAATGGCTTGGCCAGAATTAACTCAGACCAGTCAGATGCTGACTCTCAATCCCTGACTGGCTGACTTTCTGACTCAGCTAACCCAGTGTTGACTCAGCGATCTGACTCAGGTATGACTAGACCACCTGAATCGGTTTGACCCGAGCTGACCCGTTGACCCGACCGATCCGACCCGTTGACCGGTGACCGGGCGGACTTTGCCGGTCACCTGAGACACTTTCCGACAACTATTCCGGCCAAGTTCCGTCCATAATCCCAGTTTTCCGGCGACAGTTTTTGGACATAATTTTCTACATGGGTTTTCTCACACATGGGCTTGGAGGACTTCTATCTAGTGGACTTTTGAAGATTAGACCTAGTTTTGGAAGGGATGAGAAGCTATAAAAAGAGGAATTCTATATCTTTTATGATTATCTTTTATCTTAGCTTTATCTTTTATCTATTCTTTTTGCCTCTACTTTGTTCTAGGGTTTAGAAACATGAAACTTCTCTTTCTTCTTATTATGAACTCCATGAATATGAGCTAGAGTTTTATTATTGGTTATGGAATAAGTTGGATTTCCAAATATGGGTTTTAATTCAATAAATTAGTTTTGTCTCCATATTATCGTTTATGATTCACTATTAATATTGTTACATGATTTGAATGCTTGTTAGTCGAGTCGCGAATCGATTGAGTTTGCTTTCATCTTTATTGCTAGATTAGGGTTATTATACGCAAAAGTGATAATTCCGGATTGCAAGTAGCATAAATATGATTATAGTTTGTAGTGATATATTCTTATGATCATATGTGAACCATAACCTTTGTTAAATTGGATTAGTGCTTTTACACGTTCGATTGCTTTGATTGACCTGATTTCATAGAACCTAATGCATTTAGGGAATTAAACTTGATTAGTGCTTTTACAAGTTAGGTTGTTCCTTTAGATAGAATTCATATTCGCATCTTTTAATGTGTTTGTTGATGACATGAGGAGATTAGCGGGATATTCTTGCGATCAAGGTATTCTAGGGCCTTTGATAAAAGTTGAGATTAAAATATCAATTCTAGTTATTGTGTTGAAAACATGTTTGTGATTGAAGACGAAATCCATGACCAATACTTTCTTATCCTTGATTTGATTTGTTTACTTTTCTTTATTTGCTTTTATTTAGTTTATTATAACCACAAAACCCCGGTGTTATTTATAGGGAACCGAAACAATTTGACAACCTAGACCTCTCTGTGGGATCGATCCTTTCTTGCCCTTGCTATATTTATATTTTGAGTAGTAAGAAAGTGTAAATTTATTTTTGACGCCTACGACAGCGATCAAATTTTGGCGCCGTTGCCGGGGAGGCAGCGGTTGTCACTTGTTTTTGGTTTCTTATTTTTGTTTTTGTTTTTAGTTTTTGTTTTATTTTTCTTATTTTCTGGGTTTTAACCTTGGTTTGAGAATTTTATTTCAGGTGCTTGTTTCTCATGGAAGGAGCATACTACATGGATGGATACGGTTTTCAACAACCTCAACAATATGACAACTACCAATTCCATGGGTATAATCAAAACCAATTCATTGGTTATGACCAATACTCCATGGAATCTTATGGTTTTCCTCAACAACCTTATGGAGGGTATGTGTGTGAACAACCACAAGGATGGGAGGATTCTTATGCTTGTGAACAAAAAGTCTCTAATTTTATAGACAAAGTTTCCAACTTTTTACAAGAGGAATTTCAAAAAGCAAAAGAGACTACAAACGAGCAACTCCAAGAACTTCGTGAAGGTATTGCTAGCTTGCGAAGAGGCATTGATCAATGCAAGGAAGATATGGATAATTCTAATGTGCATATGGTTTGTGATGAATATTTGATTGATGCTAATGTGGAAAAAGGCCAATCCTTGGGCACTTTCGTTGATAATTGTGTAGTTAACTCAACTCTTGATCTTAATAATGATCATTCACCTATTCAAAAGGATGAGTTCGAGATTAGCAACACTAAATTCAGCGAGCACCCATCTTATGTTGACTATGATAGTGACGGTGATTATGATATATTGCTTGAAAAAACTCATGGTGACATCTCCGAGGAGTCTTTTTGGGATCAAGATGAAGACGAAGAGGAATATGTCGACACTTGTGTAGATTACTCAAGCATTGATCTTAATAATGATCAAGAGCCTATTCAAAGGGCGGAGCTTGAGGAGGATGCATTTTCGAGTGTTCTAAAAAAGTTTCTTACAATAAAATTTGGATCCGCAAAAGAGTATGTGCCTTACAACAAAAAGTAGGAGTATGTTGAGAATGAAACCGGTTTAACCAATATTGTGGAAGACCCAATTGAGCTTGCAAAGGATTGTAATGATGATGTTTATGTCGACACTTTGGTTACGGCAGAAACGGACGAAGAATGGTTGCAAGGTTTAATAGAGGACCATGATATAAAAGAGGTGAATAATTCACTTGAGTTTTTCAAGGATGAAGAGGATTCCGTAATACAAGAGATTGTGCAAGGTTTGTCTAACCCGTTGCATATTGTTTCTTCTCCTTTACCTCTTATTGGTTTGAATGTATGTGCTTCGAGAGTATTGTTGAATGACTTTGTTTCTCGTTTTCCGCCATTAGAGAAACTTGATTCTCATACTATGCAGGTTTTGGAACAAGAAACCGTGGAAGTACCCGACTTTTATGTTCTTTATCCACTTCCGAGTGTAAAAAGGACTAAGTGTGGGGGAAACTTTCAAGCTATAACAATTTCATTATTCATATATTATGCTAATCATTGTGTGAAGTTGTTACTAGAATTGCGGATTGTTTTCTCGGCAGACTACCAGATTTTCAGATTGTTGGTATATGGACGATAACAAAAGAGTCGGGCTGACGACTTTAAACCAAGCGCTAAATGGGAGGCAACCCATAGGTTTTGTATTTTAGTCCCTTTTATTTTTTTTGTTTTTTTTTATTGTTTTCATATCATATTTGCATCCCCATGTTTAATTTCATTGCGTCCGGAATCTATCTTAGAAGAGAATTATGACGAATACCTTTTCGTCAGAAAAATTCAGACTGCACGTAGTTCAGTCCAGAGACCATAACTGTCAGACCGTTTATCGAAACACTGTGCCCTTTTGACACTTTGTAGAAAACACGTAGATGAACAACTTTTGTGAAATGGAGTTTTTCCAAATTCCTTACCAATTTGTACAGTTTTTTGCGTTTTATCTGCTGTTACGTCAGAATTCAGAATTTTCGGTTTTACACATTGAGGACAATGTGAAGTTTAAGTGTGGGGGAGTCTTTTGCATATAGAGTTTTTAGCCTTTTTGAGTCAAAATTTTCAACTTTTTTTGTAAATAGTGAATAAAAAAACTCCAACTTGTAGTTAGTTTAGAGTCACATAGTATACATGTCGCTAAGATTACATCGAGAATCTCATAAGAGTGACTCGAACTTAGAGATAACGAGAGAACATGATCGGGTTTCTTACTTGTATGAGAGTTAAAGTTGGATTTAACCATGCCAGTGGCAAATAAGGTGCAGACTGAATTCGGTATTAGAGTAGTGATCCCCTATAGTGGAGACTACCCATGTTACATAATGTGAGGCACCGACCTTCAATTCTTTGTACCTGTCTAAATTTGTGCTTTTAGAGTGTGTGTCACCGTACGTAAATTCCGGGCAGAATGGTGAGCTGCCCAATTTCCCACCATAGAAGCACTATTTTGATCTCTTGAGTGCTATTTTTATCAACCATGTTGGTGACATCGAATTGCTAACTTACATACCACTTGTAATCTTGTTCGCAGTTAGCACCATCCACCTTATCTCTCTCTATACCAACAGGTCCATAGAAACACCATCATCATCAACAAGAGGAGCATCACAAATTCAAAGGAAAGTTGAAGACGTTTGAGGTTTATAAGCAACAATACAAAAAAAAAAGAGTGAAAATTATCAAGATGAGAGTTCGAGAAGTTTATGATATCGAGACATACAAGTTGTGAAGAATCAAGCGGTACAATACTTATACCATGGCCTTTGTACTTACATTTTTATTGTTTTTTTTTTTGTATTTTTATTTTTCTCTTGTCTCAAAAAAAAGAGAAAAAAAAAAATATTGGGTTTGTATAGTTTGTTTTTAGTTTTGTATTCTTTCAATAAAGCCAATGGAAGAAGGAATATCTATAAAGAAGTTTCAAGCGACAAGGAATTAGAGGAAAGAATCATATTGTCAAGATTCTACGAAGTTCAAGAGTTATCATCAAGAGTTGAAGACCGAAGACGAAGATGAAGACACCGATTGAAGACAGAAGACGTTTCTATGGATGCTGTGAGAGTGGTGCTAGCTGCACGCCGAACGGATAACGAGGTGAGTAAGCATATTCCCACCTTCGTTAAGTGGTTGATTTCCTTTCTTAGAGATCGTCAGAAAAATGGGTTTTCAAAAATTATAAAAGATGTGGGTTTTCAAAACAATTCGGAGGGTTATGCCTTCCTACCATTCAACGTGTCGCAGGATTCTCTCTTCATTCCTACCTGGACACATGTGTGACCCATAAAAAGCTGTTTATTATTGAGTGCAAATTCATAAAACCCTTTCTTGTGAGGCAGAGTCGAGACTTTTGATCACTCCGAACCCGAATTTTAGTCGAGAAGGGATGGTTATCTCTCTCTCAATTTTTAAGAATGAGATTGTGTTCATTTATGTGTCTAACTTCTTATGACTAGTGTGCAGAATTTCTATGTCTTCTTCGCGCGTTGGATGCTATCATTACGGAGAACTAATAAGTTGGAAAAATAGGTTTTGTGGGTATATCTCTAGTAAACCCTCACGAGACTATAACTCGTCCAACCGTGTAATGGTGTTAAACTCTTGGGTGGTCCGGTGAGTTTGGATTTGAACTTTATTAGTGACATGATGTTGAGTAGAGTAAACAAGACTGTTCAACTTATGTCTGCCATCAAGAAACTCAAAGATCCTCAGAGTGAGATGCTTTTACTTCGCAATTGCACCGATGTTTCCAGATTATATTTTGCTTTGCGTACTACCAATCCTGCAGCCCTTCAACAAGCCACTGAGCTTTTCGATGATCATTTGCTCAAGTACTTGAGACTCCTTGTCACTGGTGATGGTTCCGGCTTTGGTCCTTTACAGCAGCGATTGACTACCTTGCCCATCAAAGATGGTGGCTTGGGCATTTATACCATGGCAGACACCCACACCTATTGTTATCTTGCTTCTCAGAGTCAGACGGCTTCAGTGCAAAGGGTGATCCTTGGTAACTTATTCTCAACGAACAAAGGTTCTGATTTTCAGCTGGCTCTTCAGAATTTTATTCAGGTATGTGGATTACCTTCTTCTTACCGCATCGATGATACTGCCCCCCCCCCCCCTTCTATGCATTCCCTGGCAGTGACTTATTTTGATGCAATTAAGAAGCAAATCCCAGACCAATTTTCTATGTCTGCAAGAGATTCCATTTTGTGGTAGTATAACCAAGTTAAGCATGAACAAGACTATTTATTGGTTGTACCTATCAGTGGGCTTAATCAATGCCTCGGGCCAAGACAGTTCAGGGATGTCCTTTGTTATCGCCTGGGTATCCCTTTGTTTGTTGAGAATGGTTCATGCTTAAGTTGTAACAGGCCTATGGATATTTTTGGAGATCACGCGCTTCATTGTGCAAAGGATGTAGGGGTTAAGTTTCGACATGACTTTGTACGTGATATAGTCGTTGACATTTGTTACAAAGCTGGTGTGCCTGCGTGTAAGGAAGTATCCCTTGGGTTTCTGTCTGATGATGACAAGGATTTACTACTCTCTTGATATCCTCGTTCTTAACTGGGATAATGGAAAAGATGTTTGTATGGATGTTACAGGGGTCTCTCCTTTCGCTGGCGAAGGCATTCGCTCTTTCGTTCCAGGGAAGGCTATTTCTAGTGCTGTTTCACGGAAACGCACTAAATACTTGGACAAGTGTGTTTTACATGGTTACTGATGCAGGTGTTTTAGCTTTCTCTACCTTGGGGAACTCGGTGAGGATACTTTATGTTTTTTAAGCTTCTGAAGAATTGTTTAGTTAATAATGACGCTAGTAGCGGTTTTGGTAGCTTTATTTTCCATAGATTAGGTATTGCTATTCAAAAAGGTGTTGGAGCCCAGCTTGTCGCTAGGTTGCCAACCAATAGTTTGTAATTCTTTAAAGAAATTGGTTTATCTAAATAAATATACTAATAGATAATGATATTTATACCAAATCTGCCAAAAGGTCATCTAAGAGATTTTAGGAAGATTGAATTACAGAGAAAAAACGGTTTTTTTTTTTCTTGGAGATATTTTTATAAGAGAGATGATTGAAGACAGTTTTTCGCTTATATTATGGATTGCATGTGGTGTTAGTGGGCGATGTTAGAGCAAAGAAATGGATTCGTGGGGGAAGAACAAGGTTCACACGTTCCGTAGAAGGATAGGTAGATCTTTTCCATGTTTTTAATAACTTAAAGACCCCATAATAACAACAAAATCCGATTGGACCCTATAAAAAATAACTATATAGGCTTAGGACCATCCAATAAATTTCACAATATTTAAACCACCTAACTCTTCTGGAAGAATGGTATTATGGTAGTTAGGGGTGAGCATGGGCCGGTTTTCGCCTCATCCAATCCATTGCACTACGGATCTCAAATTTGGCATCCGCATCCAATCCATATCCAACGGATTTGCATCAAATGGATGCACGGATGGACGGATTGGATGCGGATAATCCAATGGATTTGTTTTATTTAAAATCTATAGTAAAGAAAATAAAGCTAATACAAATGACTCCTTCTAAAACCTACATATCCTATATATGTATACAAATATAAAAATGCCATGTACAACACCCCAAGCAAACATCTTAAAATTCTTAAATGATCCATAATATATCCTAGAACTATATAAATCCCCTTAATTTAACGGATATGGATGTCCAACGGATTTTTAAGGTTGCATCCGGGC
Source organism: Papaver armeniacum (assembly GCA_023531295.1). Taxonomy (NCBI): domain Eukaryota; kingdom Viridiplantae; phylum Streptophyta; class Magnoliopsida; order Ranunculales; family Papaveraceae; genus Papaver; species Papaver armeniacum. The sequence continues at coordinate 57,771 of JAJJWW010000517.1, forward strand.
CCGATCCGTTATCCGTTGGATTTCAAAAATTCCATCCGCATCCAACCCATTAACGAACGGTCCGGACATCCATCCGCAAATGAACGGTTGGTCCCGGTTAAATCCACGGATTACGGGCCAAATGCTCCCCAGACATCCACGGCGTACACTTTATATAGCCCGTTTGAAATTGTGGCCCATGAGTCCATCAGAAAGCATGCAAAAAAACCCGACAAACTAACTTTTAGTCTCATGTCCATGTCGAAGAAATCTTATGTCTTTGGAATGCAACCTTCCAGTGAGCTTGTCCGGTTGGAGCGGGTACGGTTGGACACAGACAAATCCAACTCAGCCTGGTGGAGTTGTAGTTACTAGTGAGCTGGTGGTTCCGGTTCGGTTGGACAACCATTTTTTTGGCATTACTTTTTGTTGAGATCGAGTTGAATAAGCTAAAAGTAAAACCCTGACATAAGTCTTAAGATCGGTAGCATCATCCTGACAACAATTTCATCACGATTCAACAACAATTAAAAGCTCTAAGCTCAATTCCAAATTCTTTGACCAACTCACTTGAACCTTCGTCTATGCTAAGCTAACCTCACTTGCTACACATTTTTCAAGCTTCAGAATTGAGATTCAAAAGAATAAAGATACGTTACTCCTGAGACAGTCCAAAGGAAATTTAAAGGGGACAGTTCCAAGGCCTCACAATACAAATGGAAATCCAAGAAACAAGTAGTAGAGGCCTCACATCAGACAGCAAGGGCGGCGAAATGGTGCAAGTATCATCGTTGCTGTTGTACGTTAGTCCGGAGACGCAGGTCTTCGATCGCAGACAGAGCATAAAAATGATGCCGGTCAATGACACATATACCCTCAACCTCGCGGTGTAGTGCTGTCAAAATCCCTGCGGTACTTTCTCTTCCAACTAGCATGGCGCTAGTAGTTCTCTAATACCCAAAGTTCGCTGCATTCCTTGTTACTGGTCAGAACACCAAACTTTCCATCAGTTAAGATTGACAAATACGTATCTAATACACTTACTACGGTATCAGGCGGAAGTTGAATAACTGCATTCCACTTCTCTTACTCTATGGATAAAACATATATCTGACACCCGTATGGATAAAACAATATAAACACCCGTTAATATAAATACCACCAAATGTATCGTGCAAGCAACCAAGAATCTTCGAATTGGCCAATCTCGAAAGGGTTTTGGCGCGCCGAGAAATCCTAAAGTACCCTACTCCGAACACGGTTGAGCCCACGCCTAAGGACTGGGTGATACCTAGTTAACTAAATTAAGCACTGAACCAGCAAGAAATGAAAAATGGAGCAACCCAAACGCTTGATCACAATGAGAATACCAAGAAGAACTATATGTAACAGAATCTTGATTCAAATGGAAAAACAACAAATGATCTCACATTTAATGGAACAGACGCCAAAATGGTGTAAGTATCATCGTTCATGTTGTACATTACAAAGCGGGGGTTCGAACACAGAGAAATCATAAAGATGATGCCAGTCAATGACACAGCTGCAGGTATACACATACCACCAACCTCGCCATTGAATGCTCTCAAATTCTTGTGGTACCTTCTCTTCCAAGTCCAACTAGTATGGCTGTAGTAATTCTCCAATACCCAAAGTTCAATGCACTCATTGTTACTGATCAGAACACCAATCTTTCCATCAATTAAGAATAACAAATACCTATTACATACACTTTTTACGGCATCAGCCGGAAGTCGAATAACTGCATTCCACTTCTCTTGCTCTATGGATAAAACATGGATTTGACGCTTGTGGCTGATCCAATGCAAACACCCGTTAATGAAAACACCACCAAATGTATCGTGCAAGAAACTAAGGGTTTTCAAATCGGCCAATCTCTTCCAAGCCCAAGTGACTGAATCAAACATTTCACAGTGATACTCCATGATCACACCACTAGTAAATGAAATACGAACTATATTGTACTGCAACGTAGGGTAAGTTTGCGTCACCACTATTCGCATACCGCAATTTATAAATTTGGTTCTAGGGTTTGGTATCTTCCTCCATTCTCGAGTTGCTGGTTTACAAATGTAGAAAATCGGAATAGTCTTTGACGGAATAGTCTTTGTTGACTGTAATTTATCTAGAGTGACACAACAAAGCAGAGAACCATAAAGAGAAGAACCTGCAATTGCAACGGCTGATGGTAGAAAGTCGAGAGAAGGAGATGGATTCTTCCCCGATTGATCATCGTTGAAAGGGAAGAATCTGATAGAATCAGATATATTGGGAGCATAACGTTCCATGAAAAGGAAGAAACCTGATGCAACAACAGGATCCCTATTAGAGTGAATGAGCTGGAACTTACTCTCATGAACGCAGTTATGCCAATCTCTACAAACCCATTGAAATTGGCGTAGAAGAGCAGCAAGGGACACTCTTGATAAGATCTCCGAGACTATAACTTCATCCGGCAACACGATTTCCATCAGTGATCTACGAGAATTGAATTCGTAACTTCCAAATTTTGAACTGAAAATTCAAAATTTCATAATCTTAAACCAGAAACAATTAGTGATCTTAAATCAACAATCTAAGAGAATAGAAATCGAGGGATTTGAAGATTGAAAATATTGGGAAATAGTGATGATACCCTAATTTTTGGAAAGTAGGGATTTGAAGCTTGAAAATATGACAGAGAAGAGAAATTTTTGGAAGTCGCCCAGTTATCTGCTGCGCTCATGAGCGATGTGGCCCATCTAAAACCCTAGTATTGGGAAGCCTTGAGCCCTTTTTGGCAGCGGTGGGTTGCCATGAACCAGTTAGCATTGGTGTACAGCTAGCATTTACGGAAATGACATGACACGGGGGAAAGTTTTGGTGTACAGCTAGCATTTACGGAAATTTTTGAGTATACAGGTGAACCGTACGGTACGGTCCGTACCGGTCGAATTGACAACCACTTAAACGACCCTTTTGTCCAATGGCTAGGTCAAATGGTCCTAGATCTTTAGCCCAATGGTTTACAATGGTTCTAGATTTGTGCAAGGAGGTAAATTTTCCCATTTTGGTTCGGTGGATTATAAGGGCATTTGATTGTCCGTATCCGAATCAGAAAATCGTAGACTATCGGAATCCGTCTTTCACTTCGAATTTGTGTCCGATTTTGTATCCGGATATCGGATAGTTGTAAGATCAGAAATCTAAAAACCAAAAAATATTTATAATTTTGCAAAAATATAATATTATATAGTAAATACTAATTATGGTGAAAATATTTGTAAGTGTTTTTAAATAAACATTAGCTCATGCTTAAGGCTATTTAAAGGCGATTCCCATTCATGGGCTTAAAACATTAGCTCATGCTCAAGACAGTTCAGTGTCATTCTTTCTTAGTTATAGGCTTGGTATACCTCTTTTTAGGGTGAAAAACTTATGTCCAAGCTGCAGCCGAGAAATCGATGTCTTCGTCGACCATACCTTACATTGTACCAGTGATGTCGGGCTTAAATTCAGGAATGACTTGGTAAGAGATGTTTTGGTGGATATTTGTTACAAATCCGGTGTGGCAGCAAGAAAAGATGTGGCTTTAGGTCTTTTGTCGGATAATAATACTACTTTGAGGCATGATGACATCTTGGTGTACGACCGAGAGAATGTGTTAGATGTTTGTTTTGATGTCACGTGGATCTCAAGGTTGTAGGAGTAACTTTACCCCTGGACATGTCATTGCTGCTGCCATTACTCGCAAATGAAAGAAGTACTTGCATAAATGCACGGTGCACGGTTATGGTTTTGGGGTCCTGGCTTTTTCAACTCTGGGTGAACATGGATATATATATATATATATATATATAATTGTTTGCGGGTAAAAACGACCTACGAGAGTTTCCGATAAAAAGTGGTGGAGGAGGAAAGTGCTCGCTGAAGCAGGTGCTCGAAGTAGCGAATCGCCTGAACCTTTAAACAAATGTACTGCTCGGGAGTACTTTGAGTTCGAGAGACTCATCTGTAGGATCCTGGCCTAAACCAAGACAATGGTCGTTCTAGGTTCAATTCGGTCACAAGAGGATGAGAATGGTCGGTTTGTAGGGAGGGAAACTGAAATTGTGTGAAGATCAATGTAGATTGATATGTTGGTGATGTGAAGATCAATGTCGAATGTCGTTGTTATTCTATATCTAAACATAGGTTTCAGAACCTTATTTATCGCATCACTTCAATCTCCTGTAAGTGGTGAAAGTTGAAGGTAGTGAAAGAATGAGAAAGTGGGAGATCGTGTAAAAACCATTTCCACTTTGCACGGAATACTGGGTTGATCGACCATCCACTATTCCATTTAGTACTTAACTGTCAGCACGACTTAGCATAACTCTCCTCGTGGATGTACCTCACATCGCACGTGCTGTAGGCCACCAGACCAAAACCCTGTAATATCCCCCCATATGACATGCATTGATGTTTCATGTGTGAGTTTGCTTTACATACGTGTGGTCAATCTTTGACATAAGACTGTGAGTCTTATGAACTGAACATGTGAAGTTCAAGTTTATGATGGATGAAGCATAGAATGTTAGAACAACAACATGCTCTGCAGACCATGGATGTTGAAAAAGGTCGCCGATGAACGTGACTTATCATTATGCTCGTTGAAGAAGTAATGATAGTCGAATGACTTGGTGAAAATTTTATGATATTGTTGGATCGCTCATAAACCATTATGTTGGTGCACTGAGCACTTATGAAAATAATCATTGTTGAATGATCATAGAAGACCTTTCTCAATTCATGTGTCATGAGTCAGTCGAATGACGAGGAGAGATTATAATATTAAAATAATGGTTTACTGACGAACCAAAATGTTGGTTGATTAACCCATAAAATACTGATAGCTGAATCAGTGTGGAATTCAAATATTGATAGCTGAATCAACATTAAAAATACTGCGAGTCAAATATTGATAATCGAATCAACATGAGGAATATTGTTCTATACAACAATTAAATATTGATATTTGAATCAATATTGCCAGATCTGAACCTTGTTGGTTGTCACCCATAGTGCTAGCTGAGCAGCTAAGGCATTGACAGATGGTGGTCAGAGAAGGTATTGCTAGTCACGACAAATGTTGTTAGATCAATGGATATTGGCAGTAAGGCCAAAATAAAATACTAATTAAAAATAATGGTAGCCGGACCGAGTATTATATAATTAATTAAAATATTAATTGTTGGATCAATACTAAAATATTGGTGTTTGAACCTGTGCAGAATTATGCCAAACAGAGCATTCAGTTCAAAACCCTAATTTTGATCAACGGATGATCAGTGAATGTTTATCTGAGAATCAGGATGAAAGAGGGACCGACAACATGAGATGATGGACCGACCATGTACTTCCCAGATGCTCGACTGAGCATTTACCAAATTCATTTGCAGAGCAGTTGGTGAAATGATGATTAATTGTTGTTTAATCATTGTTGAAATTGTACTTGACTGAGCAATAGGTATTAAAACCAAATTATGGAAAAAGAGAGGACGACCAAGAGGGCGTGGAACCGGCCCTTGGTGGTCGTGGGACCATCTGATGGTGTGTGGATGACCTTTCCCAGTTGCAGGAAGGTGTTTGAATCAAATATGGACCATGGATGATTAATTAGGTCAAAAATCTTCAAAAAAAGTGGGACCAAGATAGTCAATATCGGTTGTATCGGCCGATATTATAGGTTTTTATCGTGTATCGGGAAAAACCTTTACGATTGTAGGATCCAAATATCGCAACAACAACACACTTGCGGAATCTTCATTAACAACGTCGCGAGACCGTCGCAAAGTGATTTCAGAAATAACATAACAAATGAAGATAACGTGAACTTGAAGAAAGTGTGAAGATCTTGCGAAAACTAGAGTGTCTGCGAGATTTAACATTTATACTCTCGCGAGGATGTCGCAAGGTAAATCCGAAATTAAGGGAAATATTAGTTGTACATGAGCTGTCATCCACTATGTAAACACTATATAAAGAAGAGAGCAGGAGAGAGAAAAGGGGGATATAATTTTGGGAAGAGAGAGAGATATATTTTGGAGAGAGATATTTTTAGAGAGAGATTTATTTTCTTTATCATCTTCTTCCCCTAAAATTAGATCTAGAGCTCTACAAAATATCCATTAATGGAGATTGTAAATCTAATTCTTATGTAACCTCAAAAATTATAGTGAAGAACCATGGATGTAGATCACATTGATCGAACCATGTAAAAAATCCTTGTGTTAATTTATGTTTCTAGCACTTATATTTGAAATTTAGGTGATTAACAAGATTTAGATCTACAAAATATTATGAGGGGTGTAGTGTGGGATTTCCTGCAACTACATATGCGCTAGAAACAGGGAGAGAATAATGGATTTTATCCTTCCTGTAGCTTGTTGGTTAAAGAAATTTCCATGAAAATTAGCTATTGTTCATATTTTTCTAGATCTACAAAGTTTAGGTTTAAAAATGGAAATCTCATGGAAGAAATCACACTTTCAGGGAATAAACATCATCAACAATTCAAAGACATGAAAAGAGTAAGAGAAAAAAAAATAGTTTCTATGGTGAAATTCACGGAAGAAAAACCAAGGTTTCAATGGAAGATTTTCATATTCAGGAGAAGAAGAAAAAGGCAAATTGTTGAAGGAAATAAAGGAAGAATGAAGAAAAGGATAAGAACAAAACGTTGAGATTTTTATCACAAACAGAAACTCGCACAGATGGTTTGAGTTGGAGCGAAGAAGCTTGATGTCGTAAGATCAAATCTCGCCACAGTCATATTTTTTCACATTTTTTCTACAGCCTAGAGGGGAAAAAATGGAATAAAGTTATAACATTGTGTGTTTGTTTCGCAAACAACAAGCAGACCAGATGGTCAGGGATTAAGAGTATGGGTTAGAGCTCGCGTGATCAATTCTCGCGAAGCACAATATTTTTCACAATTTTTGGGAACTGCTGAAAAGAAAGGAAGAATAATAGAGTGGCAATATGGTCTTCTATCGCAAAGCAGCTGGCCCGGCCACAGATGGTTGTGCGCGAGGTATACTAGGTGGATGTCGCGAGTTCAACCCTCACATCACTCATATTTTCCATATATTTTTTCCGAGCGGTAAAGGGTGGATGAACTCAAGTACTGACATTATGTGTTTCTTTCACAAACAAGACTAGCACAATTGGTCACTTTGGCGAAGAGTATAAACATAAGGTCACGGGTTCGAGTCTTCCCCTTCGCATAGAATTTTTGTCAATTTTTTCCTTGAGTATCAAGGGGTGAATATAAGTCATGTATTAGCATTCTGCGATCCTTTCGCACAAGAGGGATAGCACAATTGGTCACGAGCGAACATGATAGGTATCGGACCCGGACGATACGATATCGATACACGATATCAACTATTTTGGATGGGACCGGCTTTTGCAAGCCAAAGAACCAACCACGACCAGTCATGGCGGCATGCGTGTTTTTCCATGATTTATATATTTCTCTTGAATATTTACTTTACTTCAAATGATATGATATTATGAGAATGTCCAAAGATAATGAGAGAGAAGATAATCAAAAATGAATGATTGGAGAATTTTGGTATTTTGTGATGGTCCATCGAGCATTATTTCATCCATGTATGAAAATTTTGAGTTTGACAGAAACTCTTAATAATTGTGGAAGGACCACTATTAAAAATATTATTTTAATATTTGATGGTTGCGGGACCACATTCTTTGCTAACCACATGGTCCAGGGAGAAGTATGGAAATTTCAAGAGTTTTGATTAAAAGAGGAATCCTTGAAAGAGGAAACACTAAAATAATAATAAAATATTAAGGTAAGGGAAAGGTCTCACATTTTAATATGATTAACAAGATTTCAAAATATTATGAGGTGTAGTGTGGGACCACATTCGTCGAGGAGAAGTTGTATCGGACAATAATAAAATATTAGGTTTTTCTTGAAAGAGGAAACACTAAAATAATAATAAAATATTAAGGTAAGGGAAAGGTAGTCAATATCGGTTGTATCAGACAATATTATAGGTTTTTGTCGTGTATCGTGAAAAACTTTTACGACATCTCAAATATCGACGATACAAGAATTGAACGATAAAAACGCTCATATCGGCTGGTACAAACTGATATATCGGGTTCACTGATAATATCAGTAAGGGTAATTTGTTAGAATAAATAATTTGGATCTGAAAATTTGTAAACAGAACCCTTCTTACTGATCATCTTCTTGTTCAGTACCCTTTAATTTGTATTGTGAAGCTTTTGATCTTGAGAATCAATGCATTATATGACACCAACTTTTTTAGATTGAAGCATTTATAAATATTTAAAATTTTATTCTTAATGATGTATCACCGATAAAAATCGATATAACCTTTTGTATAGGTGTATCGGACCCGGGCGATATGATACTGATACACGACATTAACTACTGGTAAGGTGGAAAAGGACCGACCAAAATAGGCATGCCTAGCCAGCCGTCCTGTGGGCCCACCCACACGGTTTCCCTTATTTTATTATATTATTATTATTATTATTTATCTCTCTTCCCTTTCCTTCTTTGATCAGACTTCAATCCTAGTTCTTCCATTGATGCTCCTTTGAGCATTATTACTAAATACACCCGTGCCTCTTGCTCGGGGTGCCCTAAATTCCCGAAAGATGAATATCCATTACTATTCCATGGAATTCGACCGAGAAAAGGCATGGATCCTGAGTAAGTTAATATTAGGGTTTAATTAGTGTAATTTTCTAGGAATTCATCGGTGAATGCCGCACTAGAATCAATTAATTATTTTCTAGGGATTCACAGGTGAACGTCGCGCTAGAATTAACTAATTAGTTGATTTATACTATCATGCGATATGTCTAGGAGAAATTGGATATGATGTGATCACCATCATATATTATTCTGGGAAAATTCTGGCACCAGAGATGAATTCTGAATTCAAATAAGGAATGTTGAGACTTTCAGCTTAACCGTAAAATATATGGAATATTGAAAGTTCTGCCTCAGAAGAATTAATATTGTCGTCATATACTTTAGGAATTTTACAGAACTTCGGTATATGTGTATATTATTTCGGATATGGATATTTCAGATGTGAATACCTTGGTATATGAATTCTTATCCGAGTGGTAACATATTCGGATAAAACATTCTGATATTCGAATCCGGAAAATATTTTCGGACAATATTTGATATTTCAAATGTGAATTCGAACGAATATCGGAGTTTCCGGACATCCATTGACACCCTTAAGTGGATCCTAGAACCGAACCAAATACATCGGTTAAGACTGAGTGTTAACAGTGATCGTAAAAAGTTATGATGTTATGTTATTAACTATTTTATAAAGATGAGGTAGGATTCATGCACAACTTTATTCACATATTGTCTCACAAATTTTTACGTCAATTTTTCTACGACACTTAAACCATAATGAAACTGAGCTAATATTTGATGATATATTCATCTTAGAAAAGTTTATATTTCCTATTAAAAATGGGCACAATCCAAGGTACCAAACCTCATCATCTACCAATCTTAATTTTAACTGTTAATTTTGAATAATTGATTTTTAAAGTGCTAGATGCGGTGTTATACGTTTCAGATTGTACTCTTTTTTTGTAGGAATGTAGAGTTGTATAAGGAAAACATATCACTAAAATATTAGACTCAAATTCATTGTTGTATGAGCTTTACAGAAAAACTTACGCAAATATTGACCCTGCCTCTTTAAAGATTAACTAACTTCTAAGGTTAAATCCTTTGATCTTTTCTATGCAACTTAAAATACCTAAGAATTAATAGATCTTATTTGTTAAAAAAAAGATTGGTTTGGTAAAGATGCTAGGTTCGTTTCAGTAAAAACACTACCATGAACAACACCATGAGTTTACGTATCAGCTAAAACTGAAAACCAAATAGAGTTGTCCAACAATTGATTGACATCAAAAATACCATTATCGAAAACAACATCGTCATCATCGACAACATATATAACTAGACTGTCACCAGGAAATGTTTCAAAAAATAATGAATTTTACGTACTTGTAACATTATTGAGTTCCAAAAATGTTAAAGCAATGCTCGGTTAAACTTACAGACAGTAGTAAGTCAAGTATGCTGTCAAAGTTAGATGTCAAAACTATTTCTTTATTCAGCATAATAACACTGCACCAAATTCTGGGATTAGAAACAGAACCAGGCCGTGGTTGTAACGGCCCTCGCCTGTTGCAAAAGTGGGTGTTATATTTTTTTTGTAACGGATTTGTGGCCGTTACGAATTTTTTTTGTAACGGCCCTCGTAATAGGCTTGAGCCGTTATGAATTTGCCACGTGGTAACAGCTCAGGGCCGTTACGAATTTTTTTTTGCAACAGGGATGTTGTAACAGCTCAGGGCCGTTACGAACTATTTTGTAACAGCAAAAAAATTACTACCGGTCAACCTTGACCTGGTCAAAATTGGTCGTCCTGACCAATTTTGACCTGGTCTAGGCTGACCGGAAGTTCATTTTCTGCCGGAAATAAGCCGGAATTCCAAAAAACTACCTGCATACACCTTTCATTTCATCCTCCACAATTAACAATATTTTCTTCAATCAAATTCATCTCACATTCAATCAATTCTTATCACAATTAGCTTAATACAAAAAAGAACTTAAATTCTTCTAAGTATCAAAAATTTTGTTAAGTATGAAATACTAGGGGGATACTAAGTATCAGTTCATAGAAATTCTTATGTTCACAAACTCATCTAACTTAGAAACACATAGAAACTTACAAAACTTGCATCTGCTCTTTAACCTAATGACTGCCTTTTTCTCCAACATTTCTGCTCCAAACTTGCAACAGAGCATCAATTCAATTAACCTGCAAACACAAAAAATATCTATTTAGATGTCGGAAGTATGCACAACAAAACTAGAGGGGAGAAATTATGAGGTTACTGCTGCCAAGTAGTAGGAGAGGTGGAGCAGGCAACTTACGACATCAGTTGGATTAAAGCCGTCAGTTGCTATCCCAAGAGTAACATTCCGTGCTTCCTTAGCAAATTCAGGACAGAAATTATCCGCACACCTCCAAGCTGTAGAATCCACTGGATGACGCATGACATTAACATCTCTCTGTGCTCTAGAATGCCAAAGCATTGCCTCTGCTATATACTATAAAGTCTTTTCAGCCTTGCAATTATCGGAAAATGCCTTAAAGTCTTTGGCGCAACTTGTGTAAGTTTTCTCTCATCATTAAAAACTCTTACGTACCGAGGTTCTTGACATACAGGACACTTCACCAATGAACTATTATCCTTCCAATAAAGTATACAGTCATTTACACAAGCATCATAAGTCACATAATCCATCCCCATCTCTTTAATAATCTTCTTGATATCTGGATACTTACATGGCAGGGTGTTACCTTCGGGAAGCAACTCTTTCATCAATTCTAATATTGCCGTAACACCATTGTCTGAAATTCCATACTGAGTTTTTATGTTGTTCATCATTATCGAAGCGTACATTACTGACTTTCCATTAGGACATGAAGGATATAATGGTTATCTTGCCTTCTCAGCCGCTGATCTCTTTTTCTGACCACACCTGCTGGTTCCAACATTCTCATCCAACCTGTTCGTAACATTCTCATCAACACCTGCTGTAACATTCTCATCAACACCTACTTCTACATTCTCATCCATCCCTTCCCTAACATTCTCATCCACATCTGTGGTAATATTTTCATTCAAACCTGCTGTAACATCATCATTATCTACTACACAGTCAGTTGTAGTATTATCCTTATGTGTTAATTGTGCTGCTTGTACTGAACTTTCCCCATGATAGCGCCAGAATGTGTACACCTCATGCATACCATATTTGAGAAAATGCAATGAGATCTCACTCAGTGCAACTAAGCCTTTACCATTCATACAACGACGACAAGGAAATGAAAATAAATGACTCCCACCACCATTATTCTTGGCAAACTCTATGAATGACTTCACACCTTGTCTGTATTCTAAAGACTTACGAGGACACTTCAACCATTTCTTGATCACTTCAGATGACATATTAACCTTCAAAATTGATATTTAAAAGAATCAAATAAAATCACTTAGTCCTAGTGGTAGGGTTGCCGAAGACCATGAGGTTAGCGACAATAACATCCTCTCAAAGAGGAGAGAATGAGCTATAAGTAGCTTTTGTAAATCACCACTAGGACTGTTATCATTATGCTCATAGAGTACATAAAACCAGACTCGTTTATACACAAATTAACATACAAAATAAAATAACTTAGTCCTAGTGGTGCAGGGTTGCCGAAGCCCTGCAAGTTAGCGACAGAAACATCCCCTCAAAGAAAATAGAATGAGCTACAAGTAGCTTTTGCGAATAACCACTAGGACTATTATCATCATGCTCACAGAGTACATAAAACCAGACTCGTTTATACACAACTTAACATACAAAAAAAAAAATAACTTAGTCCTAGTGGTACAGGGTTGCCGAAGCCCTGCAGGTTAGCGACATAAACATCCCCTCAAAGAAGAGAGAATGAGCTACAAGTAACTTTTGTAAATCACCACTAGGACAGTTATCATCATGCTCACTTAGAATCAGTCAATATCAAAACAAAACTTCATAACTTTAGTTCATTTAAACTAAAAAAAAATACCTTAAAATGAAACTAAAGTTCAAATCATGATGAGCATATTTATAGAACATACAAACTGGAATTTAGATACTACCTTAATGATTCCGTAGCCGGTGCTTCTTTTCTGTTTGTCTCTTGCCAAAAGGATCCTCTCCTGGCTCTGCAAAGACCAAGATATAGAACAACATTAGCCAAACTTTTAAAATGTATCGACTTTGAAGCATATGTCACAAAAACACACACTAATCAATTACGCTCTGCCATACCCACGCACGCTCTGTTGTTACACAACTAGCTAGGTCCAAGTCTGTCTAGATCTCATCAAACCTTCCAAGATTATATAAGACTTTATCAGGTAGCACTCTGCCTACTCAACTTAGTATGCTTCTAAGGTAAAAAAAACTACACCATGCCTAACAGCAGAATGCATCTTTACACAGGACTAGTGGATCAAAAACTAGAACAGATCAAAAACTAGAATAGACAAGTGAAGCTAATGATGTCAATCAACACCAACATCTTATAAATTAGAACTTATTGAAATTAGATTACAAACTTGAAATTAGGTTGCAAAGTAAAAAAAATAGAAAATTTCGAAATTAACATAAAACCCTAAAATCAGTTCAATGTTCGAAACTTATACCTTCTAAGTCTTCAAAATTCTTCAATCTTCAAGTCTTCAAAATTCTTCAAACCCAAACAGTAAATTAGAAAAAAAAATCGAATTAGATTTATATGAAGAAGATTAACAAAACATAACTCTAACGATTAACACTTACACAGATCGATGAAAAACTGGAAGATAAAGATGAATCAAGCCCTAAAAAACAGATCGATTAAAAAAAAAGATGAAACCCTAAAAATCGATGTTGCGAAAAACGATTAACACTTACATAGATCGATGATTGAAAGGTATTGAAAAGATTAAAGAGTTTTCTATGATGTTTCTTGGCTAAAACAATCTTTGTGATGAAACCCTAGCTTCTTCGCCTGAGAGGAGGAATAGATGCAGTGCAGAAGAGAAAAATGAAAAATGAAAGTCAAACACGATTTCTGCTAGCTTAACCATAGAATTCACGCATGTGAATGGCACACTCGTGGGAGGAAATATCCTCTCGCATAACCAATCGTGGGTGGAAATATAATGCTAGGCGTGTGAGTGGCACACGCACATACTCAAGGTGTGACGACACAAGTGTGACCAAGCGTGTGAGTGGCACGCCTATAAAAAATCGTAATTGGCTTGGCTCTCATTTTAATTTTTAAAAATTTAGTAACGGCTTAAGCCTGTTACGAATTTTTTGTAACGACCTTTTGTAACGGGAAATTTGTAACGGCTCATAAGCCGTTACGAATGCCTGTTACGATTCCGGGAATTTGGTGTAGTGTAAATTCAGCTTCGGTTTAGGTTATAATGGGTAATATAATCTTAAGAACTTCCAAGTTACTCTCAAAGATCACACGAGAACATTATTTTGGAAAACTTTATTAAGGTTAGTAACTATTAGAGCATAGCTCGGTTGAACCTACCAAGCGTTGGTATGTCAAGTTTGATTGTCATGTTTTAGTTCCAAAACTCGAAGCTGCTTGATTTGATTACTAGAGTCAACTTTGTTAGATTAGACTAGGAACAATAAAAATGTTGAGACTCACCCATGTTACTCCGAAGAACCTGAAAAAAATATCGACATTGACAAACGTATCATCCTTCCGTTCGAGGTTAGTAACACAGACTTGACTTGTTCATTTTTATCTACGCTTCTCTCAAGTCTTCTAGATTGAAAACATAATATATGAAGTTTGTTTATTTATCTCTAGCATTTGTGACTTGATCATTTCATTATGATCCAAATGTCAAGGAAAGATATACTAGTTGTTTTATACAACTTTGGTATATGGAGTGACGACGTATAGTTTATCTATTGGACTTCGTATATTTGACACAACATTATTTAGTAGTTCGTTATTACTTAGTATGTTTAACTTTAAGGTTGATTCCGTACCTCAAAAAATATGTTCAACTACATGAATTTAAGGAAGTAAACATATGAAAGTTGTTTCATAGTTGAAATGAATCAAATGATCTATTCTAGGACAAATTCATTATATAAGGATCTTTACTAAGACCGATCCTAAGGATCTGTAGTAGGACCGATCCCTTACCTAAGATCTCTATTAGGACGGTCCCAAGGATCTCTACTAGGACTGACCTATGGATCTCTAGCAGAAACGGTCCTTAGTTTAATCAAGTTTGTGTTTTCGGTTTGTCTATTACTTTAAAGTTTGCATAGATAGCTAAATGCATTTTGGTTATACGCTAGATAATATTAGTTCTCATCCCTTGAGAGATATCGGTACATATGTTTGATTACAAGTTGAAAGAAAACACACCGAAAATATATATGTATTGCATATTTTTAGGCTTGATGGATTTGGTGGTTCCTTGTTGTCCAAACATGCCTTGGTCATTATAAATTGAAGACTCATTTGTTTGACATGCTACTTAACTGTTAGTGTTGGAATCCCACTAGTAGTATTCTTGTAATACTTGTTCGTGAGGAGGGTATCCTAATTAGGTGAAATCTCTATGTGTGGTTCGTTTAAAGAATTTTATGGGATCAAAGAAGTTCTAGTAGTACCAGTGGTGAGAAACTAAGAATCGTATTGGTATTTTAGTTTTTTATTATTGATTTAATTGACTAATGGAAAGTTGAACCTTGATAGATCTAGTTTGTTTATTTTGTGATCCTTCTCTTCTGATATAAGGTCACTCGAACTTGTTCAAGAATCGACAATATTCTTTATTGCATCTAGATCTGAAGATAGGACTTTTGATCATCCATTGTTAAGAGACTCAGTTATTTGTGTGATCGATTATTAGTGGAATCAAGTTGTTTGTGTAGGTACTTCGGAGACTGAAGATTGATGACTGGGAGATTTATTTTGGTATTCTGATCTTTATGATAACTTCATGCACACTTGATTGGATGGAATCCCACAAGATGGTTATCTACAATAGACTTCTTAAAGCTTGTTGTATAGATCGGAAATCTATCTAGGTGTTTCTGTTTGGGATCTACTTTGATAGTTTGTAAACTAAGATTGATTATTTCGATAGTCTTTATCTTAGTTGATCTGACCGATAAAGGAGTATATATTGACTAAACGGAAGAACCTTTATAGCCAACTTATCTCTGATTTATTTCTAGAGATTTATAGAGAGGTTACTGAAACAGATTAGTCATTTACTTCAGATTACGATCCAAAGGAGTTGACTTGTTGAAGTCTTCATAGCAGGTGTAACAACTTGAGATAGTGGACTCTATCTTGAGATCCATGTGTAAACCAGATTGGTTATAAGCGCGGGGATACTAAAGAAACTGGGTAACTTGGAGTTATATTACTTGATCTCAACTATAAGAAGTTGTAATAGTCTTTGTATAGCGTCCTAATTCTGAGAGTATTCAAAACTGTACTAGGTCCCGAAATTTTTCTACCTTGCAGTTTTCCTTGTTAACAAAATTTTGTGTATCGTGCGATTACTTTACTTCAATATTGCTTAGTATTTATAATTAAAGTAAATACACTAGTACGTTAATCAACACTTGGTTTGATCTGATTAATTGGTTCAAAATAGAACTTACACTGTATGTGTCTTGCATAGCTTGTTAGATTACACAATATGTGTCTTGCGTAGCTTGATATCGAAAAGATTATGGTGTATTTGGCACCCTCGTCATTTCAGTAACGAAGACTGTTTTTTCCCTTTCAGGCTTCTCTTATATCTATCTATCCTTCTATCATGGCAATATCAAAAACTTTAGTAAATGATCATATATACAAATAAGGATCATATCATAGATAAAGCATTGGTGAATATCTAATGATATTACCATATCGATTCTTGAGTTGAAGCTTTCATAAACCACGAACCAAGTGAGAAAGGTCATGAGGCTCTGTGCATTTGAGTTTGTAATTTGTGAGTTTGCGAACTCACTCAATTTCACAAGTTCCTGAACTGCAAAATTTATTTGAGTTCATGAACCTTTGATTTTGTGAACCTACTGTTGTAAGTTCGCGAACCGAATTAAGTTTTTAAGTTCCTGAACTCAGAAACTTATTTGAGTTCGTAAACCTACTATATGAGCTCGCGAACCTAAAAGGTACAATCGGCCAAATTTCCAAATCTAGGTTCACGCACTTTCATTCGTTGATTTTCAGGGCAAACTTTCACACACTTACAAATTGATATTTCTTAGTTAGTTTTTTTGTGTAGAAAGTCTAGCTCTTTCCTCTTGGTAGTTTGAAGTTATCTTAGGTAGTTTTTTTTTACGGAATTTACTTGAGCTAAATATTCTCTACTACTTCAAACTATGAAAAGACCTCAATGCAAATCTAGCCCTAACTAAAGAAATTTATTTTTGTATCTTAGGAAATGACTCGGATTTAACAATTGAAAATTAACTTAGGTTGCAAGAAGTTCTTTTGTTACATCTTAAGCAACCCAACCTTGATTGATTAATATAAATTATAGATATTAGCAACATAGAAAACTTAATCCTTACACTATGGTATGACTCTAAAAGACTTCGCTTGAGATTCATGAAGCACATGTACACCTATCTTCTAAAATGATAGTTTCATAACATGTAGATGTATTTGATTTATTTGTAAATCCTAGTCTATCCTAAGGTACTTCTCTTCTGTTATAAGGCCATTCAAGAAGTACTGATCAAATTAAGGGTGCACAGGAACCGAGCCGGACCGATGGACCAAACCGGAACCGGTGGAACCGTACCTGGTTTTGGACCGAACCGAGGTACAAGGTACAGGTACCGGTCCAAAAATAGGAACCGAGGTCTGGGTAATTGTACACGGTCCAATACAAGTATCGTGCCGTCTTAGGAGAAAGTCCCGAATAATCATAATCGTTAGATTTAGGGGATAAGGGATCGATTAGCCGTTAGATTAAAGGGGGTATATAAACTAACATAATAGGGTTAGGGTTTCAGTTCCCTTTCTTTCTTTTTTTTCTCGTCTCCTCTCTCTGAGAAGGAGAAGAACTTCTTCTCTGTAACTCTGTTAACCCAATCTCTACCAAAGTTAAGTAAAAAAAAACCCTCAAATCTCCGTTTCTTCATCAAACTGAGTTCGTATCTCTTTGTACTACAGTTTTTGCCTATTTTCTAATTCCGGTGTGAAGAAAATAAGAAGAACAATTTCAGAATCTTAATCACGGGGTAAGTAATCTTTACTGATTTGTTTCATCTTTTTTGTTCAATTTGTTTTTAATTTTTGTATGCCTGTGATTGAGATTGACGGATTTTTGTTTTTAATTTTTTTTTTCTTCAGAATACTGGGTGTAGAGTTTCAGAGGAGAAGCCTGAAGAACTGATCCAGTTGAGGGGTATGTCTTCTTCTTTGTTTATTGCTTAGATTTGATTTTGGGAAACTTGATTGTTTTTGTTAGGTTCAATAAAATGATTTAATGATGGGTGTGGTATGGATGCAATCAAAATTGTAGTTGCAGAAATCC
>JAJJWW010000518.1:0-23244 GCA_023531295.1 Papaver armeniacum
GAGCAACCCATCCATAAGACATGGGCCCAAGCTATCCAAGACCCGCGACCCGGATCCGAGCTCCCGCCCACCACGAGCCGTTGAGATCTTCTCCGCCTAAATCCAACGCTCGCTGCCTCCTACATTTCAACTCTCGATGTCTCCGCTCAACACCAAATCACCCCAGTTCACCTTCAACCGTTCAGATCTTCTCCAGCTAAATCCAACGCTCGCTGCAGCTTCCCCATCAAACATCGTTGTCCTTGCTTCACAGCAAAACCGCCTAACCCTATACCCATTCGAGCAAAACTAGTTTCACTTCCATCTTCTCTTTCTTCTCTCGAGCAACCCTCCGCAAAACCCTTACCTCCCTCTTCTCTTCCCACGCCTGATGCAGAGCCATCATCACCACCACCACTCCTTCTTCTGTCGCAATCACTAGCTCCTTCTCCGCCACTCTCTCTCTCAATTATCTCTTTCATAGCTTCTCATCAACCTAGAATCTAGGTTAGAGATAATTAGGGTTAGGGTTTCACCAAACCCCATGCATGGTCGATTCGAGTCGTGGACGCGTCAAGGCAGAAGAGAGAGTGTGTTTGGGTCGGTGTAGTTGTTAGTTACAAATGTTTTGTGAGTTATAAATTCATGTTTTGGATGTAAGAGAAAACAATCAATTTTAGGGTTCATAGTTTATTTTACATTTTGAATTTTAAGTCTTTTACCATGCTTATGATGTTCTAAATTATTTTGCTAGGATTAAAAATGAAACCCTAAATCTATGTTCTGTGGTTCAACTTCATTTGAATTGTTCTTGGCATGTTTTAAGTTATAAGATAAGCTCAATTTTAACACCTCATTGCTCTGCTCTCACAATGAATGCATTGTATCCATTGTAGTTAGGATAACATTGTGTTGAGTGTGTTTCAGCTCTTGTTTTAATTATCATTGCTAACTCTTTGACTAGTTGTGCTTAGATAGACAACTAGTGCTCTGTAGTAGTATTCTTAGCTGATTAATTGAGTTATCCCATGGTGAAACCTCTTAGATAAGTGATAGAGTTGACATACTATCCTTACCTGCCATAGGAGCAAGAATATTCAAATTAGTTGAATTACATAACTTGAAATAGTGGTGGATTTGCTAATCCTAGTGCCTGTAACCTTAACATTTACACTTCATCTTAATTTTAGCTTTGAAACCTTCATCTCAGTCGTAAAGACTATAAACAAAGTCATATATTTGAATTACCTTCCCTGAAAACAGTTGAGAAACACTTAGAACAATCTTGCACACACTAGTTCTCTGTGGAATGACCTGTGCTTGCCACTGCCTCCAAAGGCTCTGTGCACTTGCAGATTAAGACGTAGGAAATACACATTTAAGCTCCTACCAGTTACGCAAAAGTAAAAGTTCACACTGAGGGTCTTGTAAATTCCTGATCTTTTGCATCAGCTGAATGGTTTTATCAACCCTGTTGAGAACCACATTGCTACAAAATTGCGTATCAAGGCTGATCGAACCTCCTAATGACTTTTACGATTGAAGCTTTACCATTATTTGCAGGAAAGAGACCATCTTCACTGCACCTGGGATCTGGTGAAGGCCAAAAGAGATCAGTTTTGGAAATGTTTAGATGTAAGCCCCTCTTAGGTCCTTCAGTTTGTATGATCTGCAAGGCCTTCGCAACCTCTAGCGTATCACCTGCAAGTGTACCATCATCAAGATACCAGGCATTAAAGTCCAAGGTACATTGTGAATCAATTTGAGTAACAAGGGGGTGCAATGCAAGTGCAAACAAAATGGGCCCAAGTGGGTCACCCTGTTGGACACCTTTAGCTGATGAAAGAACCGCATCGTTGTAATACAATCTAGCAGGTGAAGAATAACAATACTCGACCCATTTTGCAATACTTGGGCAGTGAGTTCTAACTTCACGAATCAAAGTAGACCTGTCTACAAGATTGAAAGCATTCGAAAATTCAATGAGCAACATGGATTGTGTGTTACAATCACCCTTCATCTCCAATAATCTGTTAGCCGCGTGTAAAATGGCTTCACCACCACAGGGAATACCAACACCAAATTGGTGAGTACCCAGATATGAAGTGACATTCTTGCATACCGAGGTAATGTACCGCCTTAGAACATAATCTTCTCCAGTTGTGCCAACAACGATTGGCCTAACACCACCACCTGGTTTTAGCAACGGAATCAAAGGCGCACTAGCCACATACTCGCCTAGAATTGGAGGACAAGCACCAGATAACCGAGAGATTAACCACACCCGAATCGAATCAAGTAGTTCATCCGCAATGTGGCAAAGATTACCACTGAGAGCATCAAGGAGATGCTGAGCTCTTAAGCCATCTCTCCCGCATGACGTGCCTTTGGGAAAGCTTTTTAAAGCAGACAAAACTGATTTAGCATCCACAGATAAAGGAGGTTTTGAAATATCCTCAGCAGGTATATGCGGAGAAGGTCCATCTGGATGTTTCGCCGAAGCTCAAACAGCCGTGTATGGGTTCGGTGGGGCTATACCATTCGAAGAAAGAACTCGATAGCAAGCGAGAGTAATGGCCATAGCTAAGCTTCTTCTCGCACGCTGCTATGTTAGTATTCCCTTCTTCGTCTTGTTTGGCTTGCTTAAGAATGCTATTATGCTTAGACAAGTCGAGCACCTTCTCGGCCATAATGATACGGGCATTGATTCTTTTCATTGTTGTAGAGCATGATTAATCGCAGCAGTTTGCAATTTCTTCCTCATACCAGAACGCTCTTCCATGGAACATTTAGGCACATAAAGATTTAAAGTGCATGATGGTAACAAGAGGAGTTGTATCCAAGCATCTAAGTCATTAGGATGTGATATAACCTTGTCTAAGGCAGTTTTTAAAGTTCTTGAAAAACTTAAACGACATTGAGGAGGAATACTCACAACGGTGGTGATTTGTTTTTGAAAGATCATGTTGAGCGGCTCCACATTAAGACCCTTGCATCATCCACAACCACTGTAGAAGCGTTGCGGACTTGCTTTGAGTTAATAGTAGGATTAGAGTAAGGCCTCATAGTATCATGTATAAGAAAATCTGCACCCCTACCATTAAATGGTCCCGCAATGACAAACCCTGGGGGAGATGCTTTGTGCAAGGCTTCCTCCAAGCATAAGTATGCAAACATTTAATGCATAACCAAGATTGCATATCAGACAAGGTTCTCTCCCACGCATCAAAACAATCTTTATTATTGCGAATTCTCTCCCTACAGATTTCTTTGGCAATCGCAGTAGGAAAGTGCCTATCATTTATGTGCCGAAGGATTGCACTCCTTGCATATCCTCTACCACCAACACCACTGATACAACCATCAAAATTTTTAAAGGGACAAGGGACCTTGTCACTCCGAGATGAAGATATAGTTGCAAACTGAGACGATGAAGGTGGATCTAAAGCTGCGTCACTGCTGCACCGATTAGCAGTTTGATTAACACAACCTTGAGGGGTGGAAAGCAAGCAATGTGCCCGACTAGACCTCGTAACCCTTGGCATAGTTATTCAGAGAAACTAACAAAAATAACAACAATCACAACCTATAAATCTCAACAAGATTACGCTAAAATCAATGAATACGCCAACAAACACAATGAGAGAACCAGAAAACAATTAGGACCCAAAGAATGGGAAATTAAGAGTTCAAACTAGGTAAACAACCCAATTGAACCAATAAAAAACCATTCATTGAAGCGCTAATTAAAAACCAAGATGAACAGGATAACGTCTCAAAACTCATGAAAATACCTCCTGCTACAGCCAAACACACACACACAGAAACACTTCAATCATACTTCAATCCCTGTTCAATCACACCTCCTACTATCAAATCTGCAAAACTTTATCTTGAAGAATGAATCACATAATATAAATTAGCGCCAGTAGTAGCAAGCTACGTCCCTTGCACCAGCTTTAATCCTAACCTTCAAAACCCTAAGTATCCCAATTCACTCCTGAGAAATGAGAATTAGATTAATTAAAGTTCTCCCTTGCAATCAAACCACAAAACCCACCATTAATTTCAATATCAATTTCACACAACTTCCAATCTTTGCTAAAAAACCTGAACTATAACTTTCAAACAAGCCCGGGCCAAAACGACGAAACAAAACTGCCTTCAATCGACGAAAGAGAAATTCAAATCTTCAAATCCTCAATTGGAACCACAGAGAAGATTGGTAGAACAACTACTTGAATCTACAACCAATTGAATCATCAAAGTATCGAAAAGAAGAAAGAAAAACGAAGGGCAAAAGAAAACGAGAGCACTTCGTGATGAACGAGAGAGGAAGGGGAAGAAAAATCGAAGAAGAATCAAAGAAAAATCGAAGAAGAAGAATCAAAGAAAACCAATCTGAGCACTTCGTGATGAACGAGAGAGGAAGGGGAAGAAAAAAAAAACCAAACTTTCCAATGCATTCGGTGATTAGGGTTTGGTGATTAGGGTTTGGTGGTGTTCCCGAATGAAATATTGGTGGTGGGAAAAAACATGAGGTTACTATTGGTCGAAATATTTCCGGGTGGGGCCAGAAGCTCTAGGAAGAGAGCTTTGTTCAGCTTTTAACCACAACAGAGGAAATTCACCTAAAATCATATTATTAATTATTATTATTATTATTTTTTTAGCGGATTAGGACCATGGATTATTATTAATGGAAAAGTGTTACATGTTAATTTCTGGTCGGCAACCTAGCAACAAGCTGGGCTCCAACGCCTTTTTGAATAGCAATACCTAATCGATGAAAAATAAACCTACCAGCACCACTACTAGCGTCCTTGCTAACTAAACAATTCTTCGACGCTTGAAAAACATAAAGTATCATCTCCAAGTTCTCCTAAAGTAGAGAAAGCAAGAACACCCAAACCATAGCCATGTGATACACATTTGTCCAAGTATTTAGTGCGTTTTCGAAAACAAAGACTAGAAATAGCTTTGCCTCGGAACGAAGAGCGAGTACCTTCACCTGTGAAGGGAGAGACCCCTGTAACATCCATACAAACATCTTGGCCATTTTCCCAGTTAGGAACAAAGATATCAGCAGGCCGCAAATCTTTGCCATCATCCGACAAAAATCCAAGGGACACCTCCTTACGCGCAGGTACACCAGCCTTATAACAAATATCAGCGATAACATCACGAACAAAGTCATGCCGAAACTTGGTCCCAATATCCTTAGCACAATGAAGTGCGTGATCACCAAAAATATCCATATGGCTATTGCAACTTGAGCACAAACCATTCTCAACAAACAATGGGATACCCAAACGGTAACAAAGGACAAAACCGAATCTGTCTAGGCCCGAGGCATTGATTAAGCCCACTAATAGGTACAGCTAATAAGTAATCTTGTGCATGCTTAACTCTGTTGCACTGCCACAGAATGGAATCTCTTGCAGACATTGAAAATTGGTCGGGGATTTTCTTCTTAATAGCATCAAAATAGGTAACTTCCAAGGAGTGCATGGATGGGGGCAAAGATCATCGACACAATAAGGAGAAGGTAATCCACATACCCGAATGAAGTTCAAGAGCCAACCGATAAGCGTAACCTTTGTTTGTTGAGGATAAGTTACCAAGGATCGATTTTTTGTAATGAAGCCGTCGACTGGGAAGCAAGATAACTTGAAGAGCGCGGGTGTCTGCCATGGTATAAATTCCCAAGCCACCATCTTTGATAGGCAAGGTAGCCAATCTCTGCTGTAAAGTACCAAACCCCGAGCCATCACCAGTGACAAGGAGTCTCAAGTACTTGAGCAAATGATCATCGAAAATCTCAGTGGCTTGTTGAAGGGCTGCCGGATTGGTAGTTCGCAAAGCAAAATATAATCTAGAAACGCCCGAGCAATTGCGAAGTAAAAGCATCTCACTTTGAGGATCCTTGAGTTTTTTGATAGCAGACATAAGTTGAACAGTCTTGTTCACTCTGTTCAACATCATATCACTAATGAAGTTCAAATCCAAACTCACAGGACCACCCAAGAGTTTAACACCATTAGACGGTCTATCAATATCATGAGGGAAAACACCATCAACAATACTTCTAGGATCAACAGAGGGCCAAAAGACTTCTGTTTTCTTTATATTGAGGTGTAAACCCCTACTCGGTCCTTTAGTTTCTATAATGCGCAAGGCCTTGGATACCTTAAGCGTATCACCAATGATTGTACCATCATCAAGGTACCAAGCATGCAAATCGAGTTTGCAACTGGAAGCAATAGTCTTCACTAGAGGGTGAAGAGTCAAAGCAAATAACAAGGGACCGAGGGGGTCACCTTGCTGGACTCCAAGAGCAGAAGACAAAATAAATTGGTCGTAGTAGAGCTTAGCAGGTCGCATATAACAAAATTCAACCCAACGAGAAATACCTGGACAATGAAGGCGAACCTCTTTGATGAGCTGAGATCTGCTCACCATGTTGAACGCGTTAGAGAAGTCAATGAGAAGCATTGACATCGTGTCCGAGTGACCCTTCAACTCAAGTAGGCTATTTACAGCATGTAAATAATATGACACGTGAACAAGACTGTTTGAAAATGACCTCTTTGATTATTATCTAATAATAATAATTAATAATATGACATGTGCCGTAACGGCCCGGGCTTTGATCTGTGTTGAACATATAAATCTACGATGTTTTCTTCTTGTCTTTGAAGGAATAAATTTTAGACTGTAAAACAATCACATGATAATCAAAACTTAATACTCGCCACTAATCGAATCCAGATCATGTTTTTGAGATAAGGTTTTAGCAAATTTGAAAATGACTTCTTGAAGCAAAAAAGTAATTTGTTTTGAAGCAAATTCTATTAGCTTCCGACTTCTTGAATTGGCTTCTGCTTCGGGCATCCGAACACCCTCTTATTGATCATCTCTAGGTTTGTGTAGCTTTTCTTGATAAATGTTTATTTTTCTTACCAAATTTTAGTTACTTCAGTCACATCTCTTCAGCATTTGAATCATGTCAAGGCATAAGACTACAATTTTTTTATTTTTTTTTTGTGAAAACTCATTAGAACTGGATCCTCTCAATAGGATCTCGTTTCTTTTATTACGTTGCACTTTCATGCATACTCTCGTACCCGTAAAAGGATCAGCAAAGATATTCGTCAAATTTAATCAATTAGACTGTCACCCAACCAATATAGGACATCCTGTTTTGCTGAGCAAAAATAAAAAAGGACATCTTGTTTGCTTCAGCCAATCAGGTACAAAATAAAAATTATAATTCCAAATATTTTCCAGGAAATTTCAGTTATGCAAGACATAGAAGCATGTCTGCATCTGAAATATGAGTAACTCCGAGAAAAATTTAAACCTTCGTCCTCCATGAACATAGGTTATGCAATACCAAGAAGCACAGTTGCATTTGAAATATAAGGAAATCCGAGATAAATCTAAATCTGTCGTAGGTATAATTTGAAGTCCTTTGGATCCAGTCACGAAAATAATGAAAATATGCCTAGCTACCTGAGCTAAACATGTTACAGTTGATAAAAAATTCAGAAGTACGGTTGTCATATGTTTGCTACAGATAAATCACTTGGTTTTGTAGTTTCCTCTTCTTAGCAGGAAATGCAGATGTACGCACCAATGACAGACGTAAAATCACAGACATAGGAATTTCATCAATATTCAGTGCATTCCAGGAAAATCTATTTAAATACCTGAACACACTTGCATTGGTCAATGCATCAGGATACTCAAATGATTACCTGTAATAATTAAAGAATCCGACCAAACATAGTTAGTTCGTCGAACATATGGCGAACACAATGATTCATAATTCGAAGCTCAAAAATTAAATGATGGTGGACTTACCGTAAAAGACGACGAATAATATCTACAAAACCTTTACTTTCTTTTTAAGTTAAAACTACAAAATAAGATAATGTAAAATGTATTACTAAAAATGTATCATCTTGATATATCTGCATTGATAGATCGCTAGTCTAATCAAGGCTTTTTCTCATACTGCAGCGAGGACTACTCAAATCACGCGCTTCTTCTATTACTACTCAAATCCTAAACTTCCAAAGCAGTCAACAACTTCTTATAAAATCACGGTTACCAATTATTACATCAAAGTTTGTTGTTGGTAGTGATGTTGTTGTTGTTCTCGCTGTTAGCAAGAATATTTCCTTACAACAACAAAATAGTGTAATCAAGAGCACGATGGAATCATATAACAATCTAAATATGAAAACTCCATCAAACTCATTTTCCAGGAATTCAAAACATGGGTTTAGAAGCATATTGGATATTAGCTCCCTATTAGATATTTGCAGCTAAAAGTAAGCAAGGAAATAGGGAACTTGTACTTTTGTAGGTATTAAAATTCACAATCGAAAGATCAAATGAAAAATTGAGGAAAGGAAAAACCTAACCCTCAAAATCGAAGTGAAAAAAATACTTTTCATTTCAATGTTGCCCAAATTAAACCGAAATTCACTCTGAAAGCCTTGACTATGCATATGAAGTTGAAATAAGAAAACTTAATCAGACTCATACCTTTGGCACCTTCAAGATACAGAAATGAAAAAAATAAAACGCCTATGAAGAGAAGTGAATCAAAACAATTATATAGGCTCCATTTATCCTATAACAAAAAAGATAAGTATCTAACAAAATTGGCTCCATAATTCGAAAAACTTGCATGGAAAAAAAAACAACAAATTATAAATGTATGTATATACTACTATTCGTTTCCACTGCACTCCCTTTAATTGCTTCATGTCGCTTTCGCCCTCTTGTATCAATTCTTGAAATAAGCACATAGAGTGATCGGAAACCAATGGTAAGTTGAATTGGATTGTAGACGATTACGATTGCACCATGATCAAATTGGTTTGAGGTAAGAGATCGTTTCAAATTGCACCATGATCAATTTCTTTCACAATGCACCTCTTAGATGCTTCACTGTTTTCACCATTACTAACATAACCATAATTTAAACAAAGCTCATTCGTATAAATATCACCTAACAAAATGACAAAATTCTTTTGTAATTACTTACAATGTCGGAAGCAAAAAGAGGAATTAACATAGTAAACGCCTACCGTCATATCCAACAATATGTAGACAACAGACCTTTGTCCGTTCACTCGAATCCAATCCGTTCATGATTCCATCATTAAAATATATAGATAATTATATCAATAATATTAAGAACAAAAAAACTCATTCATTGATCCAGCAGGGAAAAAAGTAATATTGGGGAATGGTAAGAAATATACATACCTGAGCTTGATCCGGGCTAGCTTCATCCTAATAATGTTGTTGTGCACAGCATGATATCGCTTGTACCCAAATAACTGATATTTTAACGCAGTTTTCAGCTTGCTTAGATTGATTAAAAAGAAGCCTTCTACAAAAGAATTTTCCTCATTAGGATCTATGGCTGATTAAAAACCTCTACATAATCCCCATCATAAAGAGATGATCTAAGAGTCTGTAATAGACATCATTTAAAACAAAACCCAGAAATATTAACATTTAAATTGCAGGGAAAGGTTCAGAATTTGGATTCAGTAAATGAATATGTTATACAAATGCTAAAAAAGAATGAGTTTGAAGGTTATTATGAAAATGGGTTTCTAACTTTCTATCATCATAAGGTCAGCTGATGATAGGAAAAAGGGGATTGGCAAGCATTATTACCTTGGTATGTGGCCATTCATTTTTTATTGAAAATGGGTTCCCATCATCCAAAAATGAATATGCATTATAACAAACAGTTGATTTGACTAACAGTTGAAAGTTGAATAATTCAATTCAAACAGAATGGAATTCAATTGACATTTACCTGATACTGACGCCTTTCTCTGAACTTTAAATCCGTGGTGCTCCAAAATCTGCAACAACAAAATCAGGCAATGCTTCTGGAAGAGTATCAAAAAAAACAAAAAAAAAAAAACATGAAACAACAATATCAAAATCATAAAATTTTCCGTAGAAGAGTACCAAAATCACATAAACTTACATGAATCTTGATAGGAAAAAGGGGATTGGAAAGCATTGAGAATCTTCGCTGGATAACTTTTTTGGGGGTTTATGTAGTCGAATATTTGAAGTGATTGGTAAGGAAACATAATGGTGTTTTCATAACGTCTGAATCAAAGGGATTGAATGGTGCTGTTAATGAGTTTTATTATTCTGTAACGGAAGGACAATAAGAGGAGAAGAAGGCAAAGAAAATGCTGGTTTCTGGCAAGAAGAGGTCATTTTTCTGTTACGTAAGAAGAATCGGAGGAGAAGAAGGCGAAGAAAATGCTGAGTTCCGGCAAGAAGAGATCACAGACGTCGGATGGGGGATTAAAAGGGGGTTAGTTCTGAGCCACGATTTATCTTTCTCATCTTAAAAGCAATTACAACCGTTGATCTCTGAAAAAAGCCCATGTCTAGCCATCAGATTAGACAAAAACCATCTGTTTATGTAAGATAGATATCATGTGACACTTTTCTTTCGACCTTTCACGTATTTTAACCGAGTTTATTTTATTATTAAGACGATCAACCACAACTTCTAATTTATAATGTTACCTATTTTGTGGTGACACGAAACTAACATAGTATATTACTACTCACCAACCACCGCCACCATCTGATATCATTACTTTCTCCACCATAATCGCCGCCTACCTCCCGTTGGCCGTTAGTCTACTTCTAATTTTGAATCACAAAGATCATGTATCAAGTTTTGGTTGAACAAACTTAGGTCGTTAATTAATTTATTCCATTATATTTTTTGTCATCTTGCAATCAATTTTGTTTTAACGGTTAGAACCATGATTTATACAATCTGGTACTAAAGGTAGCAGGAGTACCGTTTAGGTGATTCGGCGGTTATGACCATTTTTTCCTAAGTGGTATGGTATTATCCTCAAAATATGGTATCCGTTTTTATCAATCGTGTTATAAACAACCAACTACAACTTTCACAATACAATGTTACCCGTTGTTAGAGCATTGCTCGGTCGAACTCGCATGCGTTGCTATCTCAAGTATGTTTGTCAATGTTAGTGATCAAAACTATAAGTCTTGATTTCTAGCCTATTATAGCTAAAGGTCTCGGACTAGGATATAAAGTGTAGTGAGCTCAAGACTCCATGGAAATCATCATACAAGACGAAGGACTACTCAAGGAACTGGTGGAACTTCATCGACTAAAAGGTATATGGAGAGTTGAACTTATCTGTCACTCAAAAGTCTATTTACTCTATCTCATATTCTTGAGACAAAAGTCGTTTTGATATATAGACTTTCATTATACACATTTGCTATTTCGAGCCGAGTTTAACTCGCCTATCTATTTCTCGAAATATGTGTTGGTAAGCTTTCGCTTTAGCCAAATTCATCTTTACCTAGTGACGAATGTCATGTTATGTTTCAATCACTTTGAAAATTGCTCGACGAAAAATGGTCTCGTGAATAACGGCTATATAACGTCCTCTCGAGAATGTTTCAATGATTGAAATGAGAGTTTAGATTACATAACCTTTGGTAGGATATAAGCATTGTTGTGGAAACACATATATGTATAAGTCCTTATTCCTTGAACCAAAGTTGGCGAACTTTGTTGATCAAGAGTAACGGAATGTGGCGTGAGCCAAGTCCGCGAACTCAGTCCGCGAAGTGGCGGAAGTTCTCGACCCGAGAATTTCTGCTGGAGTTTGTGAACTCCTTCCGTGAGCTTAAGTCCGCGAACCCAGTCCGCGAACTTGAGTAGGTTATATCTAAAATCGGTTGTTCTTGAACTCATGTTTATATAAACTAAGAAATGCTTTTGCAAACCGTGGCTATAAAGTTCATGAACCGATTCGAGTGAATCAAACTGTTTTTGCTTCGATTGTGTCTAGTGTAGTTACATAAGATCTAAGCAATTGAACAACTCTCTAACTAGTTCATTTGAGTCATTTGAACTAGTTATGGTGAAGAAGAATATGGTTGATATGAAAGTGATCATATGGCTAACCATTTGGTTAGCTATTGTTGAACCAACAAATGTTAATGTTTGGGAACGGTTACATAAACCCAAAATTGGACATTTCATTTGTGTGTAACAAACTAACGTTTCGATCCAACGGTTGAGAAATATTAGCTTGAATCTAATCAGGTTTTCATCTAACGATGAATATTGAATGCTTTGTTACCAAGCTAACATTGATTGCAAACCCTGATTTGAAAGACTATATACGGGAGAACTCTAGCAACTAGGAAACCTGATCCCCATATCTTACGTGTGATACTAGTTGCATAAGCTAGATTAGATTCTCCTTTAACCTTGGGTTTTCTTCTCTAAACCAGGTTAACGACTTAAAGACTTCATGGGGATTGTGAAGCCAGACCGATACTACTTTTCTTGTAGTTGTGTGATCTGATCTTGTTGTTTCTATCGTACGAGTACAATTGGAATAATTGTCTTGAGATTTATATCTCCGATAGGCAAGATAGAAAAGAAATCACTCTCATCGCTTGTGATTCCGCAATACCTTTTTCACTGCGTCGATTAAGATTATTGTGAGGTGATTGATAATACTAGGCTGTTCTTCGGGAATATAAGTCCGGGTTATCAATTGGTTCCTGTTCACCTTGATTTATCAAAAGACGGAACAAAAACTCGTAGGTATATTCGTGGGAGACGGATTTATCTATTACCGTAGACTTTTCTGTGTGATACAAATTTGTTTATTAAAGTCTTCGACTTTGGGTCGTGGAAACTCTTAGTTTGTGGGTGAGATCAGCTAAGGGAATCAAGTACGTAGCATCCTGCTGGGATCAGAGACGTAGGAGCATAACTGTACCTTGGATCAGTGTGAGATTGATTAGGGTTCAACTACATTCCAGATGAAGTTAATTTGGAGTAGGCTAGTGTCTGTAGCGGCTTAATACAGTGTGTGTTCAATCTGGACTAGGTCCCGGGATTTTTCTGCATTTGCGGTTTTCTCGTTAACAAAATTTCGTGTATCGTGTTATTTCTATTCCGCATTATATTTGTTTATATAATTGAAATATCACAGGTTGTGCATTGTTCAATCAATTAGAATATCCGACCTTTTGGTTGTTGATTTAAATTGATTGACACTTGGATATTGGTCTTTGGTACCATCCAAGTTATCTCTCTTTGATAAAGACTCGCAGATTTCTATTTGCTTGAGTAAAGATCAAATCGAGAGATTGAGATATAAACTCTTTGATATACGTTTCTCTAGATTGAGTCTGACTGTCTAGTTGATTCTCTAGAAAGTATATTGGAGTTTGTCCATATAGATTGCTAAGCGAAATATTGGGTGTGGTTGTTGTACCCCCGCTTTTTCAATTGGTATAAGAGCAGGCAAACACGTTTAAAGACCTTATAAGTCTGTGTTTGTAGCGATCTGACTCTATGGACAAAAGTGCTATCTCAATAAATGCACCACCAGATCCAGGGATTTCAGAATTCTCTTCCATGATATATTTAATAAAATATGTAGAAGAAATTCTATCTAAACCTCCACCAGGTTTAAAATCCCTTGAAGTGTTTTCAGGGCTTGAAAAGAAGCTTGAGAGCTGATCTCTTGATGTTGAGTTATACCTCTCGAAAGAGCAAGAATCTCTTGACAGGCTAAATCAAGTTATGTTGAATAATATTTATGTTGAGGTTGATATTGATTTACTAATCAGTGAGAGCAATGCTCCTCCTCTGCGTAATCCAATTAGTTGTAACAAACTAAACGAATTACAAAAGGAGTTTAAATCTCAGTCATCTGAGTGTATCACCTCAAAGCATGAATTGATTCGTTGCTCAATTCCTGATACTTCCTATCAAGATAGTAATATTGTCTTCTTTTATGAAGAAGCTAGGATGTCTCTGTTTATCAAAAGAGTTTCCCTTCGCAGTACTAAAAACTATTCGTAAAACCATTTTTTTTATAAGTTGGAAAACAAGAAATCAGAAACACAAATATTTTTGGGTTCTCTTGAAGTTCTTTGATAGACTTATAAAAACAGTTCCTTGGGTGTTTCTCAACACTACAAGATGTAAGAGTTGTTGGAAAGAAACTCTTTCTTGGTGCCATGGTGAGCAAGACATTGTTCACCTCAACACAACTTGATTGTGTTGAAAGTGCATCCTCACTAAGAAATGCCATGTTATGTATACGGTGAGGGAAGCTCAAGAACTGGGGCATACATATTAAGTTGGGTATGATTTTGAATGTTTGGTAACACGATAGAATTCGATTGGATTCTTCTAAAAAGGTATGTCTATAAACTTGAGCAGTATTTGTATTTTTATTTTCTTAGAGTACTTATAATGATCCATGTACCTTGCTTATCGTTCATTTCTACCCAACTTGATCTGTGTTTAAGGTTCCTTTGTGTTTAGGTTTGAAAATAGTAGTTCGGGATGTTTGGACTTCATGGTACACATACCAAGTATGCATACCATCATTTAAAATCAAATTCCAGGGGTTTAAGTTCGCAGACCCAGTTTGCAAACTGCTCTAAGTCATGAAAATTCGTTTGCAAACCCGTATGCATACTTGCCTGTAGACGTCGATATTCGGTAAACTTGTTTTGACCGTAATTTCTTCGTCCGTACTCGGAATGACCTCATTCTTTTTTCATTCTCTTTATCTTAGAATTCTATTAAAAATGGAGACGATAAACCTTGAATTTGGATGAGTTAAGATTGGTATTTTTCATGTCTCTTGTTTTTTAGTGTTTTGCTCCATTTCGTAACTTGTTCCACTTCTCTTGGAATTGGCCACTTGGATTCTTGGAGTACTACTATTCTAAGCTAATTTGTAGCTTTTACAAGAATGTTGTTGGTGAATCACAAAGAAGGGAGTTCAAGAATGGGCAGTAGTACGCATTACTATGGAATTCTTGAACGTTCACAATCATTTTTATTGTGAACTATGGTGCATGGTCGTTAATGACTTTGTATGATCTTCTTTGTTAATAAAATATTTTTATACGCCTTTGGTAGCTATTCTTGGTATAAATCCGGGCGAAAAAGATTGATTCTACCCTCTATGGACAAATCATCTTATATGTGCATTACGAGTTTGTCTTGATGCCTAGGAAACTTCTTATGAGAATTTATTCTTGTTTTTGAGAACGATTACTAGAGTTTGGAATAGCAATTATTGTGATTACACATAACTATGTCCAACGTTTTCATCTTCATGTTTTTAGGTTTATTTGTTTAAATTCTAAAATTGTTTGGAAGATGATTTTTGCAGTATTAATCTTTATGGTTTTATATATTGCAAATTGTTATGGGATATGTGTGTTTGCGTCCGTGAACTGTTATTGTCCCATACCTTGTCAAAGGTAAAGTCTTTCGTATGTCGATATGCATGTATTGATAAAAGAATGAATGGACTTTTGACAAATACAAAAGTTAAGCCTATATTGTCAATTTTTGATGGAAGATAGGTTAAAATCTTTTGTTTACAAGGATTATGTCTATTGTATGTCGTTATGCAAATAGTGATGGAAAATAGAATGAATCCTTGTGTATTTCGCAGTAATTGATCTTCCCTGATCCATATTTAATGTATTACTGTGAGGCTCCATAATGTATCTTATGTTGAGCACTAAAACGACCAAGTTGATTATTTTTAATGATTAGCTTCATTGTTGTTCCGTAAGATACTTCATGTCGAGCATAATCAACTAAATTAATCATCTTGTTTGGTTATTTAGTTATGGCTTCGTAAGTTTTCTTATGTTTAAGCACTATTGACTAGGTTGATTGTTTTCTTATGATTAACTTAGTCATTGCTCCATAGATTCTCTTATGTCGAGTATGGCCAATTAAATTGATTACTTTTGTAATTAGTTTGGTTGTGTATTTCGATTAGATTAATTATGGGTTCTCTTGTGATTAATCTAATTGAGTATTTTTTGAGTCTCCATAAGTTCACTTGTGTTGAGCATTATCGATTAAATTAATCATGAACTTCTTATGGTTAATTTAATTGAGTATTTTGGATTCAAATTCATACTTGTATGTGATTTGTTATGTCCAAAGAAATCCTTCTTTTCTTTCGAAATTAAGGTCGCTCTTGTTGTTCTTTCGGGAATGACATATTATGGGGGAGAGTTCTTTTTGAACTTGTGCTTAATTGCCAAATCTTCGTGGGGAGTGCGGCTGTGGAATATTATAGGGGTTGTCTTGTATCTTTAAACTCCTTGATGAATGCATTTAGCTTCGGCTTTATGATTGCATCTAAATAAGATGGTATGTGTTTCTTTCTTTTGGTCATGAAATGTCTCTTTCGGAAATTTCATTAGGATCCCGTTCTTGTACCTTTGCCAATTTTATTGACAAAAAGGGAGAGAATTAATATGTAGTTCACAGTACAAATACATATGGTTTTCGGATCATTATGTAAGGGGGGGGGTTTCCATGTGAGATGGAGTATTGACAAAAAGGGGGAGTGATGCATATCACCATAGTATTGTTGTCGAAGTTGTGATACAATTGAACTTTGACGCTGTGTAATGATACTATGACACTGTATAACAATGATTGAGAACTCTTGTTTTCTTATTGTTATAGCTACGAATTTTTCAACAACGATGATGCTAAACTTACAACCTTTGGGATCATTAGAGTACTTGGAAGTGACGAAGATTTCGAGTAATGTTGAATATTAGACATGTGGAATAGGAGCTACAAAAGTTAATTTATTTATTTTTTGTATTCCATATGTATTAATAGTTTTTCCACTAAAATTGACAAAGGGGGAGGCATTGCTCGGTCGAACTCGCATGCGTTGATATCTCAAGCATGTTTGTCAATGTTAGTGATCAAAACTATAAGTCTTGATTTCTAGCATATTATAGCTAAAGGTCTAGGACTAGGATAGAAAGTGTAGTTTAGCTCAAGACTCCATGGCAATCATCATACAAGACGAAGGACTACTCAAGGAACTGGTGGAACTTCATCGACTAAAAGGTATGTGGAGACTTGAACTTATCTGTCACTCAAAAGTCTATTTACTCTATCTCATATTCTTGAGACAAAAGTCGTTTTGATATATAGACTTTCATTATACACATTTGCTATTTCGAGTCGAGTTTAACTCGCCTATCTATTTCTCGAAATATGTGTTGGTAAGCTTTCGCTTTAACCAAATTCATCTTTACCTAGTGACGAATGTCATGTTATGTTTCAATCACTTTGAAAATTGCTCTGACGAAAAATGGTCTGTGAATAACGGCTATATAACGTCCTCTGAGAATGTTTCAATGATTGAAATGAGTGTTTAGATTACATAACCTTTGGTAGGATATAAGCATTGTTGTGGAAACACATATATGTATAAGTCCTTATTCCTTGAACCAAAGTTTGCGAACTTTGTTGATCAAGAGAAACGGAATGTGGTGTGAGCCAAGTCCGCGAACTGGCGGAAGTTCTCGACCCGAGAATTTCTGCTGGAGTTTGTGAACTCCTTCCGTGAGCTTAAGTCCGCGAACCAAGTCCGCGAACTTGAGTAGGTTATATCTAAAATCGGTTGTTCTTGAACTCATGTTTATATAAACTAAGGAATGCTTTTGCAAACGGTGGCTATAAAGTTCATGAACCGATTCGAGTGAATCAAACCGTTTTCGCTTCGATTGTGTCTTGTGTAGTTACATAAGATCTAAGCAATTGAACAACTCTCTAACTGGTTCATTTGAGTCATTTGAACTAGTTATGGTGAAGAAGAATATGGTTGATATGAAAGTGATCATATGGCTAACCATTTGGTTAACTATTGTTTAACCAGCAAATGTTAATGTTTGGGAACGGTTACATAAACCCAAAATTGGACATTTCATTTATGTGTAACAAGCTAAGGTTTCGATCCAACGGTTGAGAAATATTAGCTTGAATCTAATCAGGTTTTCATCTAACGGTGAATATTGAATGCTTTGTTACCAAGCTAACATTGATTGCAAACCCTGATTTGAAAGACTATATAAGGGAGAACTCTAGCAACTGGGAAACCTAATCTCCACACCTTACGTGTGATACTAGTTGCATAAGCTAGAGTCGATTCTCCTTTAACCTTGGGTTTTCTTTCTAAACCCGGGTTAACGACTTAAAGACTTCATTGGGATTGTGAAGCAGACCGATACTACTTTTCTTGTAGTTGTGTGATCTGATCTTGTTGTTTCTATCGTACGAGTACAATTGGACTAATTAGCTTGAGATTTATATCTCCGATAGGCAAGATAGAAAAGAAATCACAAACATTTCGTCTCATCGTTTGTGATTCCGCAATACCTTTTTTCGCTGCGTCGATTAAGATTATTGTGAGGTGATTAATAATACTAGGTTGTTGTAGTTGCAGGAAATCCTACACTACACCCCTCACAAGAATTAAACCGATTGTGTCTTGTGTAGTTACATAAGATCTAAGCAATTGAGCAAACTCTACAGCTAGTTCGTTTTCAGGTCATTTGAACTAGTTATGGTGAAAAAATTATGGTTGATATGGTAGTCATATGGCTAACCATTTGGATTAACTATTGTTTAACAAGCCAAATGTTAATGTTTGGGAGCAGTTGCATTAAACCAAATTGGACATTTCATTTATGTGTAACAAATTGAGTTTTAGTCAGATTTGAGAAATATTAGCTTGAATCTGTCGAGTTTTCATCAACGGTGAATATTGAATGCTTTGTTATGACTAACATTGATTGCAAACCACATTTGAAAGACTATATAAGGGAGAACTGCTTATTGGAAACTTCAATCTCCACACTACGTGCGTCTTGGTTGCATAAAGGAAATTTAGTCGGTCTCTTTAACACTTGGGTTTTCTTCTCTAAATAGGTTAACGACTTAAAGAAACTTCATTGGGATTGTGAAGCCAGGCCGTCTTACTTTTCTTGTAGTTGTGTGATGCGATCATTGTTTTATCAAATGCAAAGTACAATTGATTAATTAGCTTGAGATTTATATAAAGATGGCGAATGAAAAGATATGGCTTGTTTACGTCTCTAATCGTTTGTGATTTATTCCTTATTTTTGCTTTTATTGTCAATGATTAAGATTATTGTGAGGTGATTAATAATCTGCGTTGTGTTGTAGTTGAAATCCTCTGCTTTACACCTCGCGAGAGCTCTATGCAAATAAATCATTTTTAGGATAAGTAATTGTAACTTTTATTGATTATACTCTTAAATGCTTACAAGATGGAATGGAAACCGATTAAAGAATTCTGATCACTCTAAAATTTCTCTCTTAATGACTTTTACTTGCTCAGAAAAAATCTCCCTTTAAATGAGACATTCGACTCTTTATATAGGGTAGTACATAGTGGATGGTAAGTTATCCTTTATTTTAAAGGGAATAACTTTGCAGAAATATGTAGAGTGTACAATATAATCTCAGTTCTGTAGATCTAGCTGGGTCTTTACATCTTTCTCGTGTTTTGGGTGTAAATCGTTACGTTACGTCATTTATATTATCTGCGATACCTTCGCAATCTTGATTATTGATTTCGCGAGGTATTGATGTGTGATGTGTGATCCTAAATCTTGCCTCTTCTCATATCTTCTCTGTGAAGAGAATGTCATGAGGAGCAGTATTTTAAAATCACATGGCTATTAAAATCTTTATATTCTTGACATGACCTCGTACTTTTATACGAGAATTTATTCTGCGTGTTTCTTCTTCCATCTTTTCTTCAGCCGTCTCTTTCGGCCGTTTATTCTTGACCATTCGTCTCTTCTGCGCATTAAATGCATTTATCTTCTAGAACTCTTCTCTATATATAATTTTCTCATCCTCGATTTTCTTCTTTTTACTTCTGCTACTGATTTTTTCTTGATTCTTCACCTCAAAATTACGTTTAACTCTTGTGATTTTCTTTTCTTTCTCTTGGAGTCTTGATTTCCTATTCATTCCCATATTAAGATGGCTCCACAGTCGTAGATACGAGTACCCTTTTAGGTGAGAATTTACAAGAAGGATTTCACCTTATCATACATTCAAATCAAGAATCTTAAATACAATTAAATCTGCTGAAGTTGTTTTACTAATCATCCAGTCTGATGATCAAAAGATCATAATTTCGAAATTGACCTCATATGAGGTCTTCCCATTCCTGCAATCCGGATGAAGCTTGCCCTTCGTTCACAATGAAATTCTTTCTCAGTGAGAAGTTCTCATGAGCTCATCTTCAGTTAAGTGGGATTGCATCAGGTTTAATGCTTGAATTAGCGATCGCGTGGCCAGCAATGAGGATCTCTATGCCACATGATGAGTCAGAGATGCTAGGTCGCAAGCTTGGAGATAGTTGAAAAGTATTAGGTAGAAAACTTTTTTGAAAATTATGAGTGATAAATACTGAAAAATGATAGAGTCTCATGTGCGGGTGCGGGTTGAAGAAAAGAGAACATTCCAGGCAGGCCATGAGATACTCGTGCAGAGATGCTTCGATTGGCACTCACGGCCAGGAACGATGTTCCTGCGCTCCGTTCCAAGAGACAGATAAGTGGTGTGTCTTTCCACGTGGCCTGCCCAGGCGGACCTGTGCCACATTTGGGTTCAGTAGCGCTGCTCACGCAGAATCTCGCAGATTCCGATCCTGGGTATTTAGCTGTGGGGAAAGCAAAAAGATATATTTCCTAACCTTCACTTGCTTTTGCGATCTTGGCTTCTCTTATGCTCCCAATCTTGCAGACACTTTTAGATCACCAAAGCCGAGAAAAGATTCTGAGAGAGAGATCTAATGCCAGCACTGGCGAGTACTCAGTTTCGATCACGGAATCGAATGCAGAACTTATTTCTTTTTGTTATTTTTAACGAGTATTGTTTGCCTACTGTTTCTTTATCTTTTCGTTGCAGTATAGTGTGAGTTAGTATTGAAGTTCGGGAGAGGAAACTTACGAAGTGCATGCGAAGGCCAGAGGGAAAGGGTAAAGGTTCTCATGAGGGGCACTGCCTTTACCCACCTTAAAAAGCGGAGGGACTCCGTCTGCCCCCTCAGCTCAGAGTCCTCTTATCCAGTGAGAGTTACGGTGAGGATAGTGGCGGAGTTGATGTTCCTTTTTGCAGGAGGATCATCTCAGCCAGATCCCCCTATGGCACTCTTTGTCTAATATCTTCTCCGATTCCATCAAGAGTGGAGATGATCGCCTTTCGTACATGCGAGGCTCTCGCGAAATATGCGTGGCGCTTCCTTGCTGGAGGGTCACGATTCTCTCCAGGGGTTTCCGAGATCAGTGACTCATGACCTCTTAAATGCACTTGGTACCGCTTAGAGTGAGTCATATTTCTTTATTCTTCATAATTTTGATTTTAAATCATATCTTGATAATTTCTTTATCTTTCTTGCATGAGTACAGGAGAGCTTCTTTGTTGTGCCTCGGATCTTGAAAAAGACGCAGCACCGTGAAAGAAATATCTCTGACTTACTACAAAAGGATGAAGGATTAGAAAGTGAAGGCTGCGATTCTTACGAAAAGGGTTCAACAGCCGGAATCAGATCTTCCCTGCAGGAAATAAAATATCTAGCCTATGAAAGTGCTATGTCGACAACTCTATAGTATAAGATTCTTCCTTTTTCCTTGTTTTATTGCATGATTTATTATTGCCTGTCTGACATATCATTTATGGGACATTTATAATCTTTACAGTGAAGCCATCCTTCGCTCATTTCCAGGCCATGGATAGTGGTGGTCTTCTTACTCATCTCATCGAATCTTTAAGCGAGTTCTTTGAATAACAATATTAGATCTCTTCCATTAAGCGGACTTTAGAGCCAAATTTCATCTCTTGAAATTGATCATGGATCTAGTTTGAGGTTTGGCCAATGGATTAGCGTACATCACCTTGGTTCCCACGAGAAGAACTAATATTTTCAGGAAGAAAATTAGTTAACCTTATAGATGACAAAGATCGCATTACTAATCGGAATGTGTGAGCATTAGCGTGAAATTTCAAAAACTCTTCTTGAAGTCCAAGGTTGAGCCGGGATGAATCTCTTACGCCAAGATGCCACGCAATTTAACTTGAGAGAGAAATCAAATTGCGTTCTCTTCTTCTCATAAATAGTGACGATGAATTACAGCTTAGGGTTGCGAAAGTTCTAGATAATGCCGAAATAACTTAGGTGTTAACGTTAGTCCTCGTGACTATCTTGCTTGGTTAAAGATATGATTTACGACGAGAGAAGGTTGTTAATTGTTCTTCTTTACTTTACCACTTCTTTTTTGTGAAAGCTGCTATTAAGCTGCGGCTACTGTTGTCATTTGTTCGCAGGAAGTCTGAGAAGAGGTTTCAGACTAGAATTAAAAGAACTTGAATCGAGAAAGCACTAACTTGCAAAGGACTTCTCTCTTCATGACAAGTATTCTAAGTTGAAGAAGCAACTACTGAACTCATGTGCGAATTTCCAGAGAATGATGATGTCGCTTTGCATAATCAAACTATTAGGACTGATCTGCGACGACCTACAATATTCCTCTTTCATTATATCCTTGTCTTCTTGATGAGATTCTCGAAAATATGCCTTCCTTGGATGTCTACGATAAGTGATAGCTAACGAAGAGGAGTTCGATGAAGAAGTCCGATGAGAAAAAGAATGAACTAAGAAATAGCTCCATTTTCTTCTTTTCTTTTCTTGTAATATCTGTACATTTATCCTTTTAGTCTTCCATTTTTGTAACTTACTTCTGTAAATCTCTCGGATCTTCAAATACAAGTTCTATTTTATTGTCTTTTTACCACATGTTAAAAGAACAATTCTTTCTTGATATCAGCTTAATCGATATTATGAGTGCATGAATCTATCATATGAAAATAAATAACAAGTTTATATCCTATTCATTCCCATATTTGCCTCACATATTTGTTTTCAAATAGAGAGATTTTAGTCGAAAAACCTTTAAGTAATAATATGCCTTAGTTTCATAATTGTTGCTGCTTAGTCTTCTGTAAGCAAATTTTTTCCTGATTGTCTCCATGTATATACTCCATAGCTTATTTGTTTGCATATAATCATTTTCGCAAGCTTATTTGCTTATTCATTTTCTTGTGTGGTCTTATTTTGCCTTCCTAGTTAAAGGTCTTAGTCGCCACCCTCATTATTGCGACAAAATCGCGGGACGTCTTTACATTTTCGTGTAATGACCCGATCTGATCTTGCACTTATCATGTTTTTAGTATTTGTCGCTCTGCAGGATAATTTTATTGCGTCGATATGATAAGCACTGAATTTTCTTGCGAAA